>JAGPOW010002791.1:882304-962290 GCA_030014935.1 Caiman crocodilus | reverse complement strand
AATATCTAGCAGAAAATGCACAGCGAGCCTAGAAGTCAGCTGAGAGCGGAGCTGTTCTAAAAGCACAGTGGAGAAAAATCATTAAGGTTTTCCCAAAAGAAAGCAGAAGGAAATGATAATTGAAAAAGTATATGCATGAGAGGAAGAAAGTCAGGGACGTTGAAGCAACAAGGGATTTGCAAAATTGCCTCTTCTGAAACATGGATTCAGCGCTTGTGATGACATTGGGTTCCTCTGTGGAGCAGACTTACCTACTTTATCCGCTGCAAAGGGTTTGTGATTCGGGGCTGGACTTCCAGGACGAGGGGACTTCAGAGCCCTGGGAGGCGTCTTCCTCGGCAAAGGTCTGGCACCTGCAGAACTGGCTGAAGAGCATGGGGTCACTGAGACGCGGCGCCCGCAGAGACGCCCAGTCTGGCTTTCTGTTTATGGAACGAGATTTCCAGCCACTTAAGTAGAAGCACAACGTTTTCCTAGCGCGACACGAAATCTGACTTGCTGTCCGAAACGAGGCAGCCCGTTTCAGGGGACCCTTCGCGCTGGAGTGGGTCTTCAGTGTCCTTGTTCTCTTCACTTGGCGGAGCTCGTTGTGTGCACCCCATGCCATGAGCTCCACCTGGGGAGTGAGGATAGCTTTCCGCACATGTCTTGCATGGGTGATTCTGTTTGGGAGAGGGAGTAGAAGATGCACACAGGCCGAGTTTCCAAAGTTCAGCTTTAATGGACCTTTTTGAAGATTTTAGGTTGCCAACACGCAAAGTAACATAACTTTTGTATTATTTTGCCATGTTTCTTTTTTAAGTTGCTACGAGGAGAAATCTGGGTTTGCCTCTACTCATCATGGCCCTTCGGTGGCTGAGAAGATGGCTAAACTATTCAGCTGCCCCAACATGCATGTCTATCCACTTTAAATGTATTTTCTTGATTGCTCTTCTTCACTGGCATGTGCCATTTGCAACCATTTGCCTGCATAGCGGATATGACAGACAGTTTTCTCACTCCAGTATAAAATCAGCTAGGAGTACAAATATATGTAAAGCCGAATGAGTGTGAAAAATGAAACCTATCTGGGATAATAGCTGCTGAAAGTGGTGTGGAGAGTATGGAGCCAGTCCTGTTGAGGACACGTTTCTGTTGACAGCCAGAACTGTTTCTGCTGTTACCTTTATTGTGTTTTACAGGAGCGGATGTTAGTATGAATTTTATTACGTTTGAGTGAAGACTGAGGGTCCATTACAATAACTTTTACTAAAGGGATCTGATTCATGTTCACTTTTAAACGGGTATCGCCTGCTACAGTTATATGGCTCTGGAATTTTAGTTCACAAGTCCACGTTGCCTTTTAATTTAAATGGTGTAATTTAGCTGGCAAAGGCCTCGTAGGTATATATACAGGCATATTGTTGTTAGGTCATGAAGTCTAGTAATTGAGAATAAAACACTGTTTTACAGACCAAAGTAAGACATCTAGAATAGCTGCCCTTGCCTTGGTGGTTCCAAGGGCAGTCTTTGCCAACGCTGTCCTGGCATGGCGTGACGGAGCATCGCATAAGGGGGAATGCTCCAGCTTCTCTACAAGTAAGTTAATATTCAACTTGAATCATTGTCTGGGCTTCAAATTCCAACACATAAAACAACTTTCCTTTGTTATCCCAATCAAAAGGAAGAAAGCTGTAACTGGAGCCAGGCCCTGGACCGTGGTTGGGCTCCTTGGGTTGAAGGCTTGGGGAGATTGATCCTTCTTTGTCCCAGCTTCATCTGGTCCTGCACAGCAGCCACTAGCCCCTTTCATCTGTTCTTACTGCGTTGCCAGCCCTTCGTACGACTGGAGGCTTAAACCTTGGTCCACCGGCAGCTGATTATGGGTGACCTCGCAGGTCTAAAGTTTCGTTTTACTCCAGCCAGGTCATTCTCGCGGATGGGCCCTCCGGCAGCCCATCCGCTCTGTCCATCGTGGGGGAGATTCTCACATAGGTGCCCTGCTGTTGCTTCCAGGGAGACGTGTCGTAGCTGGCTCCGGACTCAATTTGTCATCCAGGACCAAGGGGGATGCTCTCAGGATTCCCTCGCTCACATCCTACCACACATGCACACTTTTTGAGTCCTTAAACTTTAGTTCAAGCTGGCTGACGTTATCCTTTTTGGTTTGTGCTTACACACTTCCCATTTAAATGGGCATTTCTTCAGCAAGGTGTCCTGTTGCAGGCACGTTGAGCAGCACGGGAAGTGACGTGTTGACGGGAAAGCCCTGGAGAGAGAACAGTAACAGTCCTAACTCGTACCTGCCCTCCCTCTTGGACTCAGGACTGAGGAACATGACTGAGTTAGACGTCACTCATTCCTTTCATGAACTGCAGTGCAGCATTTTCCACGAATACAATTTTTCCTCCCCTCTTTTCTTGTTAAAAAAAATCCTCTCTGAAGACCTTGCCTCAATTTATTTAATTCCTTTGAAAAGAAATTTTCAAAAAAAATTATACAAGAAAATGCTGGCAGTTAGCAATATTTCTTTTATACCAAAAAAGAACTACTCCTTTTAAAGTTAAGCTGCTCCCTAACTAGGAAAACCACTCACATTTTCTTTGAGGAAATGATTAGTGAATTGAAAGCAAAAATTGCACAGATTATCTTGTTGTTGTACTCTGTAGAGCAGGGTTTTTTTAAATAGTTTTGTGGGGTATTCATAAAAATACACACTTAGGGCCTCAGACAGCAGCCAGTGACCAGCAGCCTTTCAGCTCCCCTCTCGGAGACGCTTGTGTCAGCGGTCTTGCAGCAGATATCCGAAAATGGGCCTGCCTTCCCGAGCGCCTGGAGGTTCAGGTTTGCTCGGCCGTTCACGTTTGCATGGACCCATCCATGAGTTCTGCTTCCCGTTTGCTTATAGGAGCCACCTTAAAAGATGCAGTTTGGAAGGGCCGGTGTTTAATTCCCAGTATCGGAAGTAATACATGGGGACACGCGAAACTTCCCTTCTGCACTTCCTTTCCCTTCTGCTGTCAATCCCAGGCCAAAGACCTTCTCATTTTAACAAGCTCAGGGCAAATGGATCTGTTTGAAGCTGGCCACTTCACAGTCAAGGGACTCAAAGGGATTTGCTGTTGTCTCGGGTTGTTTGGAACGAGTGAAGGAAACCCAAGTCGGTTCAGACTTTTGGGATCCCACTACGAAGGAGGCGTTTGGGGTTTTCAGCCCCATTTCAGGTCTTGTCCTTGTTCTCTGACCAGGTGTAGAAGTAACGACATTTTACAGGATGTTTCCCAGCTCAAACTGCAGAATGGGATAGAAATGTGTCATTTGCAATGCTGCTTCCATTTACCTTCATGAAAGGCTTTCTTGGCGTTTCGCTAATGGACTCGGATCCAGGGCTCACTGGAACCGACCCCACTTCCCCGGCTGATATTTCTTAGCTATTAGCCAAAGCAGAATTGGTGTTTATATTTCTGGTTGCACTACATCAGAGAGTAGCAGCTGCGCTCATTTTTTTCCCAGTGGGTTTTTTTTTTTATTGTTCTTTAGTTGCATGTGAGTCATATTTTCTTGATTTGAAATTGGAAAAAAATAGACTTCGGGCCCATATTCTTCAAGTTGTGGAAATATGTTTGTAACAGCTGGTATATTCTGCAAGATTACTCAAATATGTAATGTATATGAGGAGCCCTGGCACGCCTGGATCGGGCAGAAAGCACTAGTGTGGTTCGGAAGATCGTGCTAGATCAGTGGGATGCTAGAGCTGCTTGGAAAGCGGGATATCTATCCTTCAGTAAATTCCCAGTGTCTTGTCATACATATTTGTTCTGATTCAGGACAAAATTTGAAATACTGGAAATGCTGTGATTTAAAACATTCTGGAAAGCATGCCTTTGGAACTGCTACAATTACAATTTTAAACAATTTGTCAGAACAAAATGGTTCGACGTTTCAAAACAATTTTACATTTCATGGGTCAATTCAGAACAGTTTTCCTTTCATTTAAAATGTCATTTTTTTCTGATGGAAAATTGAAATATTTGTTTGAATATATATACATTCAAGGGGGAAATATTGATTTCTTCAAAACTGCCATCTTACAGGAAAATATTTTGCTTGCAGAGTTTTCGGGGTTTCTACAAAGCTGACGTAGGACCGGTTTTCTCATGCTTTCGTTGTCGCCAACATCTGTGTTGAAATGGCCGCAATAGGATTCCTGCTGAGCCAGCTGAAGGACCGAGCAGGTGCCCTGGCACTTGCGCACCTATTGTTTTGTCTCTCTCATCTTCTTGACCAAAAGGGCACAGAGTTGCCCAATATTATGTGCAGCGGTGCATCCTCCAGGCCTGAATTTAGATCAATGTGTGCGTGTTGGGAGCTCTCAGAAGGAAAGAAAGGGGCAGATTGCCTTTTTCTTGGTCTCGGGGTAGCTGATTCTGTGGCTGCTGTTCAGAGGTAGAATTTGCTGTCGCCAGCTATCCTGGGTTTGTGACAGAGGGTAAGGCAAGTATATACGGTTGGAGGGGTTTCTTAAACAGAAACCTAGCCTCCATTTAGGCTTACACTCCAGGAGAGTAGATCAAACAGAAATGAGACTTAGTGCAGGTCAGAGTGTAGATGGATACCAGATGGTTCCTAAAAGCATGGGAGTGCACTACGGTTTAAAGAGCCTTAATTGCAACTTCCCCCATTCAGGCTGTCTGCAGGTGCCGCACAGCGTGGCACAGTGCAAGCAGCCATCCTTTTTTCAGTGGGTACCACCCTTGGTCCCTGTTTTTCCTTCTACACAGATGTAGCCTCCTTACCCACACTCACAACCTCAGACACCATGTTGACATGCAGCGCACAACGCAGCATCTCAGCTTGTCGTCTCATGTGCGTGTAACATCTTGCCTGCATGCATGGGAAAACAGTTCAGCGCAATGTAAGAGCAACTGAGAAGCTGCATTACTGGCTCCAGATGCATACGTACATGCCATGGTCTGCCAGATCATGGTTGTCTCGCCTCTGTCATGGTGCTATCCTTTCTGAAGAGGTTACATGCTTCAATACCAGACTCTAACCTCGTAGCAAATGAATGGACTCTCATCTGTTGGGGCATATTCCTGCAAGACATACCAGTTCCCCAGCTGTGTCATTAAAATTGATGACATATTGTTTGCACATTCACGTTATCCTTTTCAGTATGCTGCCTCGGGGAATGCATGTGGGTTTAGCCTGGCAAATTAATGCAGTCAGTAGCCCCAGCGCCGTTAGGAAGTGGCCATAGTCACAGCTCACTTTGGAAGGGAAAGAGATGTGGCACGTCTTGTGTTCCAAGTCAGTTCGGTGCTTTTGGAAGTCCTGCCTGTACCGGATTTTCAAAGTAGGTTGTCACAGAGACACTGGCATACAGGATCTGTCAGACCATCAGCTCGTTGAAATGAGCCCACGCTGCATACGCAGAACGGCGAGCATCACTGTGGGCTTGGTCTGGTGCGACTCTGTTCACACTCGGTTTCCCCATTGGGTGCCGATAGATCGCGCAGTGGCGGTAGCTCTTCTGTAAGTCAAAACCGATGGCTAAATTTTCTTTGCATCTCCCTCATATTTTCTGTGGTCCTCTATGTTGCTGCCTGTTCTCAACAAGGCAGGGAAGGATGTATCTGCTTCCTGTAGCTGTTTCCAAAACACTGTTGGTGCCGTTGCCGGTGTTGCAGAGGAACTGCAATACAAACACCAAGCATGCGTTGTTCCTGTCCGCAGCCAGTTCATGTGCGGGGCCTTTGCTAATCAGAAATAAATAATAAAGAGCAGCAGCAGAAACACCACATGGCAGCGTGGGACAACAATCCCTATGGCAAATGTTCCTGATACAAAACTTCCTGACAAATATCCCATCATTTGGCTAATGTAGCATGGCAACATCAAACCATACAGAGGAGCACACATTATTGCCACCAGATTATGGTGTCTTCCTCACTGTCAGATTTATTGAGAATCTCCTGTCCCGCACTAACTACCTGTCACCCAAACATTCGTCAGCAACACGATTTTCTCGCCATTGCACTGCAGTGCTGCAGGCAAGAGCACGGTTTAGAAGTGAAATCTTAATGTACGGAGCCAGCACTTGTATGTCGAGTGGCGCCGCTGAACTATCGGTGCCTGCGTGCAGCAGGGCAGCCCTGTGCTCTCGTGAGGCTACACAATGGGATTCACTTGCCTTGGCCAATCGGTGCCTGAGGGTTAGGCAGGTTTGTACATGGAAGTGGTCTTTAAAGGCTGAGCAGCAGGCCTGTGCGAAGTGGCTAGTATTCACTTTGGATTTCTTCCGATTCAGGGGACAGTGAGTCGATTCAGTGATTTGAATCACTGTCCTGAATCGATTCAGCTGAATCTGATTTGGACATTTGGCTGCTGCCGAATTGGCTGAATCTCCAAATCGGCCCCATCCCCTGCCCGTTCTCCCAGCCTGGCAATGACTGCCTCACCAGCACCACTGAGTACTCACCAGCTGTTGCCAGATGGGGGGCGATCCCCACTGCACCACACTGCATGGGGAGCACTGCACAAGCCCCCATCCCCCACCCACTCTCCTGGCCCAGCTCCCAGCTCTTAAAAAAAAGAAAAAAAGCCCCCGCTCACCTGCTTCTGCCCAGTGGAGGGCAATCCTCACTGCCCCCCCACTGCCCTGCGCTGTGCGGGGGGCTCTACCACGAGCCCCCAGAAGCCCCAAGGCCACAGCAGCAGCTGGTGAGTGCAAGGCTTTTTTTTTTTTAAGGGCCAGGAGCTGGGGCAGACGGGGCAGCTTTGGGAGGGCTGAGAGAGTGGGCAGGGGTCAGGAGCTCATGGCAGAGGCCCCCACACAGCATGGGGCAGCAGGAATCCTCCCCCCCCGGCAGCATCCAGTGAGTGGAGGCTTTTTATTAACAGGCTGGGAGCTGGGTGGGCAGGGCAGGCAAGGTGGGGGCTGGGAGAGCAGGGCGGGCATCGGGGGGGTTGCAGGAGCAGGCAGGGGATGGTCCCCCATGTTCCCCTCCTCCCTCCTCTCCCCCCTACTTACCAGCTCCGAGTCCAGGTCCAGCTCCCTGCGGCAGCCAGCGGGGACTGCCCGAATTGCTGAAGCTTAAAGTTTTGAAGAGCTTTGAATTGATTCGGGCCTTTACATTGGTCTCCCAATTCAATTCAGATTCAGAGATTCGGCTGCCAAATCAGGCTGAATCTCCTCCAAATCGAATCAGCACCCGAAGCTTCGCACAGCCCTACTGAGCAGCGTATGCAAATATTGGACCCCAGAGTTGCTTAGTGTGTGGTTTGCTGTTGTGAGCAGGGAGATCTGTTTTCGCAAGGTTTGGATGAAAGGAAGGAGCCAGAAGGATGTGTCTCGGAGGGTGCGCTGCCGTCTAGGACCGCCCCAGTGACGGGACTGCGAGCTACCCG
This sequence comes from Caiman crocodilus, assembly GCA_030014935.1. NCBI lineage: Eukaryota > Metazoa > Chordata > Crocodylia > Alligatoridae > Caiman > Caiman crocodilus. Next base: position 954,901 of record JAGPOW010002791.1, on the reverse strand, counting down.
AGGACAACGCGGGCAGTAGGTTGTACAAAGGCATGTTAATCTGTGATGTGCTTTCCCAGGGGATGGCCACGCAGGATCCACCAACATCCAGTGAGATGCTTGGATATATATTTTTGGTTGCTATCTCGGGGCTGCTGGAGCCTTGCTGAAAACCACAAGGTTTCCAAAATCTGGCATGGTCCTCCCACTCTGTGGATACAAAAGACGAGACATAAAACTAATTGGAATTCTTCTAAGAAATTTTTTGGGGGAAATAGCATTTTTGGAAAACCAGAAATGTTGCGAAGAATGACTGACTATTTTCTTCTGTTTTCCTCTCTATTTATTAAATATTTTATTGAAACAATTAACAAAAAGTTTCACTTACAAAAGTAGTCTTAATGACCGTTTCAAAAGCATGTTTCTGATACTTTCAGTAAAAATGGCAATGCAGATTTCATTGAAAAAAACGGGTTTGTTTTACAGCTTGTGAAACATAAACAACTTTGATATTTTTCATAAAATTACTTCTTTTCTGACTACATGTAGCTGTGAATGCCCTAGTCTAGGCCAATGTCTAAGGTGTTGAAATATCCCGTGAATAGGAGCATGCATGGTATCAGGTTTTCACATGTTCTCTGTCTAGCAAGTGATTGCTTTGAGTACTGACCCTGCCTGTGTCCAGTGACTACCACCGGACATCAAGATAATGGCCATCAGTCCACAGAATATCTTGGTCAAGTTGGAAATGGCATGCGCTATGGTTGTTATAGCTGTTACTGCTCCTCCTGTCTCTTTTTAAATACGGGCCTGGGGTGGCGTGGGCATGAAGGCGCGCAGTCGAGGCCGTAGCAGAAGCGCTCACGGTGCAGCCAGTTGGAGTCCAATGAATCTACGAATTACCTTGTCACAAGGACATGTACAAGGAAGGAAGGAAAGGAAAGGACTTCTTTGAAATGAATTTATGAGACTGCACCCAGGGAGGTGAGCAACGGCTTCCTCAGTGACGAGAAAGCCCTGCTGCGCTGCCCTGTGTAACGGCCAGAGGAATACATGATACTCGTCTTGGGCTTTGGGTGCCTGATAGAAAGTGGAATGGGTATCTGGACTGAGTCCTGGACTCTGCGCCGTTTGGGCTGGGCTCAGACAACGCACGAGGTTGCTGCATGCGAGGTTGTTATCCCTGCATACAAGGCTGTGGCGGGCTAAGTTTGATATCTTCAGCAATCCTTAGGTTCCCAACACGGCTTCACCTGGGTCTTTGACAGGTGATGAATGAAGAGATTATCTAGATGGCCTCAGCAATGTGGTGCTGTCGTGCTTGAGGAGTATGGTTCTGTGTTAAACCCGGTCGTGTGCTTGAGGCACCCAATCAAAAGTAATTGTGTTGTCCTAATGTCACAACGTGTTGGCTTCTGCATGGCTATCGCAGATATATGCATGTCAGCACGTAGATTGCCCTGAGACAGTGGGCTGATTGCAATTACAGATTATCATTTGTGAAATGTATAGTTTGGAGCTGCACTTGAATCTAGGAGCATAGGAAAGGCCATGTAAAGCGTTCGGGAGTCCCCCCAAAGCTGCTGGAGCTCCCGAGCCCCGCGTGGGTTTCTGATGGGCAGCACGACTGCCGTGCACCTCCGCGACAAGCAGGAGTGCGGACTGCGCGCCACTCGGTGCCAAAAGGCCGTCCAAAAGGACATGAAATGCCAGGCCAACGGCTTTCAAAGCTGCCCGGCGGTGCTGGGCCCGGGTGGTCAGTGGCTGCTGGGCACAGACCAGTGAATTCAGTCTGCTAGGTTGGCGCATCATCTTCCCTGGTTATGATGAGGTGCCGGTGGGGAGCGTGACAAGACCCCTGGTGCCTTGCTCCTTGCACACGCTGTGATGTACGGAAGAGAGCAGTGCCGTGTCCTACCACGGGAACACGTAACCAGGAGGCATGGGCCTGTCTCCTGCTCCAAAAATACCTGTCCTGGGGACTTGCGTCACATGTCTGCAAGCACCTCTACAGCTCCGTGTCCACCTGGGTGCCAGGGTGGGACAGGAGCCCCGCCTGTGTTTGCGGCAGCCATGTAGTACCTGGCGTGAACGCTGCGATCTCAGGGAAACCTGTCTTGCTAGGGAGCCCCCGATGCCTCCCGCTGCCAGGAGAGCTAGGATGCACGGATCGCCTGTAGCGCGCCACCATTTACCTCTCCCGTTTGAACCTGTGTCAGCATGAGTAAAATAACTTAAAATCTCTGGAGCCTAGCATTTTGGGGGAGCCAGAGCATCACTTCCAGTTTGCTGCGGGCTTCACTTGCATCCCAGTTATAATTAGCAAAATGCAGGCAGCCTGTACACATGGCAGAGCGACTGCTTGTGCAACTCGCTTCCTGCCCGCCAGAAAAATAACGGTCATTCCTCTGCCTTACCCTCGCTCCCCCAGGCAAGTCAGGTACAGAAACACACATTTAAATAAGAGAAAGGTTGGTAGTTAAGCTGATAACAGGCAGGAAACTAAAAGTTAAGTCCTCCCCGTCCCCTTAACTCAGCGCGTGCACGTACGTTCCCCTTCTCCGCAGTGGTGCCGATGAAGGGGGACGCCTCGTCCTGCGCTTCCAATTTCCTGCCCGTTGTCGTCCAGCTTCATTTCTGAGGAGAGATTCACGTGCGGTGTGTGCGCTCCAGCGTCCCCGACCCCGAGGAGCGCACAGGGGCAGGCGCTAAATACTTTACAGAGGGGTCATATTTCATTTACAAGTAACTTAATTAATATTGTGTTGACTAAAGTGAGGGGAAATTTTAATTCTAAATTAACACTGAAGACACACGTTGGTCCTCAGTTGTGCACGAGGGAAATATTTGAAAGGCATGTTTGAATCTTTTCTATGTTTTTTTAAAGCTGGTAGTAGTGAAACGATGTTTTGGAGGATGCTGTCAAAACTGCATCTTCCTGAACCGTTCCTGTCGAGGACGGGCTTCGGCCAACACGGCTACTGCCGAAAACCTGTCGAAGACCACACCTGGCAAATTCTTGGGACCAAAGAGCCTGGGAGAGGTGACAAAGGGGCGGTGACTGCTAGCCACCGCTTGTACTAACGCTGTGCTGAAGGAGCTTTTCTTAATCGCCTAAAAGGCAATCGGGAGCGGCGTAGGGAAGTTGCAGCTGAGCCCCGCGCAGCACCGGGCGGGTGCGAGACTCATCAGCCTGCCCTTGCCAACACTTACCCCCAATGTTGCACGAAAGCCGGCCGGCGCTTGGGGTGCCCTCCTTGAGTAGCTGAGTCCTCAGCGTTTGGCCTTGGGGTTTGCCACCCGCGTTGGGCAGGGCCTTTTCTGCTCTCGGTGCCTAAGTTGTTGTCTATTCTGGTTTATTTCAGTCTCTCTTCCATTTGGGGCGAAAGGGGACGGCAGATTTTTTATTGTGTTTTAAATTCATCCCATTATGTCCATTGCTCAGGGATGGGAGATAGATGTGCTATAATTTTTTTTCGTATCAATTCATAATTTTTCTGGTTCTAACTTTGCTCAGTCTCCATCTCCCTCCCAGTCTATTCAGCGGTCAGGCTTGTGGCAGGTGCATCTTTCTTTATTGCCTTGAAAAATATGGTGCCTTTATTCTTATTAAACTCACAATATCTTAAATGAAATTCAGATTTATATGTGGAAGTCTCACTATTTGTAATATGAATCATAAACGTCAGTAATGCAATTTTAAGGAGCTGTTTTCCCATATAAGAAGAAAAATCTTTGAATCTAGCAATCCAGCTTACCTGCTCTGAACAAAGGTTCTGGTAATATCTTTCCCTATCCTGTGCGATGGTTTAACAGTACAAAGATAGAGGGGGAGAGAAAGATGGGGTTTTCTTGATATTTACTTATACATACATCATGTGTGTTTGGTGCTGATACATATGCATGAGCTTTGCATCTGTAGACACGTGCTAGTGCAAACATGGGTACACAGGCTCAGGCGGAGAGAGGAAAAAAGAGAGAGGTTTAAATACATACGAATACTTCATGTTGCCACTGTCTGTCCTGTGGCATCTGCATGGCCTGGAAGAGGAGGGCACGGCTTTGCTTTGCGCTTGTGCTCACACGCGTGTGTTGCTCTGTTATCAGCGGCTGTCTTGTGGGCACATTCAGAGGCTGGAAGCAGCTTTTTGAGGGTTGACTTGCTTTTTTCCCCCTCTTTTTTTAGTATTGGGAGGAAAGCATGTTTTTGGTAGGAACTGTTTCAAGGTCTAATCTCTGGGATTTTCTCCCACACTTGCCATTATAGTATCTGAGTGCTCAGTCGGCCTTTGTGCTGGGAACACACCAGGGAAACAGCCGGAGCAGTTCACAGCCTAATTTCTCTGTCCTCCTTGCAGCCAGACATGGTCTCCAGCCTCCATTTCTTCTCTCTTCGATGACGTTTCTTCCTAATTGTGGACCGAATCTTGCTCTGCTTAATTCAAGAAGTAGATCCCAGTAACTCTAATCTTCAGTAAGGAAGAGGGATTACCCTTGTAGATAGGAGTGGTATTCTTTTATGTTCCTATAGAGCATTACGCCTAGTATTTCCTTTCATTTTGAATATCTCAGAACATTTTGTATGGCTAGGAAGGTGCCTGTGGTTCTCACCATTGCAGCAGGGGACACAAACCCAGCAAGGGAAAATGACTAAGGAAACAGGAACCGATTCGCCTCCTTTCATAGTGTGAACACAAGAGAAGCAAAAGTATAGAAGCAAGCAAGCGGCATCCCTTCCCCTGCTCTTTCAGCTGTAGAAACCCAAGACGTGGCTGGGTCGGGGGCTCTGTGGAGCCGGCTCTGTTTGTGCTTCTGCCCCTTGCAGCGGGTGACCCTCGGGGAGCCGTTCCATCTCCCTGGGCCTTAGTTTTCCCCATTGTAAAATGGGGATAAAGACATCAGCCTCCTCTGTAAAGAGCTTTCATATTTACTGCTATAAGTGCTACGTAAGAGAAAGGTATTATTATTAATAATAGCATGCTCTTGCAGTGATTTGACAAAGTGGAACGTAATAATTACTAGTTTAGTAGATTTGTTTTCTTAATGAACACGATTTTTCTCCCAAGTGTGTTTCTTTACAAAACCTCCATATGCTCGCTAGGTATGAACCCAGCAGAAAATATGCCATGTAATCAAATGGTGGACACACACACGAGGAGGTTTTTTATTATTTTTCTCGAGTTACTGCTGAATTTTCCTACAGAAGAGAACCAACTCCATGAAATCCCTAAGCAGAAGTTAACAAAGAGACACTGGTGCAATCACAGAAGGGGAAGGACAAACTGTTTGAATTTTTTTTTAACTGCACATTTCCCTGAAATTGCTATAAAACCAGCAAAGCATCTGTAGTCCAAAGGGGTCAGAGGTGAAGTCCTGCCTCTCACATTGCTGTGGCCCACTGATAGAGAACTGGCTAAGCATGCCTTTAGGCCCAATTCAGCAAGACGCCGAGTGCCTTCTGTGTCCTGTAATGCACCAAAATCAATGGAAACTCGGTATTTTAGTACCTGGAAGGAGCGGGCACAAGTGATGCAGGGGATCAGGCAAGCGCACACACGGTATAGCCTTGTGTTTATAACCTTCCTGTTGGATAGCATCCTTTTCTTTTATCCGTGCACTAGGTGAAATGAGGTTCCCGAAAGAATGATCTGTGCCGCCAATACAGCCTATATGCATACTAGATCTCTAAGTGCGACTGCCGACGTCTATGCAACGGGGATATGGAGACGGGAGGGGAGAACATGAATATCATCCAACAAATCATTCGTAGCCCAGCCGCACCAACTGCACAGGAAAACCTGAGCTGCATTTGTGGCTGGGGACTTCTTGCTGTGACCTGCTGCTAAATTGGATCAGGCTTTCCCCCAGCAGCAGTGTTAAACTCGCACCTTTGATGAAAAGTGCACACAGAGCTGGCATATTTGACTGCTTATTTTTCGGGGATAGGTTCTTTATTGTCTCCTGAATTCATTCCACTCTGTCAATTTGATATAAAGAAATGATGGACATTCTATAATTTTGTTTTTCATATCAATTCATAATTCTTGCTGCTCTTCCTCTGCTTCCCGTCTCCCTCCCGGTTCAGCAGCTGGGCTGGTGGCAGCTGCATTTTTCCTTATTGCCTTAGAAAACTGCAGGCCTTTTTTTCATATTAAGCCCACAATATCTGCAATGAAATTCAGATTTATAGCTGGAAATAGCCCTATTTGTAATATGAAATATAAACAGTAAAACAGTTTGAGGAAGCATAGGGGATTTTTGCTCTGTATTTTTTCTCTCTCTGAACTTTGCTGCTTGGGTTCCCTAAAAGTGCTATTTTAAAATTATCTGGCAACACGTTATAATTGATAATGGTATTTAAGCAGCATCTAATACCATCCTGTGTGGTGCAGAGTGAGCCATCATAGGAGATGAGCTTAAAAAAATTGCATTAACACTTAGAGAAAATGAAATTTTTATACTTGATTTGCTCATGGTTGGACGGATGCAACTAAACACGATTTGAGCTGTCAGTTCACAACAAAAAAAAATATGCAATTTTGGAATGTTTCAAATGAGCTTGATATTAGATTCTATAACTCAGAATGACACAGGAAATAGTATTTGCAACATGATTGGTTCATTAATATTTGGTAATTGTACTCCATCATTTTCAGGGGGGGCTGGCACACAAACAAATGATCTCAGCAGCCAGCAGTCCCTGCATCGAAGCTGTCATCTCTTGGAAGGGGGTTAGGAGATACAAGTTGTGTATTTGGAGGCTTCTATTTTTCCCCTCCCCTTTATCATTTCGGGGGAATGATTTTCATCATAAACTAACATGTCAGCCAAAGCATCTACATTTTAAAAAAATATTATTTCACGATTTTCCACATGCACATTTGATGTAAACCCTGGAGGTGTATTCCCTGAGTACCTATTACCTCCATTTTAGGGAAATTACATTAAATTATTAGTGACAAATTTACTTGTCTGCCAATGTGTTTTTCTGGAATTTTACTACAACATCAATACTTGGCTGTTTTATATGGGCCCTCATTTACCTGTCTTTGAAGGCAGTCACCCCTCTGGGAGCTCTGCCTGTCACTAACAGGCACTAGGAACAGTCTTTAAGTTTAACATTCACTGTTTTGAATTAGAGAAAAAAATATGTTGCACTTTAAAAATATAATATGCCTTTCCAACAAGTCATTGCAATGTCTATGGTCTGCTTTGGCAGAGAGTGACCCCACCGCGCATGCAACGGGGACATAGTCTTTGAGCGCACACAGATGCTCCCCAGGAGCACGTGCCGGGAGCGAGGGACTTGCACCATGTCCATCCTCCTTGCACTTGCTTTTGGGAACTGTGTGGGCTCTGCCTGGGTTTGCCTCTCCACGAGAACTCCTTTCGAGTCCCATGTAAAAATACAGGCAGATGGAGAAAATGTCAGACTGAGAGCAAAGGTCAAGTACTCTGCTTTAGATCCCCATTAAATACGTATAAAGAACAGCAGTTATGAGGCAAATGGAAGAGGTGGTTTTCTTAGAGCAGAAATGGTTTGAGAGAAAGGTATTTGCCTTTTTTTTCCTTTTAAATCCATACAGTCTGTCTATTCAAACATAATTGAGGTTAAACTCGGAGCATAGAGGTGTTTTTGTTTTCTCTGTGCTCTGCTCATGGTTGTATCTTCATTTCTTTCTGTTCATTAAAACCTGAAGTTACGGGGTTTCCCTCCCACTGAATACCAGGCATCAAAGCGTATGAGTAAGAGAAGCTAGAAAGTCTCCCATCGCGTTGTGCTCCTAGCAAGGCGCGCCTGTAGCACTGCCACCATCTGCTGTCGTCCTTTCTGGTCTTGGAAGTTAAACAAGGCTGTGGGGTGGGAGACGTCCAGGGAATACTAAGTGCCATAGCAAACGTTACTGGACACGGGACGGTCCTTCCCTGTGCGTCCTAAAGGGTTGCACTCTGGTAAAAAAAAAAAAAAGCTGGTACCTTCCACCCCAGCAGTGGATGCATTTTAGCGATGGGTGAGGCTATCCCTATAGCTCACATCCCTCGGGCATTTTCCTTAAGCATTGCTTTGAGAGGTGGTACGGGAGCCCAGCTGCTTTCCAGCCGCGCTGCTGGTGTCTGCAGCATCATACTGAGCTGCAATGTTGGCATCTTACTTTTCCTTAGTGTTTCAGGACTCCCTGCAGTGGCACCATCTATATTTTAGGACCATGACTGCCATCTTCCACCCAGTTCTCGTGTGTTTCAATGACTTGTTCCGACTTTTTGAAATGAGGATTGGAAGTGATTGGGGCAAAGACTGCATGCTAGGTTTTCAGCCAGTGCAAACTGGTGGGGCCCCATGACAGTGCAGTGCACAAACTCAGTCTTCCCGCGAGCTGTGCATGTGTTTGGACAGGACCTGGGGCCAGAGGGGGTTACCACTGCTTAAATAATGAAGGACAGTACTGGGCCCCCTGGCCAGGTGCCAGCAACTGGGATTCCCAGTGCAAGAGCATTGGGTTTGGGGAAATTGTCCTGCTTGAGGAGTATGAAAACGGATGCTGGGGGCTGGTGATCTGGAACAAGACTAGAATCAGAGTTGAACCATCCATCCCCAACAGGCAAAGTTGTTTAAGCGCTTGGTTATCTTCAGCTGGCTTCAGTGGAACTGGAGACGACGTGCTTAAAGGCTTTCCTGACACGGGCCCTTGAAAAGTGTAAATGGGGATGCTGGCCACTGCAGGGGTGGAGGGAGGAGGAAGCAAAGGGCAGTGAGAATATTGAAGCCAAATTTCTGCTTTAAATGCAAGTGACCCTGAAAAGAGCAAAGGGTAATGCCAATGGTATTTTTATTACAGTCTTCATCGGAGCCGTGCTGTAGTCAGTATTGCACTGACGTGTGCCATGCAGGCCGAAAGGATGGGCACAGCATGTGATGGCGTGGGTGGGGGAGGCAAGGTAAAAGTGACACGGCTGTGCTCACTACCACGTATCTCGACTTCAGCTTGCTACCAAGTTTATGCTGAAGAAGTAGCAATGCTTGTTGTACGCGGGGTTTTATTTTGACCGACGAGCCCCATTCGTGGTATTAGTGCAAAGATGCTGCTTCCCTTCCCTGGGCTGAGCAGCTCTGTCAGTTCGTGGTGCTCCGGCCAGGTGGAGAGTACTGCTGCCTCGCCTCCAGCGCACACACGACCGGATGGAGCATGGATTCGGGGCACTCCTTTGAATTCATTGCAGCTCGTTCCATCACTGTGTTAAAAGGATTGTGTAGATCAATCCTCTTTTTAACTCATTAACTCCAAAACATTTTAATTTTAAAAATGTACACTTGGCTTTCCAGGAAAAAAAAATATCTTTGCATTGTTTTGTCTGACTTTTTATCTCAGTCCCGAACAAAAGAAAAGATGTGGCACTGTCATTAAATAAAATTTGATGAGGAAATTACCTCCCACTTGCCACTCTCCACGTTCTTTGTTGAAAGTTGCTCTGTGAATGTTTTTTGGTGCCAGCTGGGAAGGCTATGGAATATTTTTTGTCTAAAGAGAAATTGAGAAAGCGAGAGAGATTCTGCTCCTCGTTGCAGTGGCTCCCTTCTATGCAATGTACTTTGACTGTTCAAAGAGAGTTTTGCCCTTTTTTTTGGAGAGTCAAGTAGGAATTTTTGAAGGATCTCTTAAAAATGTTCTGATAGTGTCTGGGAGGAGTTCTTCACTCCTGAGCGAGGCCCCCTCGGAGAAAGGCTATTCATTTCTCTCCTTTTCTTTTCATTAGCTCTCCTTTCTGCGTGCACGTGTAGGATAGCTCCACAGTCCAGACATCAGCTCTGAGCAGGTAGCTCTGCCAACCAGGCAACACTGGCTGCAGATCTGCTTCCTTCTTGCACAACCTGCCCCAGAGGGAGCGCGAGAGGGATGAGGCCGGCGGCCTTCCTGGCCTCTTGGCTGCTTCACGTATGTTAATAGTCGGGGCTGTTGGGGGCCTGTCACATCACCAGGCATTGCAGGGCTTTTAGCACATCCGTTTTCAGTGGAATATGTTGAAACACTTTTCCCGTGAATGAATTTTTTTCCTTTTCTATCTGTTACTCTTTCTAGGGGTGAACCCCGGCCGAGTATCAGAGGTGCAGCAAGCTCCTTGAGCACCCCCGGGGGACGGGGGTTGGGGCCGGGGGGAGTGGTGAGGGGAAGGGAAGTCTTACCTTCCCAGGTGGCTGCTACTGCTGCCAAAGCTGCCGTAGGAGCATCAGCTCTGCTCGGACAGCGGCAGCCGTGCGGCCGGTGCCCCACTCGCTCGATGAGCTTAAAAAAATTGCATCAACACTTGGGGACCCTGGTGCCCCACTCGCTCGCTCCCTCCCCCCCAACACGCACATTGGGCGCTGACTCTGGCAAAGGAGAGGGGAGCACCGTGCCGTTTGTCCTACTTGCCCCCCTGGGCCGGATGCGCTGCTTGGTGCGGCACTGCCCTACCTGGCTCCGGGGAGAGGGGATGCTGGAGCCCCCTCCAAGCTGCCCCTCTCGCCGTGCCCTTGCAGTGAATCAGGACACCGGGGTCTGTCGCGTTCAGGGCTGCACCCCCTGATTGGTTCGTTTAGCTGCTCTGCTCTGCACTTTCCCAATCTTGAAAATGGGGCTAATGTGGGACGTGGGTTGTGGGCTTTATGACATACCTAGAAAGACCTCTGACCATGTTTGCCACGTGCGAAAGAACTCGGGGCTGTTCTGGGCCGTGCGTTATTATACGCACGCTATGGATTTCATATCCCCGACCGGGCGGGCTCCTCTAGGCTGCCGGGGACCTTCGGTGACTGGATGGTAGGCTACATAAGCACAGGCTAATGAACTTTTAAAAGGCACTAACAGCATGTTACCGGCCAATTCACGTCTGTCCAGATTCAGCAAAGGGCTAAACTTGTGTTTAACTTTGATCACTTAAGTAATTTCATCCCTGTTCAGCTCATGCTTCCCTTTAAGCATATGCCAAGTCCCATCTGTGAAGTCAATGTTTTGTTTAATTGGGAACAAGTTAACTTGCATTATAGCCCCATGCGTCTCAGGTAAAGAATTCCTGGACAGTAAAACCGGGCCATGGGATCGACTCGGGAGCACGTGGAGCCACCTCCCAGCACAACACCTGGCAGCTCTCCGAGGGTGCCGCATGCTCAGAACTGATGCTGGGATCCTTTTGTTTCGTGGTTCCTGTCGGCCTAGCAGGTTACGACTATGCACAAGAAGTTACCTTAATCATTTAAACTTATTGAATATTTTTAATACATTCATTTAAGGAGCAGTTCAGTAAATCATTTAAGGTTTTGTGACAATTAATTACAAATGCAAGATAAAACTATAGTCAAGAAATAAAATGATTGAACATGCCTTTCCTTCTTAATAAATTACCTAAATATTCAGTGATAATTGTTTCAATTGCAAATAAAAATTTCTTACAGAAATGTATATTGAGTCTGTTTGAACAGCTTTATTAAAACATGTCGTCTGACTTTTAGCTCAGGACAAGAATGGATATTACAGCAACTTTTTATGTTTTTTCATCTTTAACTAGATTTTGATATTTTTACTGTTGTGGCTTAACGTACACTGTTTACTGTTGCCCACTCTTTCTGTCTGTCTCACGCAGGTGGACAGACCGTACACACTGTGTGTGTGTGCGTGTGCGTGCGTGTAAAAGATCCCCTCCAGAAGGATTCTCATTCAACATCTTTACATTTCTATTCATGTCACCTGGTTTTTCTATATGTCTTCTTATTATCTGTCCTGGATACAGGTCTCAATTGTCCAATTAGATCAGTAGCTAGATTCCTGTTTCCTAGGCAGTCTACCTTATAAATTATAGCTAATATTATTACCCCTTCTCGCAATACAAAGAATGTGCCTGAAATGGGGAAGGGATGCGTTCCGTTTTGAGCAAGAAAGGAACTTCCTCTCTGTGTTTCTGTGCTCCTAATCTCTTGTTTCAGCTCAAGATGGAGGGTTTATGATTAATACAGTTGATGCAGAAAATGGCCGATTGCTTGGTTTCTTTTAAATATATCATGCTCAATGCACACAGGCTCTGAGCATCAGTTAGAGAGAAGTGACAGCAGACTTGACCTTTTTCTTCAAATCATATGTGGAAAAAGAATTAGCATGAAACAACAGCCCTTGTTTTAACTTACCCGTTTCTTCTTTACAGATGCTTATGTGCCCTGGAAATGTAAAATTGCTTCCTAGAACGTGCGGCCATACGTTATTTTAAATCAGACTTTGCACATTATTTACTGTGCGCGCTGGGAGGTGATTTTTGAGGCATTCGCTGACATGTTATTGCTCCTACAAGGTCAACACAAATATTTGGCTTCTTTTTGTCTCTCTGCTGTTTCAGAGAATGGACCAACACTGAATCGCGAGTCATCCCACTGAATATTTTAGGGACTGGTTAGACTGCTCATAAGCAGGCATGAACAATAGGTCCTATACGTAGGAAGGTGTTAGTTATGAAAGGGCTTAAATTGGCTTTAGTGTAACTGGAAACCAATAAATGGTTGTGGAAACTAACACAAGGAGATTTAGCAGGTTTTTTCCATAGTCACCAATTACTGCCATTAGAAAGTCTAATATGCACAGCGTGGACCTGCAACAGCTGTGATTGATACAAAGCTTGGCCAATCACATTGTTTCCCTGTCAGCTCTTATTAGTCTGCAATCAATTACCGGGATTTTAGACCCACTTGAATGAAAAGTAAAAACACATTGTTACCACAAATTTCATCAAGTAAATATGCTGTATAAGGAAATATATCAGCTATGACCTCTCTGACATTTTCAAAATGTTTAAAAGCTGAAGTTAATTCTTAGTGATGTCCTTTCATCTTCAGTTGACAACAGGGAGACCTGGAGTGGTGACAGGCCTTGTCAAGTGGGTCTGTCTTATCAGAAACAATACCCTCAAGATCTTTCAAGCCAAATATTCAAATATAAGATAATTGCATTTAAAATTTCATGTAGCTTTTATGTCTTTCCCTGAACCTTTCTTATATTAAGTAACCAAACTTTTCACTCACCACTTTTTACTTTGAAATTTAAAGGATTGTATTGCTAGTAAAAATATTATTTAAATTACTAGCAAGTACAAGGGAGAAATCGAGTGCAAGAGATAAAGCCTGATGATATATTTTACTTCTAGGTTTCTGAGTAAGGTTTTAAATTGATTGTTTCTCTCCTTTTTTGTTTTTGGTTTTTGTGAAGCACTTCACATTTGTTCTTCCAGATTTCATCAGCCCCTCTTGTCACTAGTTCCCGTCTTTGCAGCACTTACGGCTACAAACAGACATCACATTTGTCCCAGGGTAAGCCAGTTTATCTCAGGACAAAGTGCAAATGTTCAGCTGTCCACATCCGTTGTCCTGGAATAAATCCTAGAAAGGTTCATGGGATAAGCAGTACTAACCTCTTATCCCAGGACATCCTAAAATGTGTCTGAATGATTGTCCTGCAATTGCAGAAGTAAATCTGTGGCAGAAAAGCTGCGGTGCCCTCAGCTACTCACTAGGGTCGAAGGGTGAGGCGTGCAGCCAGTCCCGGGGTATTTCTTCCTGGGACAAACACACACACAACTTGTCCAGGGACAACTACAATGTCTGTTCCTAACCTGGGTAAATCCCCTCTAGGGCCACTGTTTCGGCTGGGTGTTTTCTGTCCTGAATGATTAATCAAGTAATTGAGTCTGCTCTAATTAGAACTCGTTGGAGCACGTGCATAGGCAGGCACCCTTGTGATGCCCTTTCACAGCAATTGATGAAGCGAACTGGAGTCCACAAAAGCCTCCGCTCTCTATATCTGCAGTTAGTCTATAAGGTGCATATCTATCCTGCCTTCTGCCAGATTTCCCTTAGTTGTTTGCAGTATTAATTAGTTTGTTTTTTAATTAAAAACCAGTCACGAGTACAAAAGTGATAGTGAGAGGAAGTTGTCCATGTAACAAAAGACAGTGCTTTTGACCCTTTTTGCAAATGAATGGATGGGAAGCTGGGAAGGCCCCCATAGCTGACCTGCTGATCGTGGGCTATTTTAGCCATTCATGGAAAATCTTTGGTTTTGTTCTCTAGCCCAGTTAGACTAAACCTTTCCTCCTCTGTTTTTGCAAGCTGTCTACTTCTTAAGGGGGTGCCTTTACATACACTGCGGTAGTAACTTCTAACGCTATCTGCTGCATCAGTAAAAAAATTTGAAAATAAAAGTTTCAGGCCTGAATTATTCATGATATGTGATTAATAAAGAGAATCTTGAAATTCAATACTACTTGGTAAGTATCTGGTTTCTTTTGCTTGATTTCTCCCTGCCCTCTATTCCAGTGCCAAATCTTTGTCAATAAGAGCACTTGAGTCTTTCAGGAACGTACCCAGCCAAGAGTACCGTACTGTACAAACCTAACGTGCTGTTCATGTCACCGTGCTGAAAATGGAGGCAGTAAAAGGTGAACCTCATTGTAGGGGCACTTGTCTAGAGCAGTGGTTTTTGACCTGTGGTCCACAGAAGACCCCTGTGGGTCTGCAGACTGTCTGAAGGGCCCATGAAAGATGGCCGTGATGATCAAAAGTATGTGAATACCCACACTTGTCATTCAAAGGGGTCTGCACCTCCATCTGAAATTTCCAAATGGGCCTGCACCTCTGTTTGAGATTTTTTTAGGAGTCCACAAATGAAAAAAAAGGTTGAAAACCACTGATCTCAGAGAAGAGATGGTTCTAATGGAAACCAGCAGCTTGCTGGGGCTGTAGGAGTCTGATGGCAATGGGGGAGTTTATGAGGATATTAATGCCACAGTGCGTGCCCCCTCCGCTCCTGTGCTGGCACGCACATGCAGTAATGGATGCAGCACGGTCGTCACTACATCAGCCACTCGTTGCAAACATTCAGGTTTGGGTGATAAAGGCTGGATCCAGGTCCCAGTGTACTACAGGTCTCTTGCTGAAGTGCAGAACTCCCAATTTCAGGGTATCCTCGTGGCAAAAACACCAAAATCTTACAAAAAAACTTTGCATGCAAATGTTAGCCAAATGTTTTGAGTCCACACAAGTGGATCACAGAGCAGATGGAGCAAGGTTTCTTGTACGGTTTCTGGACTGTCCCGGGTTGAAATAGGTCAGAAATAGCCCGGGAGGAGCTCTGCTGCCTGCGGTGCTTCCCAGGTCCTGCCAGAACTGGAAAGTCCAGTGCAGACCCCAAAATGAGCAGTACTGATGGGGAAGTCACCAAAGCTTGTTCATACCTTGCAGAAGATTTGATTGCTAGATCATTTTTCATTGTACTAGGCTGGTCTCATCCTTCCCTGTGTTTCTTTATGTAGACTACCAATGCCTGAATATCCTGGGGGCATGTGAGTGTTTCTCCAGTCAAGGTTTAGGATCATACAGACTGTACTGTGATGCAACCTGAGCAAGTTTCCTTCCTTTCTGTACCATCGAAGCAAATTCAGTTTGCTAATAAATTGAATCTGGGTGAAATTACTTTCCTTCCTTAGCTGTTATGTTCTCAGACATATACTTGTATTTCGTGTAGGATTCTCGTTTAGTTTTCCTGTCTGCTGCATTTTCAGAATTATCAAAATGTTTCCTTGAAACCTCCTCTCTCACGTATCCTCCTTGGCTTTCTCTTCCTCTTTTCTTCATTAAACTCTACCCCATGCTGTTTCCCTTCTTATATTCACTGTCTCGCGTCTAGTTTGCTTTTCTTTCTTTTTGCCATGTTTGGCATTTTCATGTTACCATTTTATCCTAATTTTTCTTTCACATTTCTTTGTGGGCGACACCGCCTGGACTCTACCCGTTCTTTAGTTAAAAGCTGTGCTTAATGGTACCTGCATCACTTTAAGTTTTGTTTCAAGTCACTTCTCCTCCTAAAAAACAGACTTGAGCAAAGCATTTAAATTTAGGGCCTATGATATTTTTTTCTCCTTGGCCTGCCGCCTATTATTAGGTGTCTTAATTTCAGGCTGCATGCTTTGTTTTAAAAGGTGGATTCTGTGGCCAAAAACCTTAGCAACTGAGCTGTTTTGGAAAGCAAAATACAAACTCAGAGGTCCCTACTACAAATTTCACCATTTAGAAAGTTTCCAGAAGACAAAGCTAGGTCACAGTTTCAGCATACCAAGCAAAATTTTACTTTGTGCTTATTTCATGTACAGTAGGTAATTTATTAAGTTAAACTGGAAAATTGAATGAAAATTCATACCTCTGACATTAAGACTATTGCTGCTTATTCATTACAAACCCATTTAAAAATGCAGGTAATTTTGGTTGCTCAGGACTGGGGAGTAAGCTGTATCTTCTGAGCTTTCAGCCCAGAGTAAGAGCTCTTGATGGGCTGATTTTTCAACCAGTTTTAAAAGCATATGCATTTTTTACCATTTAAGAAGTTGGAGTAAGACCAAAAATGTTTCAAATACTGTAACAACTGGGAGCCTTTTTTTATACTTATGTAAACAATGGTTATCTGTAGGAAGAAATTAGATACATCATCAGTATGAAATGAAGCTAATTTTTTGCTGTTTTGAAGCAAAACAACCAAACAGGTTGGTTCCTGAACTTAGACACTTTCTTATCCTTTTTGTTGCGAGGGTGGGGGTTTTCTATAACACATGCATTATATATCCTGAATATTTATTTAAAACACTTCTGAGAAATACCTGCTACTTTTTAATAAAAGTCTGAGAATAAAGACAATATTTGTGTCTTTAATTAAGGAAAGGACATTTTAGACAATTTTGGGAACTCTGTTTACTCTCCTTATTTTTTAAAGGGGAAATCATTATGAAAATGATAGCTGGGTACCCCCAAATTTTATGAAATAAGTACATAAAGTTAATGCTGAAGTTCCATTCTTAACACAAACTATAGGCTAGGACTAGTTAACCCTTCTTTACCCTAGGAAACCCTAGTAAGCCCTTCTTCTATATTTGTTCTCCCTTTGGCATGTGTCAGAGCTAGAGCGCACATGCAAGTGTAACATGAAGATCAACCGAGCCCGGGTTAGACTGAGCTAAGTGCCCACTCACGCAGGCGTTCACAGGGTTGAAATGGGCCAAAACATGGCGCGCCCAATCTATGTTAGTTCAGCTGAGGAAGTGTACGAACTTCGATTGAAAAAGGGGATTAACGCTATCTGGTGAGTGCCTGCACGCATTCTCAGCACAGCCCCAGGGCTAGGAAAGCCTAGCCAGTTGCTCCAGCTGGGGGGCGGTGCTGTTCCTCCCCCCAATCCTGATTGGACTATGTTAGCCCCCAACCCTCCCCCAGACCTGCCAGCTACCCTCGACTCACTAATCTGCCCCAATCCTGCCAGTCCCTCCCCCCCAGTTACCTTGGGCTGTTAGCACTGCTCCTGGCAGCAGCAGACAGTTGCACGTGCTGCTCCTGGTCTAGGTCTAGGCGGCTTAAAGTAAGCTGCCTAGACCTAGACCAGGCATGGTGAGTATGTGTACGTGCCCAGAGACTGTAGCCCTTAGACGCGCGCTGCACACCCTTTACTGCAGTCAGAGGGGATCCTATGTGCGTGAGAGCTGTAGGGTCCCGTAGTGGCAGTCATCATTCTTAACTTTCTGGTTCTGGTTGTTATCTATCCCAACCACATTTTTTTCTCCCAAGTAGAATTTGCTATATTTTTCCTAAGCAGTTTAGACTGGAATATAATAGACCTAAGCGTGCTCAAATGCATTCTCATTACGAGGCACATTTGAACCTGGCTGGGGAAAGTGAGAGCTTGGGCTAGAGCACAAGTCTTTGTTAAGTGAAAACCCTCGGTGCTTTCATCGTGGCTGTGACCACTTCAGTGCTAAGCCTTGAGACAGACTGATTGCCCCGTTTAGCGCCCTGCCCCTGCCCGTGCCTTTTACCCAGATTATTTCTGCATCGGGTACTGGTGCGCGGAAGAGTTTCTCCTGCAGAAATGAGTACTGACATAAACAAGTGCATAAAACCGTATTGATTGCAGAAATGCATTCTAGCAAGAGCTCTAACAAACCAGTGCGTTTCAGACACTCCGGTTTTTACTTGGAGATGGCTTGAACAAACCTATTTCTTTATCAGAGGCCTGCTTAGCCCAGTTGCACAATAAATTCAGGAGGTGCAGAGTAATGGACACAGTAATTTAGTAGTAACTGATTTATTCTTCTATCAGGTATTCCAGTTAGAAGGCTGAAGGTACCAAGAGTTTGCTTTTCCTATGGGTAAACAGGAAAAGGCTGCAAGCAATTTTATTTATAGTAAATTGTTACATTTTAAGGGCAAGAAAAACTCAAGCGGGGAGAAGGAACACATACACATACATGTAATTTATGTATTTATTGTTAATGCCTACAAACATACATAGAATTTCTAAATAATCAAATGATTTCCATGAGTGAATCTTTTAATTCACAAGTGAAAATGAACATCCATTTCCCTGACACCAGCATTAGATTTTATATTGGATTCTTTAAAGTTTAATTTTATTGAAATGAATTTAATTAATAACCCTAAAGATTGTCACGCTAAAAAGAACTGCGTGTTTATTGCCGTTTGTGAACAACAGCCGATCTGCAACGCCAGTACAGCCCCCGCGCTCGGCCGCTGCCGTGCGGAGTAGTCCCGGGCTCTCCGCGGAGCAGGGGCAGCCCTTCGCGCGAGGCAGCTGCCCCGCTTCGCAACTGCCACCCTCTCCACATGCTCGAATACTGCACACTTTACCACATTTAAATACATATTTACATACTTCAGATTGACCCAATTGAATGTAATGACTCCCGAGGCGCCTTTTATAGTCTATTAGGTAAATAGTAAGCATCTCGGAAACCTGTCTCTCTTTGCACGGTCGGCTGTGACGTGCTTAGGTTTGGAGCGGGCTAACTTTGTAGGGGGTCCGTGCCTCGGCGTTCGGTTTTCACGGTGCTGCACAAAGTTCTTTCTTTCTTTCTTTCTTTCTTTCTTTCTTTCTTTCTTTCTCCGCAGGCACACATACTTCACTTGAAATGAATATGCACAGTCCTTATTTTGATGGTAAGCCCAATTTCCTAATTCCTTCTGACATTTTAGACCATCCTGCAAGTGACCTGCAAAGGAGGTTAAAAAATGGGATTGCCGTTTTTGCTGCTTCATGAACAGCAACAACAAAATCAGGTTTTATTTTTTCTTTTAAATATGCAAGTTTTCTTCTGTTTTTCTGCTGTTTCATGGATACCAGGTTATGCTGGAAGAGGGCTGGGCTGAAACAGAGACTCATCCCTGCATGCTCTGGCACCTGCTAAATCTTAACAAAGATGTGCTTTTTCCAACTGGTTACTAGCCAGGACCGTTCACTAAGTGTTAAAAAACTCTAACGCTGTATTTTGTGGGAAACGTCTTCCTTTTTAAATCACTGCAGCTCTCAACTCTTTAATCTTGTGATCTTCTTGCTTTAGTAATACTTCCATGATCGTGCATTCATCCAGGACAGATCAGACCTGGATGTCTTATATATAAAAAAAATCAGAAACAAAATTGTTTAAAAAACCAGCAACCACAATAGCAATACTCCAGGCCTTCCTTGTAAATAGTAAAGAAGGGAAAAAAGGAGTATAATCCCCATTGCTTAAAGTCACTAAAAACCAGATGTGCTGTGCCACACTGAAAGACGCAAGTATAATATCAGAGGAAATATGAATTTGATCCTTTTTTCTACACTAGCAAGCACAGTAGTTTAAGACTCAATAAGACCGAGTGTATAATCATGATGGACCGACACAGACTCATTCACTTGTTACATTTAACATCCCAATACATTATTTTTTCATGTGTTATTTCCTCTTTTTAGTCTTCTTACATGATTATCCAGCATGCAGTGGAGAAGAGGAGATGTTTCTTGCATTGGTCATTGGTTAAGGATGGGCAGCATGGCAGTTTTTGGCCGACCTGCAGAAGATTGCTTTCTGCACTGGAGCTTCCTTCATCGTTGGACGTGCCGTTTCTGGCGTGTGATGAGATCAGGCCCCAGGACACAGGACAGCTTCTCCTGGGCCTGTAGCCACAGAGAGTTTTAGTTCTTATGATTTTCATCAAAGGAAAGCGAGTATTTTTAAGGTGGAGGGGAAACTGAGCCATAGCGAGGAGACGTGACTTGTTTCTAGTCACACAGGTGGTCGGTCTCAGAGAGAATTCAAGTCTCTTGGGTGCCAATTGAAAGCAGCGGGGATTATACTCCAGGGTTTCCCTTTCCTCTCTTCCAGCCAGAAATATTCCAAATTTTGTAGCTGGTCAACCTCAAGCCACCTTAGTAGAAAGGGCAGCGAAAGACTAGGGGAAATCTTTCAGGTCATTCCTCCATCCAGTCAACCATACCTCTGCTTTATCAAGCTGAACATGAACAAGTTGTCTGCAGTCTTGGCAAGACTACTATAAAACGGCAACTTGGGGTAAAACAGGGGTCTGATTGTCCGGCGCGTTGACAGTCTGAAAGTAAGTGAGGAGCGGTTGTTTACACAGGCAGCTTGACTGGCAATTAACTCAAATTAGCTGTAACGGTCCCCAGGAAAAAGTGTTATCTTGGATACTTCACAGGTACTTAAAGTGCAACAATGGCCTTAATGTGTCTGTAGGATCCCAGGATAAAAGGCTTTGTCCCAAGACAAACCCCACCATCTGTCTGTAGCCTTCCCCTTGCCACCACTGGATGAGTTACCAAAATTAAATGCTTTGGACCCATTTCTTCTCAGGTGTTTGAACTAGACAGTCCTGGTTATGGGACCTCAGGTGGGAAGGACCCGTGGAGGTGCGGAGGCCCGTCACTGCACGCCAGAGCAGAGGCACTTCGCTGGGATCCTCCCTCCTCGCCAGCACTTCGTGGCCAGCATTGCCCGTTCACGCGGGTTAGCGTTTGGCACAGGGTTGTAGCTCAGTTTGGTGATTTATGCCACACGGGGGGCTGGCTTAAAGGCTTTTCTGCCACCGGATCTCATGCATCGATGTTGATGATCACTTTGAATTTAGTGGCCACCCATTACTTTTGCGTGCGTGACCCTGGTATACAGCAACGTGTAAAAAGCCAAGACATCCGTCCCAGAGAGCTTCCAGTCTGATTTTAGACGTTGTGCAACCAGACAGAAAGAGGAACACAGTGATAAGATCACAGATAGGGTCGGCTATCTGTTAGGTCCCACCAGTACAAATACATTTTGAAGGGCATTTTTTTCTAAATTAAGTACTAGTATGTTATTTCTGTAGGCAATAATGCAGAAGAGAATTTAAAGGGGAAGAGAAGGTGTCTGAAATAATTGCTGGTAGAAAACCCATGATGGATGTCAGTAGGAATAAGGGTGAGGTGAGAGATGCAGAGGATGAAGTGAGAGGTGCAGTGACTGGGGACATAAGCTGTGCTGAGAGGTACGGTGACAGGGTACAGGACAAGGTGACAGCCGTAGTAACAGGGGCACGGTGGGAGGTGAGAGGGACGGTGACCCTTGGCGGCAGCGTGAGATGACACATCTCGTGACCGGT
The DNA here is from genome assembly GCA_030014935.1 of Caiman crocodilus. Lineage (NCBI taxonomy): Eukaryota > Metazoa > Chordata > Crocodylia > Alligatoridae > Caiman > Caiman crocodilus. The sequence goes on along the minus strand of JAGPOW010002791.1, from coordinate 933,441 downwards.
GGGAGACGAGACCTGGTGACGCGTTTAGTGCCTGGGATGGGACAGCGGGTGGTTTAGAAGGATGCAGCGGAGACCCGAAGCCTGGCAGAGCTGGGAAACAGGGCACCGAAATCGGGAGTTTGTGAATGGGACGCTCCTCGAGGCTGGTTTGCCAGCAGTCGGGATGTCTCCTGGAAGAGGTGGAGAGTGGGAGACCGAACAGGAGCCGTGGGATACAAGGTTCACATGTTGCACCGCATCAGGGAGAAGAGTTTTTCCTCCGGGCACCTGGCTTCATGTCCAGAGGCTTTGGGCTTCTAGTCATTCAACACGTTGTTAAAACGCAGGAAAAAAGCCAAACTCCTGACAGAAAGGAACAGAAGTTCTGTGTTGACGATCTTTCTGTTCCCCGCCTGCAGACCCAGCGAGCCTCTGTCTGTTGGGGTCTTTTAAAGTTTTGTACTTGGAACGTAAAGTTTCGATGTCGAATCTCCCCGCAGGACAGCGCCCCGCTATCTCCTGCCCCTCGGGAACAGCTCCCTTTGGTCACTAAGGGGCAGTGCACAAACGGAGCGGACCTTGCACTTACTGGTTTTCACAAGTAGTTCCCAAGAGATGAGTCATTACCCATAATTAAAGATCTGCTGTGAGATGGCACAATCAATCCGTCAAAAAATCAGGTGTTAATTGTCAGGAGAAAAGATTGTTTTGGGCATTATAAACCATTGTTGAATGTGTCGGTATTATGGAGTTAGAGAGGAGATGCCTCTTCCTTGCTTCTTTCCTACGGGGTCCCTGCTGCTTTGCACCTATTTGAATGCAGGGCACACTTGGCTGGATTGATAATATTTATTCAAGTGCTTTTTAAAGGACATGGAAAAATGTGCACCTTTTCGTCTTGAATTTATCACCCTCAGTCTGATAGCAAGCGGGGATATGAGTGAAATTCAAAGAGTAAAAATGATGAAAGAAAAATGTACAGGATATTCCAGGTATTTTATAAGCTGTTTCAAAGTAACCTTGCGCATGGTAATGTACTTTGTCCAGAGCTTTCGCAGAGGCCGGGATAGCGTCTCTTTGGTAGGCGAGCGCATGTTGAGGATGTCAACAAGTGACACGGTGCCTTCTCTCCCTCCTGTGCTGGGGTTTGTCTCGTACCTTCAGCAATTTCTCGTTCAAATAAAAGCAGGTTTGTAGGTTGGGGATAGGTTTGGCAATGTCCATCTGATGCTTTGGCCACCAACTGCCGGAGCTGCACGGGTGTTATTTGCAATAAAATTCAGAGTGCGTCCAGGTTGGTTTCTCAGCTTTCCTGAGCGGTACCAAGGTTCGTCAGACCTTTTTCGTATGAAGTCTCTGGGTATGCAAAGGGGACTGGAAACCCACACATCAGGAGATGTGGCGTGATTCCATTGTGGAGAGAGACGTGGACTTACGGGGCACGCTGTTTATCATGGGCTCCTTCAAGAAAAGCTGTACAGCTTTTCGAAACAAAGGAGGTTTAAGACCCAAAACTGGTAGCAGAGGATGCCTGTAGCACTTCATACATTTTAACAGAAGCGGTGTGAAAACCAGCTCCTCTCCGGCTTACCTACGGAAATCTGAATTTAGGGTTCTGCGTTTTCTCTGGGAAACGACATGCTTCGTGGACTACGAAAGCAGCAGAAGCGTAGAAGGCAATGCTCTGCCTTGGGCCAGCAGACAAAAAAGGCCAGCCCATGTAGCTGTCGGGAGCAGGAGCTGCTCCACGGCAAGCGTGCTTTTTCCCAGCGTCGCCAAAGCCATGCACAGCCCGCGTGCTTCCAGGCGGAGTGCGGAGGGGGCGTGCAACAAGGGAGTATTGCGATTTGTGGGCAAGCAGTGCGTGTGTGCTGCCCGCCCGGGCTCCTACACGGGTGCACGCGCCTCGTGCCGAGCACGTGGCTCTGTTCCTTTTTCTCTCCGACATGTCAGCTCGAGCCATGTCTGAGAAGGTCTGCTCCGTGCAAAGAGACACACGCGGCTGCGGTGTCTGAATCAGTCTTCTGGTAATTTGGGATCCCAAGCACTCTGGGATTGCATTAGTGCGGGAGAATGAGAAAGTGAACCTGACTCAAATTAGACAGTCCCAGCTTTGCTGCTGAAGTATCTTGAAGTGCAAAAAGATAAGCAAACCCCACCAGCATTGGAGAGGAAATAAGATCTCTCATCATCTTTGTTTCATCACCTAGAGTAGCTGTAATCGCTCAGGACAATGATTCTTTCTGATCGCTGCCTTTGTTTTCCACGTTTGCTTTGTTACGCTGGCTTTACCATCCCCTGCAACGGATATGTCTAAAATCAGATGCCTTTGCTGTCGTGTAAGGCAAGGTAGCTTTGCACCTTATAGACTGACTAAATCAGAGCTGGATAGCGTATGCTGTGGTAAGCAGAGGGCTCATGCTGTCAGGGGACTGTAACCGTAGAAGTATTTGTCCCATTCTTCCAATGCAAATGAATTGGATGAATGGAAATTTTGGGAACATGCTCGTCACAAGGAGAGCGTGCTGGATCCAGAGCTGCGTCCTGACTTCAGCATGTCAGGAGAGAACGTCCTCGTAAAATTGCTGGTGTGACTACACGCGGATGCTTGTCCACGTGAAACTCTGTTAATAGAGTTGCTAAACAGATGGCCGTTTAAGAAGTCTCCTAGCTGTGTTTTGCCTTCTCAGGATGCCTCTTACTAATTAGATGTTTTTAAAAGTTTGTCCAAATAGCGATAAGTGTGTGTTTGTTTCCCTCTAATTAAAGTCTGCTGTCTTTCTTTCTAGATGTCCATGCGTCTGTGCAGGCAGGGGGATTTTACAGGCAGAAGCAAACAGGCATAATCACTTGGTGGTGAAGATATTGGAGAATATATTCATTTTCTGTCCCTTGTGTAATTCTAGCATGCAAATATGGAAATATGTAAAAATAAAAATACAGTAACTCGAAAAGGACCTTGAAAGGAAGGGAGATCGCTGCTCCATTGTCTTTCTGCAGAGAGAGGTTTCCTGACGCCTTGCTGGGATGTCTTTTGCAATGTCTGTGTCATGGAAATGTATGAAGTACATTTCTGTAGAGAAAATAAGAGAGGTTTGCAAAGGAGCTGCTAATAGGGAAGGATAAAATGGGTGCGAGCGGGTGCATCTTTTGCATGAGCTGCTTTTCGAAATTCCCCACGTTCTCAAGAAACAAAAATAAGAATAAAAAGCATCCCCCTCTTACCAAAGGTTTGTCTGTCAGTGATCAGGTGTCATGGAGACCAACACTTGAAATGTGGTCTGATTCCTCTCTGTCACATGTACGTGGACACAGATGCGCGTGCGCACGCACGCACACACGCGGTTGTGGCTAGGTCGTGTGTGTACATACAGTATAAGGTAATCAAGCTGTTGGTATTTGGGAGAGAATTTTTTTTAATGGTGAGATTGTAGATGTCTGTGAAAAATGCAGAAAAGATCTTTTTTCATAAGGGAGAATTTAAACCTGCATTAAAATTAATGCCAAAGGAAAGAATCTCTCTTCCCCTGAGTGACACTTAGCAGGTCCATGTGTGTGATTTATACACACCCGCCATGTGAAAATGCCTCCTCTGTGTATGCGCTGCACAGTACAGGCGAGATGCAAGTCTAGGCTGTGAGGCTGTTCGGAGGGAGAAACCGAGGCAAATTTATAGGAAGCTGAAGTAAAGCGAAGGTCTCCGTGGGCTGGACGCTTGCATACGCACGTCTTTGTTGTCTACTTGGTCTGGAGCGTGTCGTTGCAGGGAGGACCCTGCGCAGGCCAGGGGAGCTGTCTGGAGATGTGTATGTTCAAATGGAAAAAATACGAGGGACGTAGCCTGGGTCACTGGCCATTAACAGCTCCTGAGCCGGGTGTGCAAATGCTCTTTATGGCACAGGCTTTACTTTCTGGGGGTTTTTTCCCCTTTGTAATAATTCTGTTTCCCATGCTGTAGTGAATGCAACCTGCCGCAGTGAAAGGTGCATTATCTATTCCTGCCCACTCTCCAGGTCCTCGGTTGTCCTAATGTCTAGTGTGTTGAGGGGTAAATATTTGACCACTCTGCTAGCCACTGCTGCGCAGCCCCCCGAGTGACCCTGCATTAATTAGCTGGGAATTTCAGGGCTTTGAATCTGATTGAATCAAAATATTGTTTTTACAAGTTGATGAAGGCTTGATTGATGTGGGCTCTGCTGATTCTTTACAGGATTAAATTGTATGTACAGATTACAGAGTCCTGCCTGTCACTGCTTAAATGGGAATTGTTTTTTAACAAAGCTAAAATAAGTGCTGTGTGTTCCTTTAAAAAGAAAAAAATGGTCCCCTCCGCCGCCGTTCCTCTCCCTCGCTGGCCTGGCGGTGGGGGCCTCGCATTCACCCCCGGAGTGTGCTTCCAGGCCCGTGTCGCACCCCCTCCCCCAGTGCAATGCCCTCCTGGTCCCGAGCGCGGAGGAGCCGGAGCCGAAGGGGGAAGAAGGGGAGGAGGGAGGGATGCAGCCCCTTCTGCCCGCTGACCCATCGAGTCCCATGGGCAAGCCGCAGCAACAGCTCTCCAGTGTCTAGCCCTTCTGCAGAGAGGGGAGGGCCGGAGGGAAACAAATAAATACCCCAAAGGGATATAAAGGGGATCGCATGCCGGCAGGTTTTCCGGAGGAACCTGCTTTGCTGCGCTGCATGACAGACAGCGCCCGGCGCGCGGCCGTTCTTGCAGGGGCAGGCGTGCTGGGCACCGCGTCCCTTTTCTGCACGTACAGGACGCGTGCTTTTTATCCCAGAGATGCACAAAACCATAATGTGACTTGCAGTTCAAGTGACGAGCGGCTTGTTCTCACGGAGCCTGCGCGGTGCGATGAATCGACCCCCATAAACCTGTAGAAGAAGCAAGGCACGGGATAGTCGGTGCGGGCCCTGCCGAAGGACACAAAGGCCGAATCACCCCGATTCGCTATTTAAAACATCCTCGTGTCCGTGCTCAGAGCGACTGCGCTCAGATTTACTGTTGCTGCTGAGGCTCTTGGGGAGCGTGAGATATGGCTGGGGCTGCCCTCCGGTCACCTGGGCCAGGGGTGAGCCCCTCCAAGAGAAGGGCCAGGAGGAAAATGGGGGACGCGGGTGTGTTTAAAAGCCATTGAGGGAAGAGAGAGGGTTATGTAACGGCAGCGCATCACCATAATTGCCTGACATTTCACCCAAAGCGCATCAAACACAAGAATTAGTGGCTCCTCAAGGAAGAGAAGGAAGCAAAGCGTCCCGAATGGAAACCCTGGGAAAGCAGGGCCCGGAGCAGGGCCCCGGGGTAGCCCCTGCCCCAGGGGGAATTCTCCACCCCTCGGGGGCTGGGCGGGGATTTGAGCTATCTCGATGGTTTACTTCTCTTTGAAAAGGCAGCAGCCCTTGTTCAGCTCCCGTGTAAAGATGTCTTGTACCCAGGCATCCTTCCGCTCGCTGTCTGCCATCGGGGCATGAATAATGGATCTCGCCCTCCCAGCCTGTTCGTACCTCTGGAAACCACGGTTGTGGAAACAATGAAATAAAACTCTCACAGAAGTCAAACAACTGTGAATAAAAAGTAACAAAATATAAATGAACCCTAAACTGCCAAGCCTCTCAAGTATACAAAAGACGGTCCTGGAGGGAGGAGCCAGGAATTTGTTAGGCAAGGGGAACATGATTAGAATAACCTCCGGCATTGCAAGGAAGCGAAAGGCAAACGTTGGAGGAACCGGGGCCGAGGCGGTTCGGAGGGCACGCGGCTTTGCAGTGACTTGCCCAGGAAGCAGATTTACACACGTGCGTCCGCACCTGTGATCCTGCCGGGATCCCTGCCTGGAACCGCATTTTGGATCCGTTCTGACTGGTCTAATTGCAAAGCTGACGCGAAGGGTGAGGTTTGGGGGGCCAGAGCGACGCAGGGCAAGGGTGCTTTTTGGGCTCAAGCGGATCCACGTTGAGTTTTCTCTTGGTTTTTGCGACTGCTCTCAGGGGACCCCCCTCCCTGCCCCGTACTGCAGAAATACAAACAAGCCATGCTCCACGTGGCCCCGGACTGCAAGGAATTGGGACCGAAACAAGAAATTTCCCTTGAAATGCAGGCTGGGCCGGCATCCTCGCCATTGTAAAGCAGCTAGGGCTCTCCTTGGCTCTATATCCCACATTTACATAACTCTAGGCCAAGGGGGTTTTCAAGTGTGCCCAGAGCTGACCTCTATACTATCAAGCTATAACCAAATTATAAATCCCTTCATTCAGTCCTCTCCCAGACAATTAGGTCTGAGTGGCTGAGATATACTGTCTGTGGCAACACCTCCGTAGTGAAAATGAAAATCTCTGTAAACTGCTTCTATTTAGGCAAATTCGATGCTGCCCTTTGTTTCTGAGCATATTCCTGGTCAGTATATGGACGTTGCTCAGCGTGTAGACACCTGCACGACGTGCTCGTGCGGGTTGATGGTTGTATGTTGTTACATGAACACCGGTGTGTCCTCCACACAACTGAATTGCTGCGTCTGAAAAATGCATGTCAGGTCGTCTTTGAGAGATCGTCTTTTCTTCGCCTTCTTTACAGCAGAGCAGGTCTTGTCTCCTGAAAGCAGGCAAGAGACACTGGGCCAACCTACACCGCGCGTCTGTGGTGGAGCAGGAGATGTGTACCGACGAGCGTGTGCACCGCTTCAAGCATGTGCTAGGGAATAACTTGCCCTCCCTCCCCGGGAAAACCATCTGCGTAGTAAAACCTCCAAGTGGCTATTTCTTCCATAAAGACTTGCAAAAGCAAAACGCGCATTTAGTTGTACATTGCCATTGCCTTTGTCCCTAAAACTTGCAGCTGTTAATCACTAAACCTCCGATATCCCCGTGAGATAGGTAATAGTGTAATGTGCGTTTTGCAGAGAAGCAGATGTGTCCAAAGGCAGCAGAGAAACGTGTGCCAGAGTTTGCAGTAGATGGCCAGCGTTCCTGATGCCCAGGTGCGTGCTCGGGCCGTACGGCGAGCGGTGACATGAAGCGCGCGCTGCGACGTACGGAAAGGCCCGTCTTGTTGCTGTGAATAGGCTGGCCATCACCGCGCCATGACTGCGCCCTCAAAACTTTCTGGCCCGACACGAGTTTTCATTTGGGCTGATATTTTCTGATGGTTCTCACGCCACTGCATTTTGTCGGTACGTCTGGCCGTTCTAATTGTACTGGAAAACACCGCGGGAAGCTGTTAATGTTTGGTCTTTTCCTCTTGTAAACCACGTGGGGAAGTTGTAGGATTGCTTAGTGTCGTGCGGCTTCTTGGCTGTCACCGTGAATCTGTGCGTGAAGAGGCTGCAGAAACCGGGTCCCATTTTAGTCCTCGGCTTGTCTGCCTTGCCTGGCAGGCGGCCGCGCGGAGGGCCGGTCAGCAGGTTGCTGCGTTTTGAGACGTGCACATTTCCCGATGTTACCAAACCCGATACGGTGTCTGACGTGCACAATACGTAACACGGCCGTTCGCAGGGCTGTTGTAGCGTAGGTGTGCCGCCCCATGTTTTGGTGAGAGTTAAGCAGCAAACCAAGCTGTATCTTTTACCCACCACAAGCTTTTTAGGCTAACAGATCTCTTTTTAAATAAGTAAAATGCTGCTGCTCAAGCTCTGTGATGGTGCTGCTGCTGGAGCTGTGCTTTCGCTCTCGCTGCCCACTTTCGTCCGATCAGAAAACATTCGTTTGTGTCCCTCTCCTAGCCCTGGACCGGCACCCCAAGGCCCGGGCCTCCAAGCAAACTCCTTTCTTTCTGTATTTTTTGTAAGACTTGTTCGCGATAGTATGAAAATAGATAGATTGTTTTAGATTTGGAATTGAAGCAAGAAATCTCATGTTTGCAGCAAATTCTTTTTTGTGCCAGAAACTGTTTTGCATTCAAATAATTAGCTCCCCCAAAATTAAATCCTCTATTTTAGTGACTTTTAGTACAGGAAATCTAGATCTAATAATAACTTTGCATGGATTGCATGGATTTCAGTATCTTTCCTTAAATCGTGTGTGTGTTGAGATGTGTAGGGTAAACAGTTACACGAGATGCAAACTGACTTTAATAACGAATAAAGGAGCAGTTCGTATGCAGCTTAAATAGCCCACAGCTAAATTCAGGGAAATATTGTTGAAGCCAAAATGAAAAGTACGGGGAATGGGTTTAATCATTTAGCCTCTAGATTACAAGTTAAGACATTTTAAAGGATTTTTAAAATACAGATCCATACTTTGGGATTTGCTTATTACTTGTATAAATCACGTTTTGTGTAGTATGGCGAGCAATTCTTTAAATTCCCTTTCTCTTGCGCTGAGAATTCGAGTTCGTTTTTCTGCCATTCTTACCCCAGACAAGAGAAGAAAAAAATGCACTTGTAATTGTTTAAAATTGTCAGTAACATTTAATTCCTATCAACAATTTCTTAATTGTTGCTTTAAAAAGCAAAGCTTCAATGTGTCAGTCTAAATTGCAACACAAAGGGCTTTTTTAAGAAATTACAAATTAAGCTTCTAACATTTACCATTTTCAGATACTACTGATTAGATTAGAGATAATTATTCCTCATAATTTCACTACTGAAAAAGCTATATGTCTAGTCATATCAGAACATCTAAACGAAATTATAGAGAAACAGTTTCTTAGCACAATGTTTGCAGATGTATTCAAAATGAAAGAGTGAAGGTTCTCATTTTGCCCAGGATTTCCTTAATTAACATCTGTTTGCTGAATTTTAAAGTTTGAGATCTGGTTTGGTTTTTCTATCACAAAACAGCACAATCTTTTTAGTACAATTTGTAGCTGTGCTTTTTGGAATAAAATTAAATGAGATGTATCTAATTTTATTGTATATTTCTAATCTTTTTTTATTTCATTCTTCCAAGCATATCCCCGTATAAAACTGAAAAAAGTGTCACTAACAATAATGTCTGCCCAGATATCTTTCCCCCTGATTAACTGAAAAGCAAATAATTTTAGTGGGCTGAAATCCCTGGCTCCAAAGAGAAGTAACAAGGTTTAGTCAGTGCTGCTGTTTTAACATGGAAATTTGGCTGAGCTTCTTTTTTCATGTTTTAAATATTTCAAATGAAGTCTTTTAACGCCAGTGTGAAGAAGTCAAAGAATGGCATTAATCCTAAAAAAGTGCCCTGCTTCCGCAACAAAAATCTTTGACTTTACTTAAGATATCAGGACTATTATCAAAATTAGAAATGCCATTTTCTGCATTATTTTAATGGAAAGCTTACCTTAGGTAGAGCAAGTCCTTTCTGACATGATATAAATGTTTTAAAATAAAAAAGCATTGAGGGAGTCAGAGAAACATTTTAATCTTAATTATTCATAAATAGCTACCTCAAGTCCATTTTCACAAAATGTCAGTTGACCAAGAACCATGCTTATTTTGCATGAGAAAAAGAAGATTTGTGCTAGAGAAGGAGGCTAAATCAATGTATATTTAACTTAAAATGAAATTTGCAAATCAGAAACAGCCATCTATCACAAAAGTGCATTAACGCTGCAGCGGTCGGTCGCCGCAGAAAACCCGGCAGTGTTACACAGTTGTTAACTCTTTTGCAAGCTGCCGGCAGAAAGCCTGTGGTCAAGGACTATTATTCTTTCTCAGGAATTTGTCAGGAATTCCTCGATAACTTTCTCTTGCGCGTTCACCTGGACTCTGGCAGTTCAGCCGGCTTACCGACAGACACTGCTCGCGGTCCCACGTGTCCGCCCTGCACCAGCCACCTCCGTTTTGGAGATGCTTGATAGTAATTTCCCCGTCCTAATGAGAAGAAATGGCCCGACAGCCAGAGGTTGGAATAAACGGTGTCTTTCTAAGATGCCTGTGTTTGGTCTGTAGATCTGCCTAGGCAGAGATGGGATCTGCCACTTCCACACAATTTTCACAACAAATGATTGCTTTGTTCTTTTTAACTTTGCAGATCCAGGCAATAAAACAGGACTTTGTGGAGTTTACAAGAGGAATTAATTGTTCCTCTCAGCCCTCCTCGTACCCATAATATTTGTGTTCATGCTGTCCTGCATGGTTGCTTGTATGTTTGTATATACAGGTTTCATTGGCAGACCTAATTTCAGAATACATAATGCATGATTTTGAAACCAATTTGTTATTGTAATAAAATATTTTTAGGAATGCATGGAGGTACTTGAGAGGAGAATGTTAAATTATACATGTATTGTGGCCGAGTGCATTCATTTAGCTCAGTGTGCAGGTGAATCTCCCCGTGACCTTGGCACTCGCAGGGTAGTATAGAATAACAATCAAAGCTCGGATTGGAAATCCTACCATTTCCAAATATTAACAACTTCTTTCAAAGGAAATGCTGATTTCAGCATTTATGTTAATGGAAACATCAGTATCTCTTTCAGACAACTTAAAAAAGAAGCCATGATCTTAATAGGATTAAAAGCCATGCTTTTTATTTTCAAAATGCTAATTTGTTTTCTGCATTCTGTTTTCATATCAGGTCTTGTTATTCAGTACACTGAGATCCAGAGGACACTGAAAGCTGCCAGAAACGCATTGGTAATGATAGGAAAGCTACATAAAAGGTTTCTGTCTGAAAGGAATTGTATATTCTTTCCAAGCAGATTTCCTCCTTTTCTGCAAGGCAGTTAGAGAAACTAAATGCAGCCGTGCTGCTGAGGTGGGGCGCGTGGAGGGTTTTGCTTTATGTCTCGACTTTGTGTTTCCCTCTATTTATCCCTTTACCATTAAGGAGCGAGCGTTAGTTATTAGAGGGGCATTAATTGAAAAAGCCTGTGACCCATGCTAGTGAGATGAACTGATTCGGCCAGAGAAGTTTGGCTGTGAAATTCAGAGTAGCCCGAGGCACCTGACATCCTGTAATCTGCTTATCTTGCAGGCTTTCACTAGCAGCTCTGCCATCGCTGTTCATGCCGAACAGTGGGGTGTAGAGAGGAGGCCAGAACAGAGATAATAATTTACCATGTAATTTGTTTTGAGATTCCTTTGATAGATTTCAAAACCGAAGCATCCTGCAAGAGAACAGGGCCCTTAAAACCTTTAAGTCAAGCCAATTCTGTGCTTGGTGGTGGGTTATGTAGTGTGTCTCAGCAGGAGGCCACCTTAACGAATGGACACCCAAGGCACTGACCACTATCAGTGGGGACCCTCTATTTATTTAATGGCTTTTAAACATTGCTTCTATTCCTTTTTCTCCTACAATGACTCTTACAGTCGATGCCGTAAATTTGGGGAAACAGTGAAAGTGCAGTGCCGCGCAGATTGATGAAAACCATTTGCCGCAATCAGGAGGGGCAGGTAATTTTCTGGACAGATTTGTTTTGTAAATGAGGTGTTCCATTTGGGGAGCGCAGGCGCCGGCCTTGCTGGCGAGCAGGTGTGCTGATGCAAGACAGCCTGCTTTCATTCGGCACTAGTTAAGACATATTTCTCCAGCCCACAAACTTTTGTTTTAATGCCTTTGTGGAGGCATAAAACGTAAGAAAAATTCAGGGATTGTATATTTAAAACTCTCACCCAAAAGGGAGCAGGATCAAAAGGGAAGGTGGTGGGTTTCATGTTCTCTTGTGGTTTTAATACTTGTTAAGTGACCTATAAACTGGCATTTCTAAGTAAAGAAACATAAGGGAATTTTGTTATAGAAAAATCTCCCGTGAATCATCCCCAGCTGCTGTCAGAAAAAGGAGAGGCTATTTCCACTCTTGCGTTCAAAGACAAATTTCCAGTCTTCCACACACCTTTTCTTTGTTTCTGAGCTGCCCTTGTGTTCACGCATCCATCCTGCTTACCTTGCTTACTACATTTCTAAAAGATTTTTCCCCACTTGGAAGAGCTGCTCCTGACGTTCTCCCCGGTTGCAAGCCGTGAGTCACGCGAGGAGGAAACCGTTGTCTTCGTTGTGTTACTTTTTTTAGTGCGGCGGTTTCCAGTTGAAGTCATCGGGACTTGCTTTAATAACCTGTGTTTTAAAAACCCAGGGCCCAAATAAATACAAAAATCTCGCCCCAAACTGTTATGCGATGACGTCACAACCTAGTGACAAGCCATTGCCATCCCTAGAGGCTTTTCTTTACATGGACGTAGATAGCTGTGCCAGAAAAATTGCAAGTCTGGGTTTCAGTGAGGAAAGCGAGGGAGCACCGCTTAGGGAAGGCCGATGAGAGTGGTTGCGTATTTTTAATGGAATGTGTCGATTAAGTGCTTTGAGAGCGCAGGTTGAGAGCCGAGCTGGCGTCTTCCCGTGTGTTCGATGCGGTGTCCCGTCTGCCCAGCGAGACCCCGACCGGGGCTTCTCCGTGCACCCTTCTACTGACGACGACGACAATGAACAAAACGCGCTATTTCATGCTACATCATGTATTACATGACATATTGTCGTGGCTCAAAATGGTCTAAAAAATGCCAGTTCTATCAGAGTTTGATGACAGAATTCAACCAAATATTATTGTTTGTAATAAAATGGTGGGTTGAGACAGCGTAGTAAAATACTACTAGAAAATACCGCTGCTGTTCGGTTTGCCAGTCGGGAGCCAAGAGTTGCAGAATCAGGAGGCAGGCGGATGTAAACCCACGCAATCCAGGCCTGGGGGGCGCCGGGGGCCACTGACGTACTGCAGCAGGCCTGAGAAGAGCAAGAAGCGTATCTCGTAGTGGGGGTGGACTACCGTGTGCACCCCCGCTGCCAAACGGAAAGCAGGACTTCAAGCCCCGTGCTTGCCACTTCGAGTCACTGTCCCGCAGCACAAACCAGTTCCCACCAGACCTCGGTTTCAGGCATCGCCCATGCAGCAGAGAATCTGGTTTTAGTTTAGCAGAAGTTACTTTGGGTTTTTTACCATGTGATTTTGGAAAAAGCGAGCAAACAACAGCCGTTCAAGTTGTGTGATCCAAGGGTGCTATTGATTATGGCAAAGTAAAAAATGTTCCGATTCCCCAGCTGTCCTCGTAGGTCGGATGCAGCTGGTGAGTGATGCGCTCCACAGATGTGCGCTGGCAGGGCCGAGCGAGGCATACGTCACACGGGGGCTGCTCCCGGCCCTCCTCCATGTTCCCGCTCAGGCTGTCTGGCTCAGCCCCTGCTCAGGGATTAGAGGTGCCCTCCTGCATATGTTAGGACTTTCTCCAAGCGTGGCTCTGTATTTTCGAGTCGGTAACAGGTAGCTTATCATAGAGTGGGGTGACGTTAAAGAGCTTTGAAGCTATACCTGCGAATCGTCTTCTGGCTAGAAGTGCCGCTTGGCCTAAAATCAGGCGGTCCCGACGCCTGAGTGCTGCTTCGTAGGCTTGGTGTCGCCGTCCTCCTCTCTGCTTTCCCGGGTCCCCGAGAGCCGGCGATTGCCCAAACGGAAGCAGATTTGAAATGCTGGTGTTCACCGGCGAGTTTCTTTCTGCCCAGATTTATTCAATTTTGAAAAGGCTTCTCTTGGAAAGCAGACAGAGAGATATTCCCATGGCTCTGTCTGGGTTTCAGTCCCATATAATTTTGAGATTCATCTGTATCATTAATAAAATGATTGCAAGTTAGTTTTATGTAACAACATTTCAGCATAATTAGCTTAATTAAGAAACATTCCTCTTTAATATGTCTCACTTTGTAGGAAGTATTGGATGCTGCTGTATAGCAGAAATTTTCCAGACCCATATTTTATGTCAATGGGTTTAGAAATCAGCAGAATGGTTTACAGTATGTCAGAGAAGTCTCCTTTATTTGCGGGAAGGATTTTCTGCTTATCTCTCTGTAATGGTGCAGTAGCTTTGCTAGGGGGTGGATTCTGAAGTATCACTTAACATCAATCCATCTCCTTAAGATTTTTGATAACATGGTTTGTATTTCAGCCACTAATAAATAAGCCAGGTTTCTTAGCAAAGCTTAAAGAACAACAACGGGAACCTCTGCGTTCGTCTGACTTTTTCAAAACCCGTTTTCTTTTACAATGGGGTTATTTCTCAAGGGCTTGTGTTTTTTTAAACTCTGAATTGGGGGGAAGCTTGTGTTTCTTCCCTGTCTCCCTCTTGCTAGATCGGGGTTTGCCGCTGCCTGTTGCCTTTGTCTTTCCCCGTTCCTGGGTTACGCAGGCCCGCCGCCACCGGCGTCAGTAAGCTGCCGGCCGCGTCCCGAGTGCGTGCAGCCCCTCGCTGGCTGGGCCCGGGCACCTTGCCGAGTAGTTTCCATACCAAACTGCAGCGACAGAAATGTGATGCCCAAATGCACGAGACCGATCAGCCTAACATTTAATTTTGCAGCAAGTGCTGTGATGGCCGCAGCTCTTGACCAACTTCTCTTCGATATGAGCAACTCCTCCCCGTGAGCAGAAGCAGTGTGCGCCAGGGCTTTACCTTTTCCACGAGGCTTGAGTTTGTTCTGTCTCCGTGGTGTTTTAGACTGTGGCCTAGTTGCACAGATTCACGCACGAGCCCCTTGTTTCTCATTTGTCGAAGGAGAAACGTCTGCGATTCGGTTGCAGACTATAGAAAAGACGCGAGGAGCTGCAGCTCGGCCCTTCTGATGCACGCCAAGGTGCACGTACTCAGGTGTGCACAGGGCACGGAGAGGGATCAGATCCCTCGCACGCTGAGGGAAGAATGTAGCAGCCCACGGGCAGGGGCTTTCTCTATCACATGAGCTTTGTAGAATACAATAAACAATAAATGGACATTAGTGAGTTTTAATTCAAATGCTGTGAGATGGTACGTAAGAAGCAGGCGTGTCCCAAAGACTAGGACTCCTCCCCTCAGCAGAGTAGTCCTCTCCGACCCGGCGTGCACAGCGCAACCCCAGTGCAATAAACGGAGCGATCCCAGCATGATCTGGCCTTCCACCGTACGCCGCGTCCCAGCTGAATATTGCTATACATCTGATTTTGCCTCTTACGCCTTCTCTGTATGACCCCAAAAAGAGCTGATTTTTCCTTTAAATTTAAACAAAGGGAAATTTCGTAAGAAGAGGAGGGACTGCTATGGCTAAAAATCGGGAAGTGGCCTTTCCTGTCTTGTGAAGTGCTGGGTCGAGCGGGGCAGAAAATACAAGTGCAAAGCAGGTTTCTGACGGGCAAGCTCAAGGCTGAGAACGTTTTTTCCTTAGGTCTTTAGGAGACCGGATGTCAAGTGAAACGAGCCCTTTTAATTTCTTCTCTTACATCCAGCTTTTACTAACAAGGCGCGCAGGGCCGGGAACAGATAGCGGTTGTCCTGTACACCGTAGCAGGCCGTTCCCGTTGTGAACGCAGATCTGGGCGCAGGACTTGTTGTGGGCTCGGGCTGACAAGATGCAGATGCTACGGCTTGCCACCGGATCGGAGCCCGATGCTGCTCCGGAGCAACTTTCTCCCTGTGCGCACGTGCCCTGCGCCGAGGACGGGACGGCCAGGCTGCGCCACAGCCTTTGTTCTGGCCGGTTCTGCCATGTTGTCTTTTTTTTAATTCTCTGTTTGCTTTTAATTGAAGGGGTTTGCCCCGGCCACGGGCACAAAAGGGGCATGGAGGGAAGCGATGGCCATAGGACATCTGCTTAAATTCAGCAGACAGAGGGAGAGGGAAGCCCGTGCGCCGGCAGTTTGTTCTCAGGAAGTGGCCTGCAGCGAAAGGAGCGTATTTAGTTTAAGAATTCATTAGATGCTTCTGCACATTGCCGTTCAGATGGTACACAGGCCTGCGAGAAGACTTTGGGTAAAATTAAACAGTTCAGTGGGGCTGCAGCTGGCGTCAGGCTTTTCAGACCGAGCCAACGCAGAGCGGTTTGTGCCCACGCCGAACTGCAAATGGGGGCTGTGTTTTGTGTGAGGCCTGAGGAAGCAGCGGAGGAATCCTGACTCTGGGGAGGAAAAGGACGTCTGCTTGAGGGTTTTGTATGCTTTACCTTTTGTACCAGGCTTCCCCTGCCTTCTCCCACAGAGCAAAATACTCTGGAGGAGACGCTGATTGCTCGTTATTAGCAGCGCTGGCGCTTTGTGTCTTTAATTGACTTGTTCCCATCTGCTCTGGCAATGGCAGCGCGCGGCCCCGCCGTCCAGCTCGCCGCATTGTGGCGCGCACCCCTCGGCTCGGTCCCGTCTGGGAAGAGGAAGGGCTCTGCCTCCACATGGCCGGGGACGCCGAGCGTCGCGAGGCCGGCAGAGCCGCTGAGCTCCTTTCACCGAGGCACTTGCCAGGTGCTAAGCAGCTGGTCGGTGAAAGGTGTAGGGGTTGGAGTTGCCCCCGTGTACGGGGGGATCTGCTTTCTTTCTTTCTCCCTTGAAGAAACCGGGCAATGAAGTGAAAAGCGAGCTCCAAGCCAGTGGAAATGCTGCAACGTTTCTCAGCAGAAGCATTAGGGGCTGCCCATAAACTGTGCGGTATCTGAAATTCGGGCCCCGTTGCTGCGCCCTCGGGACTCTCTCTTCTCCACCGACAGACTTTGCGGGGTTTTTCTTCCCCGCACCTCTGCGCTTTGAGCGTGTGCTCGTGATGCCCTTTCGCGGAGCCCGGCTCCTCCTGCTCTGGCAGCGGTCGGGGATTTATACGTCGTGCTTTACTGCTGCCACTTTCCCGGGCTCAGGCTGAAACATAAACTCCTCTCCCGCCCCCTGAAGCCATGGCCGAGGCTGGAGCAGGCAGCCCCTAATGAGCCGTTTGGGAGGAGCGTTGCTCTAATTTGTGCGGCTGGAGCTGGTGGTGATCTCGGGTTGATCCTGCAAGGGGCTCGTATTTTAGACTTTATCCTGGCGCCTGCCGGTAGCACGGGCCCGCTCGGTTTGGTCTGGGGGGTCGTTTTGTGCTGCCGTCTTGCTTAGCGAGTTATGTCTTCCCCCGGGTGCCGCTCACCGAAAGCTGGAGTTGCCCACGGTTTCTCTGGTACCTGCGTGGTGGCGAGTAAATTTGCAGGAGCGACTAGCTCGGAAATCAGTGGGAGCGAGCGCAGCCCCGTTAGTCCCTGGCCTGGCCTGCCTCTCCCAGACAGACGGCTCCATTTTTAAACAAACTTCATCTCTGAGGACATTTGACAGGAGGGGTCAGGGAGGTCTGCAGCATCATCCTCTCCGAACAAAACCCCCTGAAACGTTTGAATTAAGTCACCTCTTGCAATTCCCTCCCCCAGCCTCCACACCCCAAAAAAAGGGCCGGGGTTTTCTCCAGAGAACAATGAGCCTTCTCCTTTCTCAGTGCCTGTCCGGCGTAGAAAGAGAAGGACGAGGTCAAAGTGCCAGGCTGTACAGCTTTCCTTTGAGCCAAACAGATGGTGAAGGTTAAGTGACAGCTCTGTGACTGCCTCTTTTGAAGTAATTGGAGATAATTTGTATTTTGAATCCGAACTTGACCACTGTCAGAAGGGAGGAAGGTTAATATGTAAACGATTTTACATTAGCCCCTGTTTCTTGGGGTTTTTTTCCCTTTTTTCCCCCCCCCTGGATCCTTGTTTCTCTAATCCTTGCTCCAGGCTATCGGTGAGATTGTCTCTGGGCTCGGTGTGACTTGTTGGAGGCTGCGGTTGTTATGAAAGCCAACAGCAGCTTATTAAGGCCAGTGCTAATCTCGGCTGCCGATGCGTTGTTGCTTTCCCGCGGTCTGGCGCAGGCTGTGCGTCCGAACAGGACTCTGGAAACGCGAGGCCTCTTACCTGGAGCAGTTTACAAACCATCCCGGAGCGCCGTCCCGTCGCCGCGCCCGGGCACACCTTCCAGGCAGCTGGGCTGCGTTTAGGATGCTCTTGTTTTTCAGCCCTTTTTAGTGATCCTAATTGTGGTGCAGGTTTCCTTTCTCACCTTAATTGTTTCTGAAGTCTTAGGGACATTTTTTTACACCTATTGCAATATCAGGAAAGAGAATAAGAAGGAAGGTTTGGTGTTTTTCCCCAAAAGTCCTCTTGATAATAAAGCTTGCATTGTGCGCACTGAGGACAGGACGTAAACTGCTGAAAGGGTTGATCAGCAAGCGTCCGCGTGTGCTCTCAAGGTTGCAAGTGAACAGCTAAAGAAGTTGGAAATAATTGCAGAGCTTGCCTTCGGAGCAGGAAAAGGTACCGGAAGCTTGCCGCCCTGGCAGCCCTGAGCCCGGTGCCGGTGCAGGCGGGCCGTGCCGAAGCAAGCAGAAACCAGCCAGAATTTCGTGTCCAGTCTGTTTGTTTCTTTAAACGTGGACTCTGAAAAATACTGTTCATCCCGGCCGCTGTCCTGAGGCTTTTACAAACGACAGGGCAAAGGGCAGCTATTTTCAGATCCTTCTACGTTTGTTGAAATAATATTATTTAGTAGCCTCTGTATCTCTCAAATGAGAACTTTACCTTTTTGCAGCAGACATTAGTAGCCTGCGCATCGCATGAATATGCTACTAAGAAGTAACTCGTATCTTCATGGGGAAGGATTAATAGGATCATTTTTCTGTAGCATCCCCAAAAGATTTTTGCACGCTGAATCGCAGGCAGTTGTGGAGAGGAAACCAGAACAAAAAGTGCTGTTTTTAGTGCATTTAAGTGCTGTTTCCACAAGAGTACAGGAGGCAATATTGTACTTTATTCATATACATCAGGTTTATTATGAAACACATTTTTTCACTAACTTGAAGGAGGAAAAAGAAATATTGGCTTGTTATTCCTGCCTTTTTCTTAACCAGGCAAAGTAAAGAAATGGTTGCAAAACCTTTAGAAGCATTCAAGTACCTCAGTGACTTTCATCAGATGTTCTCTGTACAAGAAAAAGAAAAAATCGTTCTATCTTTTTATTTTTACTTTGCTTTAATCTTATTTGATGATGTCTCAACAGGCTGGGACATGCTTTCTTGGATGGCAATTTCACTGCACCATATGTGTCTCTCACAAGATAGCAGAGTGAAATGAGTCTTGGCAGGAAGAGAACTAAACACATCGACAAAGAAAAGAAAAAATTTATTTACTTAACTCCCTGTTGCCTGCATACATTTTTCCCAGGCCTGCATCTGGCGCAGCGATTCCACCTTCGTTTCTTAAAATGCCTCTGTGAAGCGCAGGGCACATTTTCTCACTGTTTCTAGCCATGTGCCCTAGTTTTTTCACCCCTGAAATCTTGTGTTAAGTATTTCAGTGGCTAGATGATGACCAAGGTAAAAAAGAGGGAAAAATCCGTTTTTACCCCAGAGTATCCATGCTACATGAATGTCAGCCCTGAGTACAGGGGAGACCTGGTTTTTCCTAAGCTGCCAGAAAGCTACTGTCTTCCTGTTAAAAAAAAAATAACGAAAAAGAAAGTTATTTAACAATGTGAAAGTCCTGATCCGCTCGACGGTGTTCTGCCGGGATCCTCCCCGGCAGTCTTACCGGGAGCTTCAGTTTTGACATTTAAACTGGGTGCCAGATACACGAACCATTGACTGGGGGAGGCCTGGCCTTGCCAAAGGGCTCCCTATCAGCGGGGTGAAGATTACAGGTGCTTATCTTGATTGCTAAGAGACTCCACTTCTGTGCAATAAAGTCTTGCAATGCATAAGTTCGATATACTCATGAATACGGGCGGTGGCTTTCTCCGCGTTCAAGTGTTTATTGCAGAGGAGACGTTTGCCAGCCCCAACCCGACCAGCCAGGCAGGGCGCGCGACTTGGGCAGCCATGTGCGGATGCTCGGCGGGGACCCGGCTCGCACGCGCAGGAGAACGCGTGCTCCCACGCTTGCCTTAGTGGTCCCTCACTCAGCAGAAAGGGGGGAAATAACCACTTTATTCTCTGGAAAACTATACAGGTCCATTTATTACCGCATACTCCAAACCCTTACAACGGCGCGTTGTCTTCTGCTTATATTTGTTCCCGGTTATGATTTCGGAACTGTTTGCAAAATACATATTTGTATAGTTGGATATTTAAGGAAAAATCAATACAATTTCACAGTGACCTTGTTGGTTAGTATGGAAGTGTCCTGCAAAAGTCAGAACACAAGATCAAAGCATGTTATTAGTGTCAGTAAATAATAAAAAAGGAAAAGAAGCTTAGTAATCAGGTTTTGCTAGCGTATATCTTTAATTAAAACCAGAAAAAAAATCTTTATGTGTGTGTGTGTGTGTTTGTGCACGTGGGTGCGCATGTGTGTGTATTATCTGTGTGTGTGTGCATCTCTCTCGCAGATATTCTTCTGTGAAATAGTTAAAATACATTTCAAAAAATTATTCTGAGATGTTAGAAAGCTGGTATGCATTTTCTCTGCGGATGCACACTGTACGTATATGCAGACTGTTATGGGTATACAGGGCAGGAGGCGTAATTGTTAGAAGAGGACTGTCAAGGTAATGGAGTACTTTGGCAAGCTGTTTTCCAGTAGAGCCGCATGTAGGGTTATGGAGGATTAATGGTACTTACTGGGCATTTTCAAATGTTTATGTTGCATGGATTTTTTTGTATAAGTCTCATTTCCAGACATGAGGGGGTGGCTCTTATTGCTCAAGGGAGGACTTCCCTCAAGAAAATCCATAATAACCAGTTAGACATAAAAGGCAAGATCATATTGATGCAACTTTTAGGGGGTTTTAATTATTTACTTTTTAAAAAATCTTCTTCCATAGACTCCTTCTAAATTAAGTGCTCAGTGGTTAGAGATTTTGGATTCGTGTTTTGATCCTGCGCGCTCATTTTTCTTAAAGAAATGGGCACATGTTGCAGTACACAAAATATCCGTTGTTATGCACCTGAAGCGATTGTTCTAATCGGATTCCTGTTGCGAGCACAAAAGTGCAAGGGTCAGGGTGTGATTAACAGGCTATATGCCAACCTGAAATAGCTCATTTGATCTAGTTTTGTTGAAAGAATGGTGGAAATACATTTTGGCTAAAATTTGTTCAAATTCAAAAGGAAATTTTGCTTTCACCCAAATCCTTTGTATTGCATTCCTCTGAGCACGGACCACTCAAAGTTCAAACAGGAATTGGGACCTGTCGCGCCGGTGCTGTACACACGACAAAGAGTCTCTCTTCCCTAAAGAGCTCACTGTCTAAGTAAATCTAAGGGTAGAAAGATAAGGAAGGATTTGAGCTCAGACACCCCCTAACTTGATAACATTCAGTAATAACATGAATCGCTTGCGCACGGTGGTGCATTGCGACTCAATCCTGCAGTAAAGCCGCAGAGCGGACACCCGTGCATGCTCCGAGTCCGCGTCTCTGCAGGAGTCCGCTGAGGACAGCGGTGGGGCGCGTGCAGGACAGAGCTGTGGTCAGTCCAACAAGAACTAAGACCACAGGATTGCTTAATGCTGTGATAGGTTTCAGTGTTGGCAGATGATCTACAGACCAGAAATTAACTGATAAGAAATTAGGAAATAATCTGAAAAGTTTCACAGCGCATCTTACAAATGCTTTGTGAACAGAGGTGAAATCTGTGGGGCGACTAGTTGGGGATTGTGCATGCGCTGTGGTGAGTTCCTGCGCCCCTGGGATTTGTGAGTTACTTGCAGGAAGAATGTGTTTCACTCCTAAATTCACATTTTAATCCAAATATTTAAATGCAGTAAATTTCAGTGAGGCAGGTTTGCATTGGCAATATGAGATGTTGAGATTAATCTGCGCGCTTGTCATTGTGGCGATCCAGAGGTTGAGCAGAAAGAAAGGTGGTGCAGAGGGGAGCTCCGGGCAGCGATGCAGATCCCCTTGGACAGGCCAGGTCCTCCAGCGCCAGGCCGGGTGCAAATCACTGCATTTCAGCCCTAACAAATAAGGGGCGTTATCTTTAATTTTGAAAAGACTTTCCGGGTGATTAGAACTGCTTTTTCTTTGCTGTGCCTTTTCAAAACCTTTTGCTATACTAAGTAATCACTTGCACGCGCACTGGTCACTGCTGTACTGCACACCCGTGTCGTGTGAACGTGCCTGCAGAGAACACGGGGACCTTGTACATCAGCTCAGCCTAACAATCCAGACATTGCAGGATGGTAGTTGGTGATAGCCTCTACCTTGCATATTCTTTAACCAGACCGCTGAAGAAACCCCGAGTTTCAGGAGGTGACTATTATATTATCTGTGTTCCAAAGGGGGCATTACCGGATTCCCAGTTCAGGACACTTTGCGCAATCTGAAGAAATGCAAGAATTGCTTTGAAAACTATTGTCACAACGCCGCTAGGAAACAGGTTCCTTCTGTTTCCATATTCTTAGGAGAGGAACATTAGCTAAATTAGTAAGAAATGTGAAGCTAAACCATTTTGTGTGGTTTTTTTTTAATGGCTTTTTTAAAAAAAATAGCTCTAAATGTGAACAAGCATGAAGGTTAAAAATGCATTAGTAGCAACAAATATAGAATTTCTTTTGTAAAAAGCCTTTCAGGTTTGACTGAAATATGACTTGTGTTTGAATGCACTGATATTTTCTTTAGATGTGTCACGCTTTGTTAGATGTTCGGTAAAGAAATATCCCACAGCTATTTCAACACATTGTCTTATTAAAGAAGTATTTAATAATACAGGATAGATTTTGTTTAAAATTAATTTTATTATGTATTTAGCCACTTCTTAACCTGTTAAACATGTATATTTGTGGTTTTTTGGGGAGAAGATACTGTTTCAGTTGAGCATTTTAAGAAATGCTCAATTTCCAACTGCATGGACTGCTTAAAATTCTGTATCATTTCCTTTTTTAATGCAGTATCAGTTAATTCTCCAGAGGAAAAGAGATAAGGTGTTAAAATTGGGATAAAAGCTTCATAATGCCAGAAAATCTGCTCTGTCAAACCTGAGCCCTCTATTTCTTTTTGCTGGTGGAAAAGCTGAAAAAGTAAACACTAGTGAGCTCTTGTGTAACAGAAGGTTTAAATATAATTTGTTTAAATAATAGCAATATGATGATTAATATTTCTTTGAAAACATCTATTAGCCACGTCTGTATTTCTGGATAGTTACTGCTTTCTGTTCCTTTTTGGAGCTTGAATTTGTTTCAGACTAATTGGTCCCATGATGAGCAAATGCAGTTGACTTCAGTATTCTCCATTTTTGATGATTTTATCTCCGGGATGTGACACAAAATAAACCGCTGTTCGAAACTACCTGGAAAATATTGCAGTCAAAATGGAGTTGATTTGCTAGAAATCTTTTTTCTCCCTGAGCCCAGAAGGACTTCTTTGTTCTTTCCCCCAGAAGGTAATAAGAAATGGATTTCAAACTGCCCGGACCGTAGCAATGGCACTTAGAGGAATGAAATCAAAGCAAAAAATGGAGATGACAAAATGGCAGAGCCCATTTCTTTAGCCACACGGAGAGTTTGACTCAGTTCCTGAGAGTATTTGGAGAAGGATTTCTGCCCTGTTATTCTTCCTTTGATGAAACTGCATTGTGGCAGTGGTTTTAGTTTTGTATTTTAACCTCCCCTGTTCAAAGGGGCCGGTCCCTGGCCCACTCGGACACAGAGCTGCCCGGTGGGCTGAGGCTGGCCGCAGGGCGCAGCCATGTCCCGCGCCAGGGCGCGTTGTCAGCGGAGCAGTGTCCAGTCTGTCCTGTCAAGTTTATCGTCCACTCCATCAAAGGGTCTAATGGTCAGCAGAGAGGGCTAAATGTGTCCCCGGTGACCTGACATTAACAGAGTGGACTTGTTTAAGTGTTACTGAGGGTGTCTCAGAATGATTTGGACGCCAATACCCGTTTCCCTCAATGAGCAGTCATTTGGATCATGACTCAATACAGCTTTCCACTGACATGGCCAAGCCCCGAAGTGCTCCTCGGGGAGCTGCCCTCACCTCTGAGACCAGCAGAAAGAAGGGCTGATCAATGCCCTCTGACAACAAGTGAAACAATCACCTCTCCCCCACCCCCCTTCTGTCTGACCAGCTTGGAAATGATAAAGATAAATGGTTTTATCTCAACGTAGAGACGATGCTGAGAAAAAGGTCGGGAGGCGAATCTAATTGGGTCCCCGCATAGTCCTGGAACCCTGCTTTCCGCCTTTCGCAGGCGTACAGTATCGCTCGACAAAGCAAATGTCGAGCAGGATTAATCCAGGTCGCACCATTCGGAGCCACTCGAATCGCTGGACCTTTTTATCTCGAGGAAAGCTGCTGCGTAGGAAAGTGTCTGTTCAAGTAGATGGGTTTTGTTCTTGGGAGAGTAAATGACGCCCGTGTCGTCTCTTTGCTATTGCAGGAGACGAGCCCCAAGAAAGTTGCCAGCTTTCAGGAAGCATTTATAGCCTTTTTAAATAGTTTGTGGATATGCTTTGATATTTTAATTTTTTTTAACAATCGTGTACAAATTCTCTACTTCACATGACCCTCTCCTGTAGGAAAGAAACCTCATTTCACTAGTACCACTCCTCCTTCAGACGCCTGGACTTCCAAACGCATGCAATAAAAAGAGGAATACCCCACACTTCCAAATTAGACCAACTGAAACGGGCACACTAATGCGTGTATTAAAGATAAAAACTGTCTGTTGGTAATTAGTACACTGCATAACCATAATTTTGTTTCTCGTAGTCATTTTAAATGCAAGATTTCCTTGTTAGGTGAATGTTAAAGTATTTCCCCTTTTGTGCTGGAAAAAAAGCAAGCGATTTTCAGCAGATTAACTAGACAACTGAAAATTTGATTTCTCCAGTCTAACTGAATAGTTGTGTGCGGCAGCTAAGTATTTTAGGGGAAATAATTTCAAATAAAAAATTAATAATTTCATGTCGTGATTTTTTAGCAATTTTAAAACTCTTTTGTTTTTCTAAATATTTTCTGGAAAGAATCTGAAAATGTTTGTGCACGTCAGTGCATAATTAAAGAAAACTCTTTGTTTGACACATCTCGTTTCTAAATGTGTTGACAGATAGCAAGCATGTTTCTGAACCCGTCTTCCTCTTTCTGACTTGTGACTAGGGATAAAAGTTGCAGGGAAATATGAGCCCCAAAATTGATTTTTGATGGGGATTTGTTGTTTGTCAGAGCTTTTTGTCATTGAGCTGACCAGTTTATATAAATAAATCAGAAAACACATTGTATTAACATAATTATTTACATAAAATATCTTTACATTTTCAGCTCTTATTAACCATTTCTTATTTTGTTTGCAGCTTCCAAAGCAGTACAGTCAATATTTAGTGTGTATCTCTGTTTCTGAGTGTTGCCTCAAAAATGTTTGAGAATATCCGTTTCCGAAAGATGATGTTTATAAGATGCACATAGTTGTGTGAATTATTTATAACAAAAGAATGAAGTAGATTTGATGCTTTCTACAGCAACACTAACAACAGATTCACTACTTCTTTGGAAACACAAATATTTATTATATTATTGTATTTAAAAAAAAGCTAAGCCTCTGAAGTGTCAAAAGTCAAGCTTAACAAATTTAAAAGCAATGAAATGAAAACCCAGTTAGGCACAAAGGGTCCTTTCTGAATTTACTGAAAGACTGTTGCAGGAACTAAAGAGGACAAGATCTGTGCCTCCAGTATCCTGTTTATTAGGTCTAATGATCTTCTTCAAAGGAATATCACTGTTACGTGGTATTTAAGCATTTACAAAAATTCGGTGTATTTTAGTGCTCTTAGTCAGAGTATGTATGCGTATAGTTTATCCGTGAAAAATTAGTTATTGTTCTGAAGTCTTTGTCTCCTCCAGGAGTATACAATACATGTAGTAAGTATTCGGTATAAAGACAGATAGGCATCTACGTGTGTGTGTGTGCGCGCGCGTGCGTGTGCATGCGTCTATATAGCTATAGATAGATATATGTTATATAAAATAAAAATAGGTGGTTAGAATAAATATAATACCACCTTTTAGGCACAAAAGCTTGCAATTTGTCAGACCCACGGACCCTGTTCTTTATTCATACCTTGCTGTGCAAGATTTACATGCAGATGGTTTAAAATGTTTGAAAAACAATGTTGGTATTTATGTTGGTGATTATTTAGTCTGTCCAGAGACTCGGAGACCCAAATGCGCACACATGCGTGCGCCTGCACATACACAGTCACTTCAGCTGTACTTAGGGTGTAGAGTCTATCTGAAAACAGTGTGGCAGGTAATATCCAGCATCCACAAAACAAAGTGCAAATTCAGGACTGGGCACAGAAGTACCAGCCGGGGCTTGCTTAAGGAATACAAGCAGCGATGCCCTTCTCCACGGCAGTTTTAAATGTGCTTTTAAAAGTATTTGGGAATGAATCAAATTCTTGCAAAAAATGTCAGATCTCTGCGTTAAAAAATTAAAACCCCATGTCATAAAATGAATTTGCAAAAGATGCATCTTCCTTCCTGTTTTCCAAATGCGGGTCCTGGTCCTAGGGGTGCAGGCGAGGGCCGAAAGCTGGCAGTGAATCTTAAGAGCCCACATTGAGGAGAAAGGTGCTCCTCGTTATGAGAAGTGCTGGAGGAATAAATCCTGAGAAGGCAACCTATCTGGAGACAGAGTTGGAAAGATGGAGCTGGGAACTTCATATAAAAGAAATGAAGTAACCTTTCATCTGAACCAGGGCTCCGGTGTCTTTCATTAGCTTTGATTGTCCATAAGAAATTTCATACTCCTTTTAACATCAGTTCTAGGCAAGAAGCTTCAATTGCAAATATAAAAAAATATGCTTCAAAGGTGAAAGTGTGCGAGGCCAATGAATTGGGGAAAGCAGCCTGCTAAATAGCTGCCTTAATTCTTACGGCAGAAACAGGTCTCCTGGTGCCACGCTGCTAGAGCACGAGCGCGTTTTGTTTTTTATCATTTTAATATTACGAACAGAAAATCGGGCCTCTCTGGCTGAGCCTCCTGCTTGGAAACGTTGGGTGTGTTGTTGTTATAAAACACGGTGATATTCTCGGGCTCCTGCATTAACAATAGGGATGGGGTAGGGGGTGGGTCGGAGGGGCCTGAAATGACAGAATGAGAGAGGGACACACAATAGGATGACCGTGACTTTGAACAAATAAATAAAACATGCGAATCTCATTCTCTGCTCTCTCCTACCCCCAGCCCCCATCCAACTGTGATTAAATTTGCTGTGGTCATTTCCCAAATGTCTGCCTGATAAAAAAGCACCCATAGCCTTTTCTCACACCGTGGCTTAAAGCAGGGGCCCTTCCTGTGGCTAGCAATCTGCAATCCTGCCAATCACACACACTTGCACAGACATGCATGCCGCTTTCATTAGCAAAAATGCTTCACGTTTGATTGTGGCCCAAAAAGAAAAAGAAAAAAAAGATCTGTAGCTCCAATTTTACCCCCTTCATAAACAGCCTCTCCCTCTCGCCTCTCACTGTGCAGCTGTAATGGGGTTTCCTGCACCCCCCTGCCAGGCACACCCACCCCGCGTCCCTGCAAACTGTGTGGCGCGCCGCGCAAAAGAATACATTTTAATAAGCCTTGAAAAAAAGAAAAATGAGTTTTGCTCTGCAGTCCTGTTCTTTAGGAACAGAGAAAGGTGAGCGTGTTGCGGGGCAGGGAGGGGAAATTTAATATTGCAAAAGATAATGGCAACTATGTTAATATCCGGCATTTTCAATGTACCATAAGTACATTTTGTTTTTCCTTTTAGCACGATTTATAATTAAAGATTTTAATCTGGCTTCACATTGAGTTAATAAGCCCTTTGATTGATTAGGATTCATAAAATTGCCATTTCCCGCTGACGCTTTGTGTTTCTGGGGATGTTCTTTTGAAAAGCCGGGTTAAGGTGAATAGGAAGCAGCCATTGTTTAGGCTGAGCTCTGCCAATTCTGGGAACTCGGAACCGCTTTATTCAGGGTTTGTCCCCGGCAATATCTTGTTGTTCAGCCAAATTAATGCAGATAGAATCTGCTGAGCTACGTTTTAGCCATTTTTAGGGGAAACTTTTTTTTCCCCAGTTCCAGCAGGTGTTCCACACAATTGCTGCCTTTCTTTCCTGACCTATCCTCGAGGAAATAATCTTGCACGCAGAAGCAGGAGGTTAAACTGTTTTAACCACAGAAAGAAAAGTATTACAAAACAAAAACATGGGAGCACGTCAAAGCCTCAAAATCCTGGTCCTCGCTTCTCTTTTAAAATCCGGCTCCCAGGTCTGCGTTCTTAGCAGTGTCTCCTCCTTTCTCATTAGGGGTCATTGCAGCAATGTGGCTCTCTGGGAAAGGTGCTCATTACAAAGGTAAATACAGCCGCAGAGACGCGCCGCGTTAATGCTCTTTGACCACGTTGCATGGCTCGCTCGCTCTTTTTTTTTTCAGCCTAAAAATAAATGATGGGAAATTCCAAAGTCTAAACAAAAAAATGAGCGAGAGAGAAAGGTAGCGGCTTTAAAAGTCCTGTCAAGTGGAGCCAGGACGGCTTCTCCAATTAGTGCGTGTGCGCGTGTGTGCATGCATGTACGTGTGTGTGCGTGTGCACGTGTGTGCATGTGCTCGTGCAAGAGAGAGAGGGGGAGAAAATGTCTTTTTTCCTCTTATTTTTAGCCAGGGTAAAAAGTGACCCTCTTGAGCCCCAGAGGGGCCTCCCTGTGTGGATTGAATCAGAGCAAATTCCCTTTGTGTTTTGTGCTCTGAAGGGACACGCTATTGTCCAGCGCGGGGCCTCTTGTAACACCGAGCAGTGCCGGACTGTGAGCAAATCCTCTCCAGATAACACTCAAGTTGTTTCACAATCAATACTCGCTCCCCTCCCCCATCATTCACCCCAATTTACTTGGCACAACTATCATTTCCTTATCCTTTTATTGCCATTCAGATGCTCTGTGAATGCAAACATTTAGGGCACAAGAAAAGACCCGGGTGAAGTGGGGGCTGCGTGGCAGTGCGGGGAGAGCACCGGCCGAGCCAGCCCGCAGCAGACAGGACGGAGCAGCCAGCTTCAAATGTCGTTATTTGCAGGGATGTTAATTGGATTGATTTTCTGACGTCAAATATATATTTTCTGTTTCCATTTTGCAGAAGGTATTTTTTTAACAAATATTTTTAATCCTGCTCCATTCCTTCTCCTGCAGCGCCCAAGAGGGTTTTATGTTTAGATATCTTTCACCGGCACAAATCGGCAGTGATGGAAAGATGAAAACCTTGCAATAACACAGGGTTTTGCTTACAAATTGACAAAAATGTCCCTGCCAATCCCCGGTAATTTCCTGCATCTCCATAACTGACCTCATGCATTCAGCATCTTAAGAGCTGATTGGTGGAGTTATAATGTGAACAATGAAGAAAATCTATCCTGAGGAAGAAAAACAAAAAACCCACCACCAAAAATCATTTGCCCCTCTGATTAATAACCGTATACAGTCTGACATACAAGTTTTTGTGACATTACTGAATTAATAGAAATTTAAAACAAACTCCATTTTTTTCTCTAAACCAGGTCCTAGGCAATGACGAGCAGAGTAAGAATAATTCCCGGTGCAGTGTTTTACATCAGTTAAAGGTACCTTTGAATGAATGTCAGCTCCTTTCTACCTTAGTGCTGGCCGATCGATGCTTCATTAGGCCGAATTGTCTTTTGCCCATGCAACCTTGAAAACAGTCCCTTTAATTACCTGTGAGGAAGTCGGGGACCCTTCTCTCTCTTTCTCTCTCCTCTATCTCCCTCCTTCCTCTCTCTCTCTAGCAGGAGGCTCGGGAAGTGGGGGTGGGTGGATGGGGGTCACTTACATTTATTCACAGTCAGCCTGAGTACATCACTGCTTGATAGAGAAGCTGGGAGAAGGGAGAGTGGGGGCAGGGGAGTTAGGGAGAATGGAAAAAAAAGGAAGAAAAGAAATATCGGACCCCGAGGTGAGAGGGCAGGGTTCAAGTCCAGACTACAGATCTATTGAAGAGGTTTCAGACAGCCAGGCCTCCACTTGACTTTCTCATCAGCCAGCCCCACGATTCTTCAGCTGCTTCCTTTGCGCGGTGGCTGCTGCTGACTCCTTCGCAGTGCTAATTACCTCCGGCTCCGCCGCCGCGCAGCCCAGGCCCGGCAGCGCCCAAGGAGATGTGCCGGGCCCCGGTGACAGGCGTCCTTCCTCCGGCTCTCCGCACGCCGGGCGCGCCACGCACCGCGGCTTAGGGAGGGAGATGCGCGGCACAGGGAGCCGTGAGCGCAGCCTAATTTCAGACCTTCCCCTGGAAGGGAAGGGGCTGCAAGCCAGCGTAGGCCCGGCAAGCAGAGTGCTGAAGAAAGTGCATACATAATCTTATTTGTTATGCACTATTAAAAATGCAGGCAGATTTTAAATTCCAGCGATAATCTGGTCATCCGGAGGGATGGGTTTCTGTTTAACAGCCAGGTGTTTTACCTATTCCGTTCTGATGGAAAGTATTATATTGAAGCGATAAACCAAAGCATAGAAATGTTAATCGTGTATATGTGCTGTAAGAGCAGCCTTGAAAACACCGGCCCCTTCGGGGCTCCCAGCCTGTCCCTACCGGTAACCCGACGAGTTCGGGTAATTTAGGGCATGGGACCGTGCACGCGGCCCCCAGGTCGCCGTTCTTAATAACGGGAAGCTCGTTGGGCTGCCTTATTGTCTCCCGCTGCGTTGCCCACCCCCCGGTCGGTCGATGAATTTGTATCCTCCGCTATTTCATTGTTTCCCGTTTAAGAAGCAGCACGGTACAAAATCCCTAGGACCGTAAAGGCCACTTGGCACCTGAAGTAAAAGGCTGAGGGCAAACACAAACAGATGAAAAGTTGCAGATGGGTTTTTAAGTAAGTAGAAAAAAAATCACGTTGTGTTTTTATTTGAATACAAATGTTTTCCTGGCTGGTCTATGATGCTGAAAAATGAGATGTCACCCAGCGCTCAGACACCTCTGCTCTGTTGAGAACCATCTCATTCAGTCTTGACATATAAACCCCACCAATTCAAGTGCTCACAATGGGCAGGTGCCTACCCATTCAAGTCTGCTGTATAAAAATGAACACACTTAATAAAAGCCCCCCTCCCCCTCAATCCCACCCTCGGCTTACACACACAGGCACACACTGAGCTGTCACCCGCATATTGCAGCACAACTGGATCAACCCGGAGCAGAGAAATCTCCGCACGCCCTGCGCCAGAGCACAGCAGCTTACGCTGTAGTGATGAGCAATAAATATTAGACCTCACTAAACCCCATCATTTGAAAGTGATCAGCGGAGCCGTATTCTGCATGCGCTGCGAGGGCTTTATCTCACTCCGAGAGCTGTGATGTCACCACATTAAGCTAAAATAACCACTGAACATGAGAACAAGGGAGACGGGGGTGGGAGAGAGCGAGAGAGAGAGAGAAATAGGAGCAGGCATATTACAACTCATGTATGTGGATCACACAGCCAGATTGTGAGCAATCCCTGCGCTCAAAGTATCTTCTTAACAGAAAAGAGAGAGGGAGAGAAAGGGAGCCAGAAGCCAGTCTTCAATCCCTACCACTGAGAGCTCTCGTGCATACACTTGGCCAGGGTGTCTGAGGGCGTGAGTGCATTTTTCATTTCTTAGCCTTTATACGGTCTGCCAAATAAATAGGATTCTGTCTCTATTGACGTGTGTTTGGGTAATTGTTCTGTGTATGTTGAGACTGGATTGGAGCGGGCATTGCCACATCAACTCTCTCTCTCACATACACGCTGACATATATGTATTAGCAATGCGCCTATCAATATCTAGAGGCAGGGCACATCCCAGATAGGCTGAGATTCAGGTGTCCGTGCAAGCCGCCTGGCTGACGTCCCTTGTGGTCCCTTCCTTCTGCCGCCGGGGCGGGAGGGGACGGGGGGAAACGGCTCTGATCCAGCGTGGACGCTGCCGTCACGCCGTCCCAGGAAGTCTTGCTTCGGACGGTAGCGCGAGGGGACCACTCAGGATGGTGACTGGAGGTGTGCACAGCATCCCTCCGTGGTACCCCAGCATTTGAAAAATGTGTCCATACCAGTTCTAGCGCATTCGTTTTCGGAAGTATGCGTGCCACCACTTTGTGTGTCTTTGTGCATTTGCATGCAAGTGTGTGCACACGTGTGTGAGGTGTGCACATTTGCAGGGGCTCAGTGCAGAAGGCACACGAGTTATTCCCAGCGCGCGTGCGAGGTGCACAGCATCCGCAGGAAGGTCAGCTAATAAAGGGAAGCGATGCATGTCCCTCCCCTTTGCCGTCAGTGTCATTTCTGGACCAGGCGGACCAAAAAGCGGGTGCAAGGCCTCTCCCGAGGAAAAACCGACAGGTTCCATGGCAGCAGGTCAGCAAAGTGGAGAAGGCGCTGATATGGAGGGGCTTCGCCCCAGCTCTCCTTGAGCAGAAATGGAAGAGGGAGAACATCCCCCAGTGCCGTGGGAGACAACGTGGCCTGCTAGGGCAGGAGACGGAGTCCCAGCTAGGACTAGGGTCTCTTCAGCCCTCGACCAAGTAAGAGCTTTGGCTTCTTGCAGGTGGGCGTCCGTGCGACTCACCGACACGGCTGAGGCAGGCCCGCAGAGACAGCGGTCTTCGCTCCTCTTTTCTCAGCACTTTGCCAGATCCACGACGTGTATCCCTGTGCCTGCAGGGCCCACGGACCACGTGTTGACCCCGGATCATTGCAGAGGAGCGTGCTGCAGCTGGTGGGATCGTATCCCCACTTCTTCCAAGCGGCATCTCCCAGGCGGTAGGATTCTTCACGGGCTTGAGGTGACGTCTGCGAGGAAGGGCAGACGAAGCGTCCAAAGCAAAGAGCGGTGGTAAGGGACCATCCTGTGCGATAACGAGGAGCCATGGATGACTGATTCGAATCCAGCATGCTGGGAGCCGAGGGACGCTGAGTGAGGGACTCGGAAGATGGCCACCATTTGAGAGATGTCTTTGTACGCGGGTTCCTAAAAGAAAATATTCATAATTGAACTGGGGAGCTGTGATATCGTTGCCTGTCACTTCTCGGGGAAGGGGGACAGTGCATCGTGATGCGTCTCCATATTTCTCAGACCCAGGATAACCCTCTAAGTCAATATTACGTGTGAGCCACGTCTGCCCTGCGTGATGAGGATGTGCATCTGTGTGTGCACACGCATTTGCATGTCCTGGCTGCCATCTACTATATATGCACGTGGATGGCTGCGGTGTGGATGGTGTGTGCCTATCCCCCCTGCCACAGGGGCTGTGTCCACATGTGCCACACCGGCTGCACGGGGCATGCCATGTGAGTGCACAGTCACAACTGCTGACGGGAGGCGTGTTATGTGTCGAAGCACATGCTGCCAGCGGGCTGGGTTGTACGTGGAAGGAGCTAGTGTTTGCACGGGTCTGTGTTGTGTACCACGTGCTTTCCTGCACGCATTGGGACATGCTGTTTCTCTGCTAATCCTCGATGTCCCAAAGGGGCTTCTTGCTTTACTGAGCGTCATGTATTTAATAACCGCGCAGGTATTTGTGCATGAATTTCTGAAATGGCTTCAAAATCTTAGCCCGAGATTGCAGGGCAGCCCAGGCCGTGCTTATACAGCACACCTCTCTCCATATGCCGGTGTGTCTGGACACACGCGTGCAGACAGGCGAAGAGCTGTCTCCCTTTACTACCTAGCATCAAACAAGGTCAGTGATGCTGCTTGTGCTGCCGCCTTCTTTTATTGCCCGTGTTATCGAGGACACCTGTAAAAGCGCTTGCTTTTGATATTGTGACCCATGGTGTTGCTCACGTGCTGCCTTGCGGTTTAGAGATTTAAAGAAACAGAGAGGGAAAGCGGGAGAGAGAAAGTTTGCCTTAGGTGATAAGCAGCTGTGGAAGGCCAGAGGCCTTATCAAAAATGAAGGCGGAAGGTAGGAAATGCTCCTGGGGCTTTATGTTATCAGTAGTTATTGCAAATCATGAAAGGGGCTGTTACACACCCAGGCACATGCAGACACACTCTGACACACCCACAGGCACCTCTGAACAGGGATCCGTTTATCTGCACTTGTGCAGATTCGTGCACAAGTGATGGCATTGCCCCCGGACATCTCAGACCTCTCCCTGGCCATGGCGGTGTCCAGGTATTGGCCTCTCCGGGTGCTGCGCCGCAATCTCACAGCAAGCTTCCCGCTGCTTCTCTCAGCCCAATCCCCAATTTAAACACGACTTCTCTTCTAAGATCGTACCCTGGTTTCTCCACCTGCTGGGAGCGACGCAGTTTGTTTGCAGGTGCGAGCAGCGTGCTGCGTAAGCGTGCCGTGGCTGGGGCCGGCGGATGGCCTGGGCAGGACTGAGTTTGTTCGGATCGGTGTAGGTGATCTGGGAGGCCAGAGAGACTCTCTCCGTCTGCGTGTTTGTCCCCACTGCTTCTGTACGTACCATCGGCGTGGGCGTTGTGCTGAGGGGAGCCGCCAAGTTTTCCTGCTACGGGGGAAGCATCGCAGGCTCGTAGCACCAGAAAACAGATGGAGCAGAAGGAAGTAGAGGCTTTTTACTGGCAAACAGGAATGCTTTCGTTGTGAGGATGCACAGCCAGGAGCAGCTCCCTCCATTGCTGCACGGCCTTGCTTTTGTGTTAAAACAGAGCGAGACAGAAAACAGAAGCAGCTTATCCAACTAGAAACCACTTCATACCTAAAATGCAAATCTTCGTTTTGGATGCACAAACAAATTGCTGTTGGATCAAATGAACGTTGCCCACTTGGCGGTGGTGTTGGTGATGGACACGACTCCAGCTTACTAGCTCTGGAGCTGCTTCCTGGACTCTCTCAGACACGGGCCGCTCAGCTCTACCACGTCCCCCGGCCGGGTCGGGAGCCCTCCGCGGCCCATCTGCAAAAGCAAGCGTGAGATGCAAAGGCTGAGGCTTGGGCGAGACGAGTGCAGTTGTTTCCCACTCCCCGTGCCAGCCCGCGCGGTGAGAGTCAAACGAAGGTACTCGGCATC
Source organism: Caiman crocodilus (assembly GCA_030014935.1). Lineage (NCBI taxonomy): Eukaryota > Metazoa > Chordata > Crocodylia > Alligatoridae > Caiman > Caiman crocodilus. The sequence goes on along the minus strand of JAGPOW010002791.1, from coordinate 898,795 downwards.
GATTGTGCGAGCGACCCGGGGAAAGCCCATGGCACGTGCGTTGAAGTACCGCATTTCGTGGGCTTTCTCCTCTTCGGCTCTGCTGCCTGGTGCTGACCATTTCTCCGGGGTTCCTAAGATTAGAAATGGGGATAGTGAAAGGCCAAGCAATCGCATTTTGAAGTATTGCTAAAGTTCGCTTGCTCTCAGCCGTGTCTGAAGGAGGATTGTCTCACGGCAGAGGCCTCGGTCCCTGCGACCCAGCGTGGGCAGTCTGCACCGGGGCTGTGCCGCTTGCACATGTGAGCATCAATAGGTGATCTGGATACGGCGCCCATTCGAGGGACATGGCTAGTAGTCTGCCAGGTCCACACCTAATTTGCACTTTACGAGACCCTCGTTCCAGTCTCAAATAGGCCTAGGGATGATGCCTGTCAGCAGCCTGTGGGCTCTTCCGATCAACAGGAAATCGCGCGGCCAGCAGGCTCGACCCCTGTCACCGGTGGCAGGGTCCTGGTCCTGCCTGGTACGGCGGTGTTTGCACCGTCTGGCCGGGCCGTCGGTAAAGGCGATGCTTTGCCCCGGGCGGTTCAGGATGAGGTGCCTGCTTGAAGCCTGTCCTAATGCTGTGGCGGGAGGAATGGGAAGGGTGAAGGGCACCAGGGCAAGAGCTGCCGTGGCCTCGCAGTTCCTACCGATGCTTCGTTTGGGGCTGCAGGTGCGGCGTGCCTCGGGAAATCACCACGGCGTCCAACAAGAGCACGCGCCATTCGCAGACGCTCCCTCAGCCTGACGAAGGGCGTTTGTGCTCGAAAGCTCTCTGAGAAGAATTTTTCCAACTATTTGAGTTGGTTTAATAAAAGATACCGGATTTACCCAAAGAAACTTTGTCGGAAAATCAGGGCTGCTATGTGCAGACGGACCCTGCTTACGCAGGATTGGTGTCAGCTCTTCATGTGGACACGTACGCTCGAGGCGAACCTCTTGCCATGACCGTAACGTGGGAGAAGAGCTCCCCAGCTGCCCCGAGCTCGTTCTCCTGGGACCGCTGACGTACGCCCCGCTCAAGCTGCGAGACCCTGTGCTTGCAAACTGACTTCTGGACGTTTGTAGAAGAAACCTGGTTTCGAGCCAGCAGGCCGGTGGGCGCTGCGTCGGTGCGAGCCGTGCGGCTCTGGGTGTAGCACCAAATCAGTGCAGCGTGGCGCGGCAGGCTAGCGCTGTCTCCAGGCGAAGCGAGCCGGGTGTGCACGGCGCCGTGTGCCACAGCCCCCTTAATCAGGGAGTGGATTACTGCTTCAGAAAGCCTGACCTTCTTGTAAGTCCTCGGGAGTCCCGTTATTGTTCACAAACAAGAGAAGCCAAGCCAGGAGCTCTGTAAACATTGCAGAAGTACAAGTGAATGGTTGGGGAGCAATGAAACCCTGTGAAATGGCAGATGGGAAAAGAGCAGGCAGGACATGCCACGAGGGAAGCAAAATGACAGAAATTCATCTCGGTTGCTCCGAGAACGAGGAAGACGATAAAGCGCGCGGGGTAGCCGGAGGAATGGGACTGGAGGGATTGCAGTCTGCGTGCGGCTCGGCACTCTCCAGCCACATCTACCGCGGCGCTTCGGAGAGGCACGAGCTGCCGCGGAGAGATTGCAGTCGCGGGCATCAGAGAGGCCTGATTTCTTCATCCTTTACATCACTGACTTTCTGTGCAACTTTTATTCATTATTATTAACCGTAACAGTTCAGCGGTACCACCCAGGATAAATCAGTTAACCTTCCTTTCTGTTTCCCATCGGTGAAACGGAGTGGAGCTTACCCCCTTGTGCGGAGAGTCTGAGAACTTCAAATGCAAAGTACAATGTATATTCAAAATAGGAATATTATGTCTTGTGTTGTATAGAGTGAAATGAGGTTAGATGGGAATATTGGCACTTCCTTGCTGGATGCCTGAAGATGTTCAGTGTCATGCTTCAGAAGAAACCGGGGTATATGGGATGGGTAATTGCAGTATCTGTTACACCTTGGAACTTGCAGCTAGAAAGGGACCATTAGCATTTAACAATATAGTTAGTGGAGACACTGCAGCCAAAAGAACGGGCTGATTAAGATAGACAGCTGGAGGAGAGTGAGACCTGCTCTCAGCACCAGCTGTAACTTGCTCCGCAAAAGAATATTATGGAGAAGACTAAAGGGGCTCGTGCACGTGCAGATCGTTGTCTGCGATGGCAGCTGCCAGCCAGATTCAGCCAGGCGGGGAGGTTTTCCCATCCCCGCCTGCACGCTGTGCCGGGCTGCCGGGGAAGGCACCCCCATAGCTGATGGATCTGCCTTTACTGGAAGCGCAGTGCCCAGCGGCACAGAGGCAGCACAGCCGCTCCGACCCGGCTAGAGCCGAGCCAAGCCGGGCAGACCCGGAGGCCCGTAGCTGCGTGCTGAAGTTCAGGAGGTGGCACAGCTGCTGTCTGGTAGCCCGGGGGCTGCTCTGGCTGGTGCTGGGGGCTGGCTTCGGCGCACCGCTGGTCCAGGCTTGGGGCGGCAAGCGTGACTTAAAGCCACCTTTGCAACTCAGTTGCATCAGTTCCCATCAAGGATTGGGGCCGCTTTGTGTGCCCCTCGTCAGAGACCTGACGCGGAAGGGCTCTGGGGAGGGGTCTGAACAGGCAGGAGCCCGAGCGTTTCTTTTACACCCCCTATATCACGTGGAGAAACCTGACGGGTTGGAGATCCAGAGATTTTGAATCTAGCCCGTTGCCTGGCTTCAAATTCTCAACGCTCCTTTCTTCTTCTCTCACTCACAGCCCTACACGTGCCTTGGTGCGTGCACACGCGCGCGCGCATGCTGTGTATTCCCTAAAATAAAAGTGCATTTTGCTGGGAAACGTGAACTGGGTTCCCATGGCTTTTGGTGGGATCCCAGCTCACGGTCACTGCTGACGTGCAGCGTGGAAGAAGAGAGCGGCTGAGATGGAGAAATGCAGGCGGAGGTGGACTTCGGTCACCGCTAAGCACTGGCAAAGGGTTGTCACCGGCCAGAGGCTATTTATAACGTCGCTGGCAGCGGCGCCGTGCTGCTCCGAGAGGCGATGGAGAGGATAGCTCCGCTCCCACGGCAGATCAAATGGAAACTTTCCCTCTTGCGCTGGAGGAAGTCGCTGAAAATGGACCCGGATGCACTCGTGTTTCTGTCGTCAGTGGTTTGCAAGGGCTGCGGTCGGGGGTGTCTGCTCAACGCCGCACCGGGCAGCCCGGGTCAGGGGGGGTCTGGCTTTGTTTCCGCTCCCGGCGAGGAGCGCAGGCCAGGCCCGCCTGGCTGCGTCGTGAGCAATACCGGGGCCCATCGCTTGCTTGAGGCCCCGGACGTTCGCAGGGCTCGGGGCAAGATGTTTCTGCTGCTCTCCAAGTGTGTAATTCATGACGAAGGGTTCGCTCTCGTGTTACCATTCAGGGCTAGGCAATAAATTAGGGTAAGGAGGAAGGAAATGGAAAGACAAAGACCAGCGGAAGCTGGAGGCCAGCGCCCTGGTGCTTTCCAACTGCGGACGCAACGCGCCGTGCTCGCCGGTCTCCGAAATCGAGCAGAAGCGCGACGCTCGCGGAGGCCGGGGCGTCAGACCTTTGCGAGGTGAAACAGAGATCAGGGTTCACGTTTGGCTCCTCCCTGCTCGGCAACATTTATTTTCCAGTGCTTCTGTCTAATTAATATAAGGCCTGCTCAAGCACACCAGCCCTCATTGGACATGTCACTCGTTAATCATGCGACCCTCCTCGCCTTGGGTAATGACCTTGAAAGAATATATCAGCCCATGATGGCGGGAGTGAGGAATTAAATTGTTTCTCTGAGTGCTTATGGTCATTGCTGACAATTTATATGACACAGCTGCCCTAAGCCATCCGCGCCGGCCATTGTGTGGTAATCATTTTCCCAGCCAGGAATGGATCGCAGGCCAGACGGCGAGTGGCCCACGCAGCCTCCCGCCCTGCTTTCCTGCGGGGTTTTGTTCTTGTTGGGGACGGAGGGGCTGCAGGACCTGGGCAGCTTTTGCTGAGACTCGGGGCGCGGGGCGGCCTCTGCCTTGCAGTGGACGCAGCTTTGCCCTTGGTTTTAGCGTGCTTAAAACGGTACTAGCCTGAGGAGCACAGGAAAAGAGGACGACGAGGTTTTTGGGGTAAATGTGATCTCTTTTATTAGGCCAACTCAATAGTTGGGGGGAAATGAGCTTTGCACGCTGTCGGGGACGTGCTTTCAACCGTACAGCCAGGCTGCAGGGAGCATCCGAGCGATGGGAGCGGGCCCAGGCGGCCCCTTGGTCCCGGGGAGGTCGGGAAGGCCCGAGAAAGCTTTCGCTGCTGTGGGGTCGAGTGGGGGCACGCCTGGGTGGCAATGGCCTCTGGGTGACTGCTCAGGCATCGACGCGCCATCACGGACGGGTGAGCGCGTGTGGACCCGAGGTCCGACGTGACCTTTGGCGGTCGCGAGCCCTTCCCGGTGACGCTTGGCGTGCGCTCTTCGGCGCCGGAAGGAAATTCTGGGAAGCGCCCCTGCGACGCGAGCTGAAAGCCAGCATTTTTGGTGGGTTTGTTTGATGTTCAGGATTAACGGAGAGATTTACTTTTCTTCGAGGCGTCATGAGTATATATCATTCCTAGTTATGTACTGGTATCTACTTTCAAACTGACTTAAAAAAAATGTTTATTATCACTGGATTTTATTATTTGGGGAAAATATGTAGCTGAGGGTGTAAATATCAGCTTGCGCTGCTCTGGCCATATGGGCTGTTTTTCTCTAAATATAAACAGTCAGTAATTAGCGCTAGAAGTATTGGCTAAAATCGTAAAGTAGGCCAAGAACAAGTAAAAATGGCATTTTTCGTTAACACGGTAAAAATGAAGCAGACGTGCTTGTTTATGCCTTCAGTAAATTTGCCTCTGTTTTTGCTCAGCCGTAAGGTTTGTTCCTGTTATTAAAAGAAATATTTTCTACGCAGGGTTGACTGTGTTTCCTTAGTCTGCTGCCGTGTGCGGATCCCAACGAGAGATGTTGTGCGCGTAGTGTCTCCGCACAGACTCGAGCGAGCAAGTGTGTGTGCACGAGTCGTCACGCATGCCCATCTGAGCGTGCCCATTAGGACGCGTGTGTCTTTGTTTGCTTGCATCTGTTTGCCTGTGTACACCATCACCCTGTGCTTGGTGGTGGCTATCGGGCTGTTTCAGGAGTGAGGGCGTTGAAACCGAGCGCTTGGATGAACGTCCAAAATACACGCGCCTGCCGCTCTTGACCACGCACGCCGAGCCTCCACCACGGCGCGGGTCGCTTCTCCTAGAAAGACATGCCAGGGAACGCTGTCGTCACTCGAGTTATAACTTGGTCATCTTCCAAATATTACATGCTAAGTAAAAAAGTATTTTCTTTTATCAGTTTTAAATGCGCTGCCTTTCAATTTCCCTGAATGTCATCTTTTTCTTGTATTATGTGAGAGGATAAATAGGAGTGCCCAGTTTACCTTTTTCAATGCTACTCATTATTTTGTGCTTTTCTATCATACTGCCTCTTATTCATCTTTTTGTTGGTCTGCTCAAAGATTTCTGGTAGATTAGAGAGGCACAATTTTCCTTTACAGAAATCCTGCTGACTTGCCCTATTGCGCCATGTTTACCCAGGTGTTTTATCATTCTAGTTTAATGATCCTTTCAGCCAGTTTGCTTGGTACCAGGCTTGTTGATTTAAAATTTTTAGACTTGCCACTAGTGGCTTTTTTTGTAAAGAGGGGTACAGGTGCTGCCCTTTGGCCCACTGGTGTAGAGGCTGGGGGCTTTTTTAAGCAGAAATGGCATGCTTGTGTTAGCAGATTAGCCACTTCCATCTCGGATGCCCCCCGAACGCCTGGCTTTTGCATCTGGCCCTTGTGACTTGCTGCTCCTCCGTTTCTCGGTGGTGCGAGACCCCAGCTCTTGCTGCCTCGCTCTCCGGCTGGCTGTCTCCTTTCCGTCTTTAAACGCAAGAGGAACAGGCCCTGGGTGGTTGTCCTCTCAGCATCCTCGCTCACGTTGTCACTTTTAGACAATTATGCAAGCGAACAGCATCTGTACATAAAACCTCTGTGTAGAGAAGGGAGGAGAAAATATCGTGAAACTAAGGCAAGGGCATGCTGACCTGCGGGAGATAATCTTTTCATTTGGAGACCGTGAGATGTGCAGTGCGGCGGAGTGGTTAGAGCCTGGCACTGCCGTTTTGGGCTCGTTTTGCAGCTCTGCCACTGCCTCGCTGCGCGAGGGAGGACGAATTGACTCATCCCCTGCCTTGCTTTTCCACCTGCTTCTGCCTCGTGGAGGGAAGGCGTTCTGCAAGATTGCTACTGATATCATTATCATCATTATATTGATTTCTTCTCTGATAATCTTCCTCCTAAAAGTCTCATTAAAAGTTAGCTGACGAGAAGGCAAAGGTTGTCTGGGCCTGGCACGCAATGACTGCAAGCGGAAATCCCGGCGCCGGGGTTGCGCGTCTTTCCGTACTGGGAGCTGAGCTCTCTGTGCAGTGCAACGCAGGCTTTAACAATGCGGTTGCACGCTGCTCCTCGCATAATTCAGTGTAATGCCGCGCGCTGTTTTGTGCCACCTTGGGCACCCACTTTACATCTGTTAGCACGTACGCCTTTGGCAAAGGAACAGGCACACCCATAGGAAGCTGAGCGCGCCCACCCAGTGCTGCTTGCCGGAGAACGCCAAGTAATAATAAAAGCGAGCTGGCACGGGCAGGGGCCGTGGTCGGCAGCTGCGTTACCCCGCGCGCTCGTGGTCGCCCTTGCTCTCGGGGGCGAGGAGGAGAGCGAAGCCGGTGGGGAGGCAGGGCTGGGTGCGAAGGAAAGGCCGCGTGCCGCACTGGTGCCCCAGGCTCAGGTCTGCCTGCACGGCAGCGTGAGGATTTCGGGTTGTGCACCTTGCAGGGCTGGGCGGTCTGCAGTCGTGCCGGCGGGGGGGCTCCTCAGCTGTCCCGGTGCGCGGTGGGCAGCACCTCGTGGCTGGGGAGCCGGTGGCTCGGCTTCCTGGGAGAAGGGAACCGTAAGTACGCCCTCAACTTTGCAGGCAAGCTAGGCGTTCGCTGTGTGAAAAAGAGGAGGTGGGGAAGGCAGGGGAAGGGAAGGCAAGCACACTGCAGGCTCCGTTCCCCGCGCGCCGCTCTCCCCAGTGACGTCAGCTTTCTCCGAGGACGAGAATATTTTTAATTTGTTTATCTTGACAATATCAGGTGATTTGGGCGCTGGCGCGCCGCGCCGCACGGCACAGCACCCGGCATATACATATATATTTATATTTAGCATTTTTTTTCCAGTATGTTCAGCTGAAAAGGCTTGGCTTGATTAATATTTTCCGCTGTCCGGTAACCATGGCAATGGGGTCAGCAGATATAATACTTAATTTAATCTTTCAACTGCCTCAGTGTGCATCACCAGTGTCCCGAATAATAGAAAGCCTTTTGCTTCTCTCTCTCTCGCTCTCCCCCCCCATTCTCTTGCCTTGTATATTATTATCTTTGCCAGTGGCTCCCTCACATGACCCAAAAGGAATAAACTGTTTTCTTCATTCAGTATATGCCGTTAAAAAGCAACCCCCGTGCTGGCCACCCCCCCACCCGCCAGCCAGTCCACCCCCTCCCCACCGCCACTCCCGCAGCCAATCTCCACGGCATGACAGGGGACGTGGGAAGATTGTGAGAGCTTTCCCCGCAGCACCGTTGAGGTTTCTGAGACGCTCTTCGGCCAAAAGAGCCCATGCGGATTTTCCTCCCCGTCGCAAGCGCCCGGTGATTGGCTAACGGAGACTCGATGGCCCGCTTTGCTCTCCAGGTGGGTCCGGTGCATTGCTTTGTCTTCGGTTGGCCCCGGTCCCCTCTTTAGCTCGTTTCTTTTCACCTCCTCTTTCCCTCCCCAGGGTTTTTTCGGTTTTGGGGGAAGCTGCCATCTTGGCACAGTGCACGCGCACGCTCTTGGGCGGGTTCTGTGCAACGGGCCTGCTTCGGTCGGGGGGCCCAGGCACATTTAGCAATACTAAGAGGACAGCATAGCGCTGTAAGGGAGGTGCTGTTATTTCACGTGCAAAGCATGGCCCTGGATGCCGTGCCGGGGGTTAATCTGCTACCTTCTCCCTATTATCTCAAGCAGCAAAGATGCGTTAGGAGTAAAGAGGCGCTGTTCCCAAGATGGAGCGGTGTGCAAGGGTGGGAGGCCCCCATGGAGCGTGGCTCGTAGGAGCCCACGCCTCAGTTCCGGTATTCGTGATTATTTATTCACTCGCCTTTGCTCCCCTCGTTGGACCAAGTAAGAAGAGGGCTTCTGATCCTTGATGGCTGGAGTTCAGGGGACAGTTATTTTGAGGGCAGGACAAGTAGACTAGCGAATTTATTTTTTCTTTTTCTTAAGTCAGGGAGAGTGAGTTTGTGTGTATTAGTTGCTAATTGCCTTCAACATGGTTCCTTCAAATGTAAGGCAGAGGCCAAGCAGAGGCCATTAAGGTCTCGGCAGAGTTTTCACTCTGATCTTGCTCGCTGCAGTTTGTCAAAGGCTATCAGACAAGCCGCTTTGACGCCGGCTGGCCTGGGTGTTGAGCGGCGGTGGAAAGGACTGAGACACTGGAAAAGCCAAAGTTCGTTGCCTCAGCCCCGGTCTGAACACGGATTTGTTCCTGTGTTTGGGCCTGCATCCTTCCCCGTGAGGGGACCGGGCTTCCGGAGGCAGCGCCTTGACGAGTACGTTGGTGCAAGCAGATGTAAAACTATCTTGAACCAAAGGCAAAACAGCAAAAACCCAGCCTAGTGATTTTACCGAGCCTTGGCCCCGACCAGCTCAGCAGCCTGCCCACGTACAAATGGGGGAGAGAGAGTTGTCTGTCTCTCGCAACCGCTTTTGAGCTCTTTTAAAATGCATGCTTTTTGCACAGAGCCACAAAATTTCAAAGCACTTTTGTGAAGTTGAAGCATCCTTCTCATTGTGCACCTCATTTGCGTTTCGTGTTTGAGCATACGAGTTGCTGGTCGGCACGTCTGATGTTGTTCAGAGACTATTCAGCGGCCCTTTCTCCTCTGGGAAGCTAATCCTGCCCTGCCCTGCCTTCAGGAGGGCACCTCCCCGGGGAGCGGGCCTGGGCAGGCACGGTGTCGTGAAGCACTCGGTCCCGTGGGGCCGGAGCCCAGGTTGTGGGGGCTCTTCTGCAGGCTCCCAAGTATACCGAGGCGTTGTGACCGCCCCAGCAGAGCCTTCTCCCGAGAGTTCAAGGTCACGTGCATCTCTGATTGCTTTCCTGGGCAAATGGGCAGCCCTGGACACGTGCAGAGCGTGCAGAACCACGTACTTTATATTTGATGCTTTCAGATGTTTCCATCATAAAATGAAGCAGCTTTTCCATTTGGTAGCAGTGCTCGGTATAGAAAACCTGACCATCATTAGAGAACATATAACGATGGAGAGGTGTTGTGGGACTCGGTCATAAGGCAAGATAGCAAAGGACCAGTGAGATGAATGTCCCGAAGGGTGATAATCCCTTAGAAACGCGTGCTCTGTAATACGGTGGTGTGCCTGTGCAATCAAAGGAAGCAGACGCCTGGCAGTGGAGACCTTATTTGAGCCTCCATGCTCAGCATGCTCAAGCTGCATGTGCTCGTGTCCTATAGGGACCTTGATCAGTGTTTTATACCATTTCCTCAAGATTTCTATAGCGACTTCACACGTGGTACAGCCGGATGACTTGTTCCGTCGGGAAGCACAGTCTGTGAAAGTATGCAAGCGGCGTTTTGTGCAGGAAGAACCGGTCCTGCCGTCTCAGACCTAAGGACCAGCTTATTTTGGCTGCAGCGAGTCATTACCGTCCCAGTCGCGAGCGAGCTGCTTTTCACCAGGCGTGTTGCTTTCCTTCAGGCCAGACACAGACGGCAAGACGCGCCTCCCAAGATACTTCTCCTTCCTGCAGGAACTGAATGGACTTCTTCCATTCAAAAGGGGCTTTTCTTCCAAATTTCTTTTAATTTCTCTAATTAATTGTGAGAGCTCTTCGAGGCTTTCCATTTTGTTCACAGTGTGATTCTTGCTCTGAGGTGCTCTCAGTAAATGCTGGGGAGTCTTTAGGAGAAAGCTTTACTTCAACGGTTCCTTCGAAAGAGACTCCAATTCTCTTTAATTTCGATGCTTGCTCTGATTGTCACTTCCATCCCCACTATTGGCTTGATTATCGACTGATAGCGGTAAATCATAGACACGCCGAACGGCATCGCAGAGAGGGAAAGGGCCAACTTCCAATTGGTTCAGTGTTTCGTAATGACGAGTTTGGGGTTTGACACAATACAGGTCTATTAATTTCTACAGTAAATAAACCTGCTTTTCTGAGTTAATATAGATCCAGGATGTGTTGTATTCACCCCTCGCTCTCCTCTTGCTTCTTTTAAACTTCATACGGGTCTTAGAGGGGACACAAAGATTTGTGCTTTCCTCATGAAGGGGAAACAACCCATCAGGGTGGATTTCCAATTTGTACTGACACGATTACATTACACCTTCATTCCAAACGCTTTTCTCCTATTAAATTGGCCTCTATTCATGCTGCTTGTAAAGGGGCCTTCCCGGCTGCTGAAGAAGACCCTGCCATAGATCTATAGGTATGTGCCGCCTTGTGTGAAAAAATACACACACATACATACGCATACAGTTGGCCCATGCATGCACGCACATACACACTCACATCCTTAAAACAGCATACAGTGTACGCACAGTCAGTCCATATATATATGGATCGACTGTATCTGTGTGTACATATATATTTGGTCCATATATATGTACACACACACACACACACACACACATATATATGGGGACCAATTGTGGGTATACTGTATGTTGCGTTAAGGTTGTGACCCAATACAGTCATAATCACATGCTGCCTGTCTGCACCCACCCATTCCTCCTCCGTTTTCTCCTGTCTCTCCACAAACACCCCCGGGAGGGGACTGGCTCCCCTCCACACGCACGGTTCACATCTAGCCACACTTGCGCACGCTTTACCCCAACAGCACATACACGTAGCCCGCAGGCTGTCCAGGTACAGCTACATTCCCTGTCACTACTTACACTCAGGCTTGCTGCTACCCCCATACTAGCACACTTGCATATCCACCCCACTGTACCACACACCACCACTCTCGCACATACCACACACCTGTCTATCTGTATATGTATACAATATTTGTATGCATATGTCCATGTTTATGTATATTTATGCACTTGCACGCTCACCATCTACATGCACTATTCCCTGCTACTGCACGCCCCTAACGAATGCAGTCACGTCTTGCTCCTCTATAGGCCTCTAGTTATGAATATATATCCATGGCCTCTGGCAGGTCTTACAACTGAGACGCAAAGAACCTGTTCATTGTGCCATAAATAGTAACCCTGCCACTCGTCTGAGGAATGAATGGCCCACCAAAACAAGATGTTCGTCCCCACCCAGGACTTCTCGTGGTTAGCCGGGCTGTGAGCTGGCTTTCAACCTGTTGGTGGAGGGGGGGCCCGGGTTAACAAGATCCCCCTGCCCTGGGAGCAGTAACGGTGCCATTGGGATCTGATCCCACCTGTGGCATGGCATGAGGCACGACCATGGCGATCAGGGGCCAGATCCCATTGTGCCGTCAGATGAACAGGCGCCAGGGACCCGCGTGTCCAGACATATAGCTCACAGATGCATGCTGACTGGGGCACTGCAGGTTGCATTTGCCTAGTTTTTTGTGCTCTCGTTTTTTGTGCAATCGGTCGTTCATCTCGAGCCACTTGGCAAAACAATCAGGGTCCCTATGATGCTGATTGTTCCCCTTGACCCCAATACTTTCTATTCCAGGGAAACTCTGGATTGGGATGAACACCGTACATAGTGCAGTGGCAGTTTTGTGCCACTCTCCTCCCAGCAGGCAGAAACCACTCCTACTTGGACCAGTTACTAATGCCAGCAACAACTGGAATGAGCTGTCGTCCGCTGGGTGGGCAGGCGGGGGCCGTGAGGCTCGGCCCCTCGCTCCAGCCTGTCTACTGCTTGCAATGCAGCCCTGCACCGCCGGATTTCCAGGCTGTCCGAGCTCCGTAAATCAGTGCTGCATGCTCAGGGTGTGATAGCCTGCAAATGCTAAACTAACACATAGCTCCCTTTTTGTGTAGCATCATAGTTATGGAAAGTTTCCATAAATTTTGCTCGAAACACCTGCAGCGCAGACGTAGCGAGATTATGATGGATAAAGCAGATAATTAATAAAAGACAATAGCGCAGACAGGAGACTGAAGCCAGTGGCATGGCATGGTTAACAGTACGGCCGTTAGAGATGTTTATCAATTAAATATCCTACGTCCACCTGCGGACACAACCCGGCTCACCTCTCCGCTGCCCCAATGGGACACCAGAGCCCGTCGTAAGGGATGTGCACGTGCGAGTAGCAGTGCCGCAGCGAGGTCTGATTCGTCCTGTGTTCTCATGCATTCAGATCGGTGGGAGTTTTGGTGTCCAGCAAACATAGGATGAGGCACACAGTTTTCTCCAGTGTCTCCATCTCTCCGAAGCAAGGCCCCAGGAGTCATGCCGCCAGAGCGGGGTAGGCTTACTAGAGGTCACTCTCAGGGGCAGGGGGCACTCCCATCTGCTCTCTGAGGACATCCCCAGGGCACTGTAGCAGGGAGTTGTGCCATTTAGTGCCTCTGAAAACCCTTTTGATACTCTGGAGTCGCTCAGTGAGTTCAAGCGGCAGCCCTTAGTGGTGAAGAGCTAAGGCTGTGTTCGGCGCACGCTTAGACATTTAGGACAGGTCCTGCGCGTTCCCAGTCAAATGCAAGTATTGCACTGCTTAGGTGCAGAAGCTGGACAAGCATGCGTTTCCTTCCTGTGCTTCTGCGGTTTTGAATTTTGGTTAAATGAGTTTAATTTTCGGCCCCTGCTGCAGCATGCAACATCAGGACGACCTGCAGGGAGAGAGGAGGGGAGGAAGTCGAGTGGCTTGCAGGGAAGCCGCAGAACACATCCGAGAATGAAGTCATTCCCGTTCTCAGCAGGTGACATCCACCTGCATCTATGGAAGACTGGTTCCCGGTGCTGATTTAAACGAGCCCAGGCCTTCAGCTCGAGACGTGGTGCTCCGTAATGGCAACAAGCACATCTAGGCGCTGTGCTGATGCGCGTGCTTGCCCCCACGCAGAGCAACGCCGGTGCCCTCCTCTCCTCTGTCCTTCCGCACGTGGGGCCATTTAGTCTCCATCCTGTGTTATGTCTTAGAAGCCCCCGATTCTGCTAAGCACCGTCCAGTGCCCAAAAGACAAGCGCACAATCTCTGCTCGGAGCTGTTTCATTTGAGATGAGAAGGGAAAAATACTGTCCAGAAGCAGAAGACGAGGATTTTACACAGCTATGTGCTGTTTTCCTCGGGAATGCCAAGGGCATCCTCACGGACATGAAACTTGGGATAAAAGCCCCTACCCCGAGGAGCTAGTCGTTATGAGCGGTTTTTTGTTAATGTATTTACCGGATCACCCGTAGGCTCACGTCCGGCCCGGGCCCGTGTGCCGGGCGCTGTATGAACACGTTCAGGCCGAGAGGGACGGTATGAAGGAAGAAGGTATGGCTCCAAGGGATGCTGGGGGGAGAGAGGGCACGCACACCACTGACTCGTCCAGCCCTGTGTGAAGCATTGCTGTTTGTGCTGTGCCCTGTTTTACACCCGTGCTTTAGACCATGCTCTTCTTCCTTTCCCAACAGGCATTTGTGCACTTGCTTTTTAGCCAGTTTCTGCTTTTGTTCCATAATTATCACATACATATTTTAAACCCTTGCCTTTCCCTCTTTCTAGCTTTGATCAAGCTAAGCACTTCCCGGGTTTTCCAGTTTATTTATTTTTACCCTTCTGCTGTTTGTAGCTCGCCGACGCAGTCGAGAGAGCCGGGAGACAGCAAGTGCAAGAGGGGCTGGGAGTGAAAGGATGAGGATGGCAGCGAGAGCTATGGAGAAATCCTCTCTTTATGCATATCTTCGTTCCCTTTTATTGTTGCTAGCACGAAGGTTAAGGGAGCAAAGTCAGGCAGAAGGGCGAGAGCGGCTGAGCGGAGGTCTGTGTCAGAAGCTCACCAGAAAGAGTATGTCTGGAGGACAGATTGAAGGAGACGAGTGGGTCTGGAAAGTGCCTGTCTGCCGTCTCCTGTTGCCTGGACGCTTCCGTAAAGTAGCTGCGCGCGCGCCTGTGTTTCTTTTTTCAGCCGCATCTCCATTAGCCGAGAGAACCCTTGGAGGCAGCCCCTCCATCCTGTAGGCATTTGCTTTACGTAAACCAGCTAGCAAACCGCTCTGTTAGTATTGATGTAGACATTACCACAAATCGCCACTTAGGGACTTGAAAGAATTGACTAACTGGTTTCAGATCCAATACACATAACTTGATCAGACGCAAACTTTAAGTACACTTGCAGGCGTGCCAACTGCACCTACACGGGAAGTGACTCTTCTGCTGGCTGTTTAAAGAGGCCCTGAGGGGAAACCATGAAAAAATAAAGATCTGGGGTTAAGACATTTGCTATGGTGGTTTGAAGATGGAGAGTTAGTCTAAGTATGAAGAAGTGAAACAGGGCTGTTCTCCAGGAGAGAGGTTCTTCCCGACACAAACGGGGTTTGAATTTTTTCTCCGCGCGCTTGAGAAAACGCGTATTGATTTGGGTTTTTCCCACCCGTCGCGACAGCTCTGAGCGCTGGAGCTTGCACCGTCCGGGGCTCGTTCACATGAGCGCTGCTTTACACTTTCTCAGCATTAACACACACGGTAAGGTGCCTTTGCACGGCTGGCGTGGAGTAAGGGGCTGTTGTGTGAATGAGAATGAGGGCCCTCGTGCCCGGGCACGGGGGAGACCGGCGAGCCCCCTTCGCAGCACCGCGGCTGGCCAGGCAGCGCCTCTGCCCGCACCCTCTGCCAGGCTGCCCGAGATCAGGGTCAGCCGGATGCTCGTCGTCATCGTCTCCTGCGAACCGAGGAGGAGAGAGCCCGCGGGACAGCCCAGGGCTGAGCGGAGACGGGCGCTTACATCTCGCTCCCAGCGCGGGTGCAAGGGGGGCTGTGAGCGGGAGGAGGAGTTGTCTGGGCATTTTCCTGCAAAACCAGACTTTATTGGAAAATCTGAATTGAAGCTTCACGGAAACTTACTGGTTTCAACAAACGTTAGGCAAGTCTCTGGTGAAAAACCTCCTTGATTCCTTACTAGCTGACCTGGCGGTTGTCTCGCGGCCCCGGGTTCCCTCGGTGTGGAGCGAGGCTGGGTTGCAATATGGAGACTGCCTCTGGGTCCCCGATCCCCAGCACCCCTGGCTCTGGCGTTGGCCCAGGTGCCTAGCGCCCAGGACAGAGGACCCCGTGGCTTCCAGGGGGGTGGGATTTGTGGTTTTGCAGTGAAGACTGGTTCCCGGTGCTTTGAGACTCTGCTTCACAGGGCTGCGCGCTCACGGTTGTTTTTGAGCTCTGTCCGTGGGCTGCTGGAGGGTGGCGGCAGGGTAGTGAGGTCTCCTGGGCGCTCGTGTCGTTTCAGGTCCCGGTCTGTAGTGTGCAAAGCGGGAGCGTGCATGGGTGGCAGTCTGGGGAGCTCCACAGAGGCAGGGCAGAGAGGCCCTACGTCCCTGTGGTCCCGTTTCCTACCAGGAAAGTTCCCAGACACCGGAAGCGTGCTTCTGTCACGTCTGCACGTGGCTCAGTCTTGTTAGCAGTGAGAAGTTCAGTGCTCGCCGCTCTGTTGGGACTCGCAGAGGATGCATCCCTGTACCGCCCAAGGGGCCGCTCTGCTAACGTGCCCTGAGCACGCTTGCCACGCGCCTTCGGGACCAGGATCTGCTCCGACTACAGCAGCGACTGCCACCTCCATGCAGAAAGTCAGGGCGCGGGTGGCGGGCCTGGCGCCCCGTCTCCACGCGGTAGCCAGGTGCGAGCAGCAGTCCTGCGGGATGTGGGGCGCCGCTCTGCTTGCTCCCGCCTCCTTGGAGGCGCCCTCGCCATCGCACAGTGCGCTGTTCGGGGCGAGGACACCCTCAGTCTCTCATGCCGAACCCGTTCCACTTCGCACAAAAGGATTGGAGGCTCCTTGGACCAGGGAGATGGAGCGTGATTTTTTAGCCTAGTGGCTCGGGCACCTGCTTGGGAGTGGGGGAGACCCGCGCCCTGGTCCTTGCTCCGAGGACTGTGTGTTTAATTATCGGGCTGTTGTCTGAAAGGGAGGCACCCCCCTGCCCGCTCTCCCTTCTGCTCCTGCTACAACAGCCAGGTCCTAGAGGAAAGGGGCGGCCCGGGCTCTGGTTTTGGAAGGACGGGGCTGAGACGTCGGGCTCCAGGAGAGGGTACCACGCTGGAGCGAGGGCTCCTCGGCACCAGGGAGAGGACGGATGTCAGCCAGATCCGCTCTTGCCTGGGTTTGTGGGCTCTGCGCGCAGTGCTCTGAATCCCGCCCGGGGCACCTAACACCACGCACGGGGC
>JAGPOW010002791.1:852407-882204 GCA_030014935.1 Caiman crocodilus | reverse complement strand
GGCATTGCAATACCCACATGCCTTGGTTCGATGGTTTCCCGCGCACGCTTGGCCTTTCCTGGACTTTGGCACCAGCAGTCCAGGGCTTCCATGCGACTGGTACGTACACGAGTCCCATCCACAGAGAGCTGGGATTGCCTTAGTGTCTGAACTGTTAAGATATAGTGCTTCTCTCCCACCTTTGTGCCTGAGCCTGCCCTTCCTGTAGAATATGCAACCAAAACCCGCAGGACTGCGTTGGTTTGGTCCTTCTTGCGTGGCGCGCGGCTGTGCCCTGCCAGGCCTGCTAGCGCACGCGCACCCTCTTCCAGAGCGTATGGCGGGGATCCCAGCCCGCTCCTTCCACAGCTCAGCCGTCGCTTCCGTTCGGTCCTTCAGCCCTGGCATTTAGGAGGAAAGAAATAAAATTGAAAGCAAGCTTGTTAGCAGCCAGGCGACTAAATGAAGCCGGTGCACAGGATGGAGGGAATGCAGATAAATAAGACGTTGCAGTCTGGATGTTTTGCCCACGATGCCACCTTTCCTTCTCCATTAACCGCGGTCCCCTCGTTTACACCTCCAAGTATGCAGAAAGCAGTGTCAGGATTTGTGCGTCAAGTCTCGGGGTCACTGGGCTGTCCCATAACCCCGGGGCGGCGAGGGGCCGGGGCTGAGGGTGTTGCAGCAGGCCAGTGCGCGGAGAGCTGTCTCGATGCACCCGTTCTCAGCGCAGTGTCCCGTAGGACCCGGCGGGTCACACCCGCGCAGCCAGAAGGTGAAGGCGGCGGAGGGTCCGAACCTCCTACTCTCCGGTGGGAGCTGAAGTTTGAGGTTGTGAACGTTTTTGGCACGGGTTTGTGGCTTCCCAGCTTGGGCTCCATGTCGGAGACCCAGTGGCAGTGACTTTTCGGAGGACCGCAAGAGCTATGTCTTAGTCCGCACCCTGCATTTGGGACCGTGGCTTGGCCAGGGAGGAGCAAAAGACCAGATAAAACTGCTGGTGGAAACTGCAGTGCTCTGTGCGGTAAATCGAGGTGTTCCTAATCCTTACAGACCAAAAGAGCCGCTCCCACGAAGAGTAATAGCAGAAGGGGTTTTTCCTTGCCTTTGCCTCAGGTAGCTAAAGGCCACACGTGGCCAAGACAGCAGTGTCTTACCGGTTGCTGCATCTGATCATGCAACGTGGATGTCGCTGTCCCGTGCATTGTGTTCCCCAGAACTTAATATTGCTGCAGCCAGCTCGAGCCTAGCCCAGCAGGAGACTGAAGACTGTTTTCTTATTACTAAACAGAAAGGTATTAACAGCACAATATAAAAATAAAAAAGGGGGAAAGAAAGAAAAGCAAAGCAGAGACAGCCGCCTGCTCTTTTCTTCCTGGCATTATTATTTGTGACAAAGCCCTTGGTCCATTTTTCTTCATAATTTGCAGGACTCCTAATGGGAACAGCACCTCCCAATTACCATGGCTGCCAAAGGCTAATTTGGTTACCCTCAGGATCCTCAATAGAGAAACTGTGTTGGCCCTTTGTAGATATTTGCATACTATACATACCAGGAATGTAAAACAGCTGCCTAGCCCCTACTCCACTATCATGGCAATTATGGGTCATTAGCTCCCCCCTCACACACGCACGCCTTTTCTTTCCTGCTCTCCTTCTTCTTCCCTCCTTCTCTCTCTCTTTTCTTTCTCTCTCTCTCTCTTCCTCCTGACTCTCTCAGGCCGTAGCCCCAGCTGACATGTGTGCAGGGCACAGGCAGTGAGGAAGAGGAGCTGCCTTGTGTTATTGTTAGCCTTGAAGTCTTACAAACCGTCATCGGGGTGGTGTTGGCACGGCCCTGCTCTTTTAGTTTTTGACTACCTCATTCTTTCTTGCCTCTCTTTGCTTTTGCCCGCTCCCCTCTTTTTGGAAGCCCCATGGCCAAAAGCATTTGTGTGCAGCATGTGTGTGTGCGTGTGTGCACGCGCCTTGTGCTGGCTATTAAAGGGTCTCACTTAGTGGCTGTAAGGTGCGGGTTTCCTGGTGGTGACAGCACAAGCACGTGGCGGTGAGCGGGAGGGGAGGGTGTGCACGCACCCGCCGGGTGTGACCCACCAGGCATCCCCTGTCAACACTTCCCTTCTCCCAGGGACGCTCGGACGCTTCTTCTGAGACTCGTGCGGGTTCTTCGGGGCGCAGGAATCCAAGTGGGCAAGAGGCAACTTTGCCTTAATGTGCTGTGCGTTCGGCTTGTCAAATGTTCATCGCCGTTTAATCGTTTCCCTCTCTTCTGAACAGCACTTACAGTCTCGTGGTAGTTTACACGGAAGTGATGGCTTTGCATATGCATTTTTTTGTATAAGCTGCTAATTTTATTGACAATATGGATAGATTGAAAGACCCAAAGCTTTTCTGTTGTTTTGTTAAAGCAAATAAGCAAAGCACAAATGTAAATTACATCTCCAGGTTCACATTAGAGGTTTGCAAATAATACTGAGCTAATGGTTATTGCAAAGGAAAATAGCACTGGGATCAATATTCTATACAGTACAATGCAATACCTCTCTCTCTTTTAATCACCTCATTGCAGAAATGGCATTGAAATTTGAAATCTCATTTTCTCCATTTGTAGAAATTGAACATAAATCATTGTGAGTGAGGGGACGTGGCAAACAACTTCACTCTTGGCAGGACTGCATTACTAATTAGTGCTGGGGAAGATGTGCAGATAGGGAGAACTCAACTGGACCTTCCCGCCAGGAGCAGGTGGTTTTGTAGACAAAGAGCCGGGGAGGTAGGAGGGGCACGTGCCGTTCCCTCTTCACGCTTTGTGTTGCTTTCTTCTTTCCATACGCAGGAGGAAATGATGGCGCCTGAACAAAAATGGACAAATAATTATACCCAAAGGCTAAATCATTGTGGTAAGGGTTGAGAATCTACCTGATGCGGTGCAGAAAGCAATGGAGGCCACCGTACCGTCCCCAAAACCCTCTGTTGTAAGTGGGAATCATGCCACACGAAGGGGAGCAGCCTTTACTACGTGGTATGTCTTTGTGTGCCGTGGCTGCCTCCAAAGCAGCCGACCCCCCGAAGGCTTGCATTCCTGGAAGAGACAAGCACGCGCCTGGTAGCGAACGCTGCGTCCGTGCTCCGCGGCTTCAGAACGATTTGGGACGTCACAAACATTTGGCTAAGTGAGATGGTCGCTGGGCGAGTGAGGCAGGCCCAGGAGCTGCCCTGAGACCTGGAGGAGAGGGGTTTAGAGAAACAGGGTTTGGGTGATCTGTGTGCAGAGTGTGTTCCTATGAGCGTTGTGAGAGGAAGGGCCTGGGCGGGCGGCAAGGCTCACCTGGCGTGGGCAGGACAACGTGCAGCCCCTCACCGAGAATCACGTATTCCCTCGCTGTCCCGGAGATGTATCGCCGCCTCGGTATTTTGTTCCATCGCTCCCTTGTGTTCCCGACCACTGCGATAGGTAGCGTTATAGCCGGACCTGTCACTAGGGCTCGTTATCTACATTTGTTCTTCCCAATTTCAACAGCCAAAAGCAGAGACCATACATCAGGTAGCCCTGGAAGGTGAGGGACAAACGGTGAGAGCTGCTAGCCAGGACGAACCGACTCCGGCCATCTCAGACCAAGGGCAGACCACTCGGGTTCGGAGCAGGCGCGCTGTCGAAGGGCTCGGGCAGCGGAAAGGAGATGAACATCGTGGTGGGGTGAAGGAAAAGCCGTTGAAAATGTCTTCTCAAATCTTTGGGGAAAGCAAGAAACATTATGGCTAGAAAAAGCTCATTCACCCCTGAATTGATCTGTTGTTCTGGATCTGTTGGGATCAGCAGGAGGATCGCGGTACATCACAGCCAAGCTGGGCCCTTCCGGAAGGGCTGCTCCTGCTCCCGGATGACATCGAGAAACACGCACGAGCCCTGCCAGGTCCTTGGCCCAGGGACTGCCCAGCAAGTGCCACCTGAGTGCCAGGGCTTGGGACCCTCCAAAGAGCGATGCCATCGGGGCACTCGCCTCTCCAGTTCCACGTCTTTCTAGCAGAGGCCCGTCTACGAACCTTTGCAGCGCTGGAGCGGCTAACCGTGCCCCCGTGAATGTCCCACCCCCCCGGCGGTCCTGTATAACCGCCTCGTCTGTCCTACCCCGGAGCGGAGCGCAGCGTCGCGTCTCACAACGGGGACACGGGGAAATCCCCGTCCGATCTGCTGCCGGTGCATTCAGCTCCGTGCTTCGCCAGGTCCGGTCGCCTGCCCTGTGCTGGGTACGTCTGAAGAACTCCAAAACTACTAAGAAAACCGTCCTTTTCATTAAAATCTGATGAAAAATATCCCTTACGCTAGGAAGAGGGGAATGGAGGGGAGGGGATCCAAATTCAAAACTCGGCGCGACTCCGGCAGCTGGCTGGTATTGTGACACCGCGGTTTACAGCACGTGACGGTGCAGGTGCGTGTGTACTTATTTTAATATTTTATACCGGATGTGTTGAGCGATGTGTAAGCGTGCCTGTCACGCAGCTTCTGTTGCTCGTATGAAAAAATGTTTTAAAGTTGCGTAACCTGCTTAGCAGATATAACTGGAAGAGACGCCGGCATTAAAACCCCTTCATTTCCTCAGAACCAACCACGATTAGCTCTGCTGCTGTCCGCGGGCTGCTCGCAGAAGGACCCAGCTCCTCGCAGCCGTCGCGGCAGCGCGAGGAAGAGGAGCCGGGGCAGGGGGCAGGCGGGGCGAGCTGGTGGCACCTCCGCAAGTCGGTGTTTGCAGTCTGTCATCTCGTGCGCCAGAGCCTAAGCTTTCATTAGAAGAAGGAGAGAGAAATCTAGCCCTGATGCCTGCGAACCAAGTGTAAATGAAGCAGCAATCTCTGCCCGAGGCTGCAGACAGGCTTAAACAATAGTTCTGAGAGGTGTGAACTGTCCACTGTTCATCGCAGCAGGGCGTTTCTGAAGCATAAGAATGATAATTAAAGTGTTACATTTTTAATTATATCCCTGCTCACTGAAGCGCGCAGACAAGAATAGGGATGCTCATATCGTGAGGATCTGCGCCCCCTACCGCGCGCGGCGGCGGCTCGCGTTCTGGGAAGACCCGTCTGCTGCGTCCTCGCAACGGGGCGCCGTGGCCCGGGCCTGAGCGTCCCGGCTTCACCTGCCACCTTGAAATCCCCCCGGCAATGAACGAGGCGTCGCTGCTCTCCGGGGTCTCGGCGGCGGCGTTGCTAAGCTCATTTCATGTAGACAAAGGCCTAAGAAACCAGGTCAGCCTTGTGTACACTCCACCTTACCAAAAGAAACACAGAGCTGCGTGTGATCGCCCGGGCGTCCAGTCGTCTCGGTTTCTCCCAGAGGAACTTCATCTCCACGATGAAAGGAAAGGGATTACGGACCTGCGGAGCCCTGCAGGAGAGAATCATTGCATCAATAATAATAAGCACTTAAATAGCACTTTTCACCTTCAGTCCGTGGCACGCGCGCCAGCTCGTGAACGCTCCCAGCGGACCTGCCGCGGTGGGTGTGAATGACCCCATCTTACAGGCGGAGATGCTGAGGCAGCACGGTGACGTGGCCCGTCTGTTGACCCCACACGCCATGCTTCTGGGGGAGACGCCCAGGTATTCCTCATTTCCACTTCTTTAAACCACGCAGCACGTGGGCCGTGCCCCACAGCAGCTTCTGGGATCGAGCTGAGGGGATAACCTTTAAGCTGCTGAAATGGGACCGCGTCCACACTGCCCGAAGTCTACAGAAGAGAGGATGCAGCCCCGTGGTCAGTGGGGTCGCAGGCCCAACAGAACGAGGACGGAGCAGTGGCCGGCGTTGATGATGAGAAGCAGATCCCATCCCGTGAGACCCTCGAGTCGCGTCTGCGCTGGATGCCGGGCCGGGGGGTTATCAGGTGCGAGAAGCAGAGCGGCTTTGGGAGCAGCTTCTCAGCGACCAGATCAGGGACGGGTGATCGGGCACAACGTGCAAGTGAGAACGCCCCGTGACACTTGGCGCAGTACTTAACTTCCTGCCGCGTTGTGTTGTCTTTGCGGAGCGCCAACCCATTGGCAGGCTTTCAACCGGTGGGCTGCTTTACGTTCAAAACGCAGCTCACGGTTCAGACTCCCTGGCCTTTGACACGCCAGCTTGGAAGTGCGACTCCTGTTGCTGCTCGGTTCCCAACGTCTGCTCTATACCAGTGGTTTTCAGCCTGTGGTCCACGAACCCCTTGGGCTTCGCAGATTGTCCCAAGCTCCTCAAAGGATGACGGTGATCATCAAAAGTATGCGAATAGCCGCACTTGCCACTCAGAGGGGTCCTCACCCCCACTTGAAACTTCCAAGGGGTCGGCGCCTCCATTCGAAATTTTTTAGAGATCAAAAAAAATGAACAAAGGTGGAAAACCGCTGCTGTGTTCATTAAGGGGCGTCTGTTAAAGAGCAGAATGAGAACCGGTCCATTTGGCAGTTACTCTTCTGCATGGAAATCTGTGCGTGTGTGTAGACAGGTTAGATAGACCATTCGCGATGGAGCGGGGGGGCAAAGAGGTTTTTTGGTGAGGGTGAGGTCATTTTATTGGTGAGGCGGAGACGTCTGATACCCATGAATAGCAAAGCCACCGTTGGATGTATTGCAGCTCGCCCCAGACGAATGCCTGTAAATCCTTTATCTCAACCCACGCCTTCATGTGCTCCATATATGCTGCACATTTTACATAAGAACTATTCTGGAAAAGTTTTAGAGAGTTTTTTAAACTTTTTTTTCTTGGTACCATTTTTCATATACCCCTTCCAGTAAAGCCGGACTGCTACAGTTACTAGAGGTCCAATTCTCCAGGGCTCGGGGCAGAGAAAAATGTTAATTAATAACCAAAAAATGTTGAAAATAGACTTTCTATCTGTAATAATGTGATGATTTTTGAGGTCTGATGTCTTCTAAGTCCTGGACCAGTGACACACTCAGTGTCCATTCATCTTTTGAAAAACTGCAGCAGGAACCAGGGGCTTTACATTAGTGAGGGGACGGTCCCAGGTTTTCAAGGCTCCTAGGCCTGGTAAGCCATAAAATGGCAGCAGCACTCTCATGTCTGAAAAGCCATCGTGAACACCAGGTATTGTGTCTTTTGCTGAGAGTCCTGTCCGGTTGCTGGACGCATGCAGCCAGATTTTGGAAAATAAAACACAAGTAAATACATCCTGCTGTGGAAGATCAGCTTTCCTTGGTTCGGGTCCTTGCCACTTTCAAAGATATCCGGCCATGAGCCATGACTTGCCGTCCTCACGGTCCAGGTCCCTCGGGTACGTGTAGTGCATGAAAACCGTGTCCCCCTTCATCATTTCATTTGCAACCAGCATCAGATTTGAAACCGGGTCTAGGAAGGTGGCAGTAACCCCTGTGCCGCCACGGCCCTCAGCTTGCATCCCGCGAGCAGATCGCAGCTCCTGAGCCTTGTGCTCGCGCATCCTCTGCAGAGCTCCAGCCTCTGGGTGCAATGTCGGAGGAGCAGCGTGACGGCTCCATCGCTGCCGAAAAGGGGCACGGCTGCTGTACCGTGCCAGCGGGTTGGGAGGGCAATGTCGAACGAATCCCCTCTTGATTTCACGTGGGAGCCCAGCGCGCTTCTAGATCAAAGGTGTGGCTGGCGTGCGCTGCTGGGGCTGCTGCTTCAGTAATTCTGCTGTCCAACTTGCCCTTCACGTCAGCGCGGGGCAGGACGGAGCGAAGGAAATAACTATTTATTAACTCAGAGAATTGAAATCAGAGGAGTGGGATGAATAATTCCCTGTGTTTCTGGCAGTATTACGGTCTCCTTCCCATTGCCTCCACCTGCGAGCAGATGAGGCCAACAAACAAGAACTCATTTGGTTCAAGCCTCTTCTCGTAATGGTCGGGCAGGATACACCCTTGCGTTTTAATGTCTCTCCCTCACCGGCGAGGCCGAGACTTAGCCACAGTGCTCCCAGAGCGGCGCGGGCTCGGTCCCCGCCAGGTGCTCCAGGAGGCGTCCGCGAAATAAAGTTTGTCTGTGCGAGAGGAACCCGGGGAGGCAGGGGAAGGGGACCGGGGCCGGGGCAAGCCCCAAGTTAGCCCGCGATCTCCCTCGGCGTGCTCATCCCCGAGCGCAGCTGTGACATTAACAGCCAGACATTCAAAGCATAATAATAATTCTGCAGATCAAAGCAGCCCTCCTTCAGACAATTACAGTAAAATTGAAGCTCTCCTCCAAGAGAAATGCGTGCCCTTGTTGTGGTTTTCTTTTTTTTTCCTCTCCCTTTTTCTTTTTTTTCTTTTTTTTATTCTTTATGAGCAAATTGGTTTTTCAGGGCTATAGAAAGAGCTGATTGGAAGCTGAAATCCTCCCTTCTGCCCAGGGGTGGGATTCCCAGGGTTAGACATGTAACATCTGAAGGCTGATTTTTTTTTTTTTTAAATTGATATCCAAGAATAAAAGAGAGAATAGTAGGAGAAGCTGATCAGGAATGAATAAAGTCTCCTTTTAAGCTGAAATGCCCCCTCCCCATTTTCCCTCCAGAAAAGCCGGACTGTAATTGCTTGCAATCACTCGTCACAAATTGTCTGCTCGTATTTGCTTTTTAATTTTGTATAATCTGGTCCATTTCGCTCTCTCTGCCTTTGAGCTTAACCTCTCTGTTTTTGCCCTCTTTCTCTCCGTCTTGCATGCCTTCCCTTTCTCCCTTGCTTTAATTCTTCAGTGCTGTTAAAAAAGAGTAGTAATAATTCCCGATGATGTTTGATGGCTTTTACTAAGCAAAGGCACTTAAAAAAAAAGGAGAGAGAGACTGAATGGGCACGAGGTACATCTGGTTAGATTTCCTTGTTGTCTTTGAAGTTTTTGTTTGCTCGTGTACTTATTTTATTTCTGATTCCCCGGGACAAGAAGGTATTTTAATAAAGATATAGGCCGACTCTACAGTCAGCCAAGTGCGAGGCTCTTTTCTGCCCCCTGCAAGAAAGACAGTGTCCCAGGAAACCAGAGACGTGTCTTCAACTCGTGGCACATGATTGAATTTCCCAGTCTGCCTTCTGACTACCTCTCTTTCTCAGGGACCCCCTGGTTTCAGGCATACATTAGCATCCTCCCCACGTGGACCAGGCATTTTCTCCCTTTTATTGCTGTAAATTATTTACATTAAAGACTATGATTGTGAAGCTGAGGTCATCGCGAGCGCAGCTTATCTTCAAGCGCTGGGAGAGGGAAGCAGAGTGGGAAACATCCTAGGAGGGAGAGCAATCCGAAGGCACCTAGCGGAGGGCGAAAACCGGGGTAGGTGGAAGAGGAAAGACTCAACGAGCAGGGCGAAAGCGAGATTACTGGCAGTCAGGCCGGTCTCCAGCCAATCCCACTTCCTACCCGCTTTCCAGTTCGTGCTTTAGCTTGCAGCGCGGAGGTTGCACGCGCTCTCGTGCTCGGTGCCGCGTGGGCCGTGCCGGGGTGCAGGGCTGCGCTGCGAGCTCGCGCTCGTGCACACTCCAGGCGGGTTGCGACTGTCCCCGACAAGCACTGCCGCTGCCCCCGTCTAGTCCTGCAGGACCGCGCGGTGCGACAGCCGCTTGCACGGGCAGACGCTGAGGTTGTGATCAAGTTTGGCGTCGGTCCTCTCTCGTACAGATTTCTGTGGGAGCCAGCTCCTCCGGCTTGGAGTGGGAGCACATTTTTCATTCTCAAATATATGTCATTGTACTAGAAAACAGAGGCAGAGGGGCCTGGGAGGAGAGATCTCCGTCGGAAAGTGTAGCAACAGCGTGTTTACTAAGCCCAGCTGTCAGAGAGACGAGAGCTTCTTTTCACTAATACTTCTTTTAAAGCGGAGTCTCTCTGGCTTCAGCAGCACCTCGGGAACAGCTGGGAGATCAAAGGGACAGAGGATCCTACCCCACTGCAACCTGGAAAATATTTCTTTAGCAGCTGCTTCCCTTGGCCAGCTTGGCAGCTGCTGCTCTCATCCCAGGGCTGCGTCGCCGGCAGTAGGAAGCAAGCACAAGCCTCTCCTCCGCGGGCGCAGCCATCGGGCTGCAGCTGCTAAATGCATGCTGCTGGCCCATGTGCTCACCTGGGACGGCAGCTACCTGTGTGCCTTACCCAAAGGGCTGATCCTGCCAGGTCGAGCTGCCTCTTGGCAGCTGAAACCCCTTGAGCTCCAGGCCTTCTCCTTCCACCCAGCTGATGGAGATTGCTCGTTAGCTAAGGGGCAACAGGCCGGGGCTGTGGGAGCTCTCCTTGCAGGCTCAGTCCCCAGTTAGTTGTGGGCTGCAGCGCGTGGGTGGCAATCCCTCTCCGTCCATCCGCGCCAAGCCACAGCCAGGCCGCCTTGGTAGACCTAGAAGAGGGGCATTTGGGCTCACCTGTGACTCATTACTGTTGCTGTCTGGAGCAGGGCTTTGATAACCTCGTGGTAAAGCCTTGCATGTAAGTTTTCTTCCTGGAAACGAGAGCATGTTTTACTCCCTTCAGAACAGTGCTCAAGGAGCTCTTCTTTCCATTTTCAGGCATTCCAGGGGACAAGCCTGACCAGCCATGGAGATGTCTTTTTCCAAGCCCTGTGGGCCACGGCTCGGTAGTGCCGCGCTGAGGGTGGACGCGGCCTGAGCCGGGTCGGGAGAGCTCTGCCTCGGCTGCTCGACCGAGAGGTGTCCTCTGGAGCCGTTCTGGGATGGGACACGGTGCTCAGCACCGCCTCGCCTCTCCGGGGGGAATCCTGCACAGGTAAATCGCTTGTTTTCTCTCTCTCCTTTAACTCCTAAACGCCTGTTTTAATGTACGCGGGGCAGAGCTTGCAGAGCGAACGTTGCACGCCCTGGTGCTCTTCCTTTGCAAGCTGTTTGCGAGCCAAGCAGAGAGGCTTCTCGGAGGCCTTCACTCTTGAAGCAGATGCAGACTTGCTCTCTAAAAACAAATAGTTGCCAGTTCCTAGCAAACAAACCTTTAGGAAAAAAAAGTGCCATTTAAAAAAGAAATTGCATGTATATTTTTCTTGACACATTTTTAAGGGCTGTTTGTGGCGGATTTACAATGCTCATATTATGCAGTTTTACATTTGAAATTCTAATCAGCCCTTTGAATGGGCTGGTGCTAGCTGGGAAGTAGCAGGAATAAAATATTTCCATTGAATTATGATTTTTGCTGACATCCTCATTCTCTGGCCCCAGCCCATCCTTGGCCTGGCCTTAGTGGTTTGTCGCGGAGTACGTCGGAACGAGGAAGCTGTAGGAATAGAGGATGAACTGATACCCTTCCTGCTTTACCCCAACACCCCTAAAAATGTGGCTTGGGAGGAGTTGGGAATTTATCCAAGCTCCTTTTGGATGCATTTCCCCACTCCGAGACCACAAGGAGAGCAGTTTTCTCCCACGCGCCGCGGTATCTTTCCTAACGGCCGAGGCCTTTGCTGCAAGGTTTGAGACGTAGCCAGACCTGACTGAAGAGATAAGGCCGGCTTCCCAACACCTGGTATTTATTGACTGTCTGTAGTAAATACAACAACCTTTGTCAAAACGCATGGTCGAAGAAGATTGCCGCCGTTGAATTTTAATAGAGGTTTAAACATCTGCTTGATGCCCTTTGAGGTTATTCCTGGTTTAATGAGTAAATAGCAGAACCAGTAGCATTTCCCTTTGGAGAAAGGGAGCCTCTTCCAGGCCTGGAGCGAGTGTCCCTGGGCCGGACCGTGGTAGCACCCCGTCGCCCCCACGGCGTCGCTGGGAATGAGGGCTGCGTCGGGGTTTTCCGGGTAAAGCCTTCGTGGTGTTTCAGTTAGAAACCCTACCTCTTCTGCCTAAATAGTAACTGTCCTAGGACGCCCGGGTTTGGTGGTAGCTGCCTGAAATGTTGTTTGGATTTTGCTGCTTATTTTGTTCATCTTTGAGACCAAATGTGACATTTTTGTCTAAAAGGAAACCTTGTGAAAAGGTATGGTTTGTAGCACAATGGTTGCTGCTTGTCACTTCTTCTTTGTCATCCTTTTGGTTCCTTGTGACAAAATGTAAAAAGGAAGTGAATGGGGGGGAAGGGGCAACCCCCAAACCAAGAGCATCAGAACAAGTCTGATCAGTGCTAGCTCCGAAAACGTTTGGGAACCGGAAGCTCTGGAGTCGACTTCCCGGGGAGGTGCAGTGCCGCGCCTGGGAAGTCTTCAAGGGCAGACTGGGCTGGACGGGATCACTCGATCTCTAGGGTGTTTCTGCCCCAAGCAGCTTGGACGTCTAAGGCTGCGGAAAGAAAATCAATTCGAGATATGCGAAAAGGAGGCGTAGTTTGAAACCGGCTGTACGCAGCAGCAGGCGTGAGTGTGTAGATGTGCGTCTCCACACGCAGGAAGGAACGGGCCGTGAGCATCGGTGCATCCGTGTCGCCGCGGTGTCGGCCGTCCCCCGCTTCCTGCCAGACTTCTCTTCTGGTTCCTCGCCCGCGAGCCGCGGAGGGGGTGACGGGACCAGCAGGAGGGGCAGGGCTTACCGGGGCCAGAGCTGATCCTTAACCAGCGCGGCCCTCCGCTAAGTAGGGGTCCCCGGGAGAGCTGCGCGGTGGTACCTGGGTTTCCACGCCTGGGAGAACCGGGCTCCTTCCTTGGGTTCAGGGTTAAAAGGGACTTAACGACAAATATAAATCAGCTCCCGCCCGATGAGCGTGAGAGACCCTTGATACCTGCCTGTGTTTGGACCCGGTCCCTCCCCGGGGCGGTCTCTTCACAACAGACGTTTCAGTGTCTTTCAGCCACTTAGAAAAGTTCATTATATTTTTAATGTGATTTAAAAAAATTAAAATAATGATTTGATATACAGGCATTGATGAAAGATGTATTTTTAAAGCAGTAAATTAAAATCTCATTAATATTTCACTGAGAATATTTTGTGCTTATCTGTTTCATCTCTATTTTTGACCTATGGCTTGGAGTTCACAGCATGAAGGAGATGGTGAAATCTGTTCACCATAAAATGTTAATTATAAGTAAATTACAGCACAAACGTTCAATCAGCCACATTAATTCTACATAAAGTGAATTATTGTAGCAGAAAATTTTAAAATGTGACTGAATTTTATAATCTGCATCCTCCATTTTCTACCTTTGCTTTCAGTGCCGAGCCTGCTGTGCTCTGCCCCAGCATGGCTGAGCTCTTTGTGTGCGGATAGCAAGTGCTTTCCACTTAGGACATGTTAAAAATTCAGAAGGACAATTTGATCCATTTGCTTGCAACCTACTAAATGGGTCTTAATTACATAAAATTCCCTTTGCCCATTGGCAAAATGTAATAGGAATTTGAACTGTTTAACCACTCACTTCTAAAACACGAAGCGGAGAAGGCCTTCCTCCCGAGCGCGGGAACATGCCACGATTTCCCTTGCATTGCCGAGGCAGGGCCACGCCAGAGGGGGAAGCGCGAGACCGGCCCGCGGACCGACGGACTGCCAGGCGCGTGTCCAAAACGCTGCCCGCGGGGCTAGTCTGAGACGCCGGAGGAAGGTCTTTGGTGCTCTCTGGAAGCTGAGAGGTGGGGATTGCCGGTTTCTCGACTCCGGAGGAAACAGAGGCCTCTTTTAACCCTGCAGCTAGATGCAGTGCAACTTCCTAAATAAATCCGAGTACTGTTAAAGCACCGCAGAAAACGTACAAAGAGAAGAACTGTCTGGCAGCAAGCGCCGAATATGCCATCTGTGCCCGGAGCGCATCTGAGAGCTCGAGTAAGCACATGGCATGAGGCTCCCGATCCCAGCAGCTTGCCGGGAGAGAAAAGGTTTCTGTGTGGTGAAGAACTGGACCAGCGCGCCCCTCCCCTGGAAAAGGGTATGTGCTGCAATAAATATACTGCTGAAGAATGAGGTCTTTTTACTGGCTCAGGTGCCAGATCTGGAAAAACATTTGGGCTTGCTCTCTTCTCTCCCTTCATGCAGTCTCGGATCCAAATTTCAAAGGCTTATTTTTCAGGTGTTAAAAGTTTAGGGGCTCAAATATGGTTGTAATCCCAGGCGATATATTAAAATGTTGTTCTAAGGGAGGTAAATGAAGGGCTTTTGTTGCAACTCCCCCACCGTCGGCTCCAAAAAGCTGTAAGATGTTTTCTGATGTTAAAAAAATCAATTTGAATTTGGATTTTTTTCTTAAATCTTCTTAGTCTTAAGAAATGACCAGCGAGCGCAGTCTTGTGATACTGAAACAGTGACGTTTCCCATTTTACTGCCTTTGGGCTCACAAAAGTTTTCTGTACTGTCGTAACAATAACACTTTTTTTTCTGGAGAGCTTCCCGTTCGAACAGTTCTCAGTTATGCAAAGAAATACTTATTTTTATACCTGGGCATAGAATTTGTTCGCACGTTCGTTCGATGCAGGTCTCCTCTCTGCCGTTACCAGGAGGGCGTGCAGGCCAGGAACCCGATTGCTGATCGGGAATAGATGCAGCTAATCAACCTGGTCGGGTCTGGCTGCCCAGTTGTCTTCCTGGTCTAAAGCTGTGCTTGACTGGTGTCAGGATTTCCTAATTCAGTAACTTGGTATAATTTACGTCTGAGATTTCGGGTGGCCCGTTGCATCCCAAATAAAACAGCACCCCTTCAGGCTAATCCCTGATCAGTGTTGGTGATCGCTGGTTGAAGGCTCCCCATATGAGGCCATGTCATCCCTATTACAGTTCTGGATTTGCTGTTGAAGAGTGAAGCTGTACGTTCGTGTTGTGAAAATCAAATATCTGTGCAAAGCCGCTGTGGGTCAGCGTGGCCCACGAGGAGAACAGGACGTGGGGATTTTGCCCTATTTCTTCAGCTCACCCATTGCACTGAAATCCAGAGCCCTACCCGATGGCTGCAGCCCTTTGGCAAAGATTGAAATGCTTTTCCTGGTAGTAAAGACTGCACAGAAATTAAAATCCTAACGCATTTATGAAAGGAAGAAAAATCCATCTATAAAAGTGTGTTGGGGGGGTGAGAAATTTCCAATTTGCTAATGGCAGGAGCTGCTAATCTGCAAATGTATGCAGGAGCTGGTGATCCCGTACCGGCGCGAGAGAACCTTGAGGATTAGAGCGTCTCGGAGGAAAGTGCTGGAAAACTGGTCCCATTAAGAGAAGGAGCACTGGGATCAGGGCGGACTGGACCTTACTGGCAGGATACCAGTTGCACAGTCAGGTGGCGGAGTATTTTGCTTTCCCAAGTCGGGTTTGAACAGCGATTCTTGAGGAGACCTACGGCTCATGTCTGTTCAAGCTGCCCGGCGTCGGGGAGATGCACGCAGGGCAGGGCTCCTGAAAGAGTGCCCGCGGGCCGTGGCAAGAGATCAAAGCAACCGCGTGCTGCAGTGATGGGATGGAATTGGTGAAATGTCTGCACAACTGATGGGAAGCAAAGGCCCCCATTTAAGAGCTCAATCCCGGAAAGTGTTAGCACTCTCGGCCCCCGCGGACTTCAGCAGCAGATCGGGGCACTCGGACCTGGAGACCTAACGCCAATGAACGTCAGCTTGTGCCCGGACGCTTGGGGTCCAGAGAGCTTCGGTGCTCAGCTGGGTCTCGGTAGCCACTGTGAAAATACCGAGGGTAGAAACAGACAGGGAATTTATTGGGATTCGACTCTGATTTCCTGTAAAATCTTACCATAAAAAAATAAGCCGTTATATAAACCGAGATTGGGTTATGCTCATACACAGACTACCTGTAATAACCACCCTGGTGCAAGAAACCAGATCTATTTGTTAATATTTTTATTAGGCCGAGCAAACTCTGCTGCTGGCATGTTCCCTGGCCCACAATGGCTAGCGCGCACCACTCTGCATTTTCAGCAATAGGCAGAGAGAGCAGCGCCGGTACCCAGCTGCCTGGCTCCATGCAGAGATGCTACGGTGCAGCACTCATTGCACATGTACACTTTTTTTCAGCATATCTGTGCCCTAATTGTTTTAAATTTACATTCTGGGCTGCATCCATACCTTGCCTCAGTTGTGACTGGCAGAAGAAGCGCTAGAAGGCGGTGGCTGATGCAGCTACACAAGCTACAACGGGCTGTTCAAGACCTGCGCTGCCCTAGCCAGAGCGCAGCGCACGCGCGTGAGCGTCACTAACCAGTTGTAGCGTATAAATGGCTCGAGTGTACTGCATGGGCTTATTTGCACTTGAGTTAGTGGGCAGGCTTATTTGGCAGAGGCGTACACCTCTTAACAGATACACGTGCAAGTGAAATGCTGCAGTCAGGGTGCACGCCGTGCTTTCAAGAAAGGGTGGGGAAGGGAATTCACCCCGAGGACCTGAGAGATCACCAGGACTTTGGCAGATCTGTTAGAGAGGTCTGAAATGCGAGGAGATGGGTGGTTTTGATTTGTTCTGCCATCTTTTATTGTGTACCCAACACGTGCTAATTTAAGGGCTCGGTACAGGAGCAAAATCAGAGTCTGGCGGCTTCTCTTGTTCAAATCCTCCTTTTGGCCCCACTGCTGCCCAGGGTAGGACAGAGGTGACCTAACAAAATGACAAGTAAAAGTATTGCCCTATTCTTAAAGGGTTTTATTGGGTTTCTTGCAGCTGCCTCTGTCAGATAAATTATTAATGGTAAACACAGATCTGTTTCTTCTGTCCTGCTTTCCTACCCCACTAGCAGCTGGCTGCATGTGTCATGTCATCCATCACGTGTAGACCTGGATCTCGTTCCAGCAATAAATATACCTGCGTGTCAGACTCTCCAAGAAGTGGCTTAAAGGGGAGATTCACTAGGATGTTCAAAAAACTCAGTGGATCAGCAAAGCTGCTTGCAGGGGAGAAGAAAGAGAGCGAGAGGGAACAGGATGGATGCTAAGAGCCCTTGTTTTCCAGTAAGCAGCATGATTGGCAGCAGAAATAAACACTGACGGGAAGCTTGTGTATCAATCTAATTGTATAATTGCGGGTTGCTTTCTGCATGGTTTGATGTGCAGATTGTAGTAATGTGCAGTGTCTCTGTAGCAATTGCTGTTTGGTCTAACACGAGGAAGTAGTTTGGTGGCTTCCTGCGCAGCCGCCTGCCGCTCGCGTGCAGCAGAGCCACTGCCCAAGCTAAGCCTGTGTTTTAACGCACGTCCGGCGGTTGTGGCCCGCCGGGCGCCGCGAGTTTTACCGCGAGTGCGAGCAGGCGAGCGGGGCAGGAAAGCGAGTGCAGTAATCTGGTCACTGCGGAGCTCTCCGAGCAGCGGTCGTGAGCCCCCTCCCAAGTTCCCGCAGGTGGAGACGTGTCGTGCGTCCTCGTCGCTGCCGGCACGCGTCGCGTGTCGCGTCTGCGCCCGGCGCGCTGCGCTTTGGGAGCGGGCGAGGGAGAGGAGCGCCTGCCAAACACCGTGCTGGGGGCGGCCGCAGGACGAAGCTCGGAGCTCAGCCACGTCTTGCCCTGTTTAGGCACCATTGCACGATGAATAGGCCAGCGGGGCCCGTGTCCGCCAGGAGCGGGGAAGCACCCGGGACGCCGCCCAGGCCGATGAGGGGCTGGGGCGCCTGCATACGCTCGTGGTCACTGCTTTGTCCCTGGTTTTAACCCATAGAAGATGATATGTCGGTAAATGATTGGCTGCATTATTAATGCTGTGGAGGGCATGCCTTAAATGAGAAACTAAGCCCTGGCCGCTGAGGCTGGAAATCCCATGTGCAACACCTAACCCCTGTTGCACCCGCCTGAGCTGCGGATGAGGAGGGCCAGACCACGACTGGGGGGATCCACCAGCATCTTATCTCGCGTGCGCTGGAGCAAAAGGGTGGAAGATTTCCCAAAGATGTCTCGAACGGACACGGCTTGAGAGACCGCCGAAGGCAGCGTGCTGGACGCAGCTAATTCCTCTGAGTTTCATCCGCCTCCGCTGAGTTTTGCGGTAGACGGGTGAAGGGTTTTACTGTCCGATCAAGCTGACCCAGCAAGCCCGTGTCTTGCCCCGTCTCTAAATGCATAACCCTTTTTCCACGGGGAAGGAGCAGCACGTATGTGTGTGTCTGTGCCACTCGCTGCCGCTTTGTGTTTGGGAAAGGAAAACCCAGGTTGCTGTAGAAATAGAGGATTTGAAGGAAAATAATGAGACACGACTAAACTGTTTTATTATTTGGCTGTTTTTTCACTAATGGTTGTCATGATAACACATCTCCATATTCCTACAGAACCAGTCCCTATATCGCTAATACGGCACTTCAATATTTATGCAGTTTTCAGTAAATATAGAGCATTAGTAATTATCATTGCACTAAAAATATCTCCTCACCATTTCCTTTCATGCTATCTGCATTGTTTTTTTCCCCCTTCTTTTCTTTCTCTTTATTTCCTACTCCCTCACGTGACAGTCTCAGTAACACGAGTGCTCGTGTCCAAGGGGTGGCTAAGCCATTTTGAGAAGATAACAGCTGCTTCATTTACCCGCACAGTCTTTGCGCTCTCAGCATTTAAGCGCTGTCAGGTATGTCGAGTATGAAAGGTGCTATCGAGAGCCCGGGTCTATTCTCTTTATGGCGAGCTTGATGCAAAACCTGATGCAATTAATTTCTATTATTTTTGCCAAGCAGTACGTTTAAAAAAAAACCCAGTAAAAGCTGTAGCCATCGCATGCTGGTTACCGTGCCCAAAAGACTGACTGGTTTTGGCTCTGCCGAGTGCTCCTTGGCGGATAATGATAAGCGGCACGAGTGTCAGATCAGAAGCTTTTGCCAGCCAAATGAACCCATCCCTCTTCCATGGTAATTATCCACTCTCAGATCCTCGTCGCAGCAGCTAGAGTGCTTCTGGGCAGTTTGCAGTCGTTGCAGCACACTTCGGGTTGCACCGTGAACACGACCTGCTGAGTCTTGTAGGAAAAAGCAGTTCTTCTTTCCTGGGCAACTATTTCAAACCTCACCACTTTCCGCTCCAAGTGCAAGGCACGGCACGCTGCCGCCGTGCCCGCACCGAGCCAACATAAACACACAGTGCATCATAAATGCAAAACACCAGCCCACGCACGGCTTCCTCCCAGGAAGATGGCAAGAACCAGATGTGACAGATGCTTAGCGCGCCTCGGAAAGGCGCAGACACGTTCGGGGGCCGCGGTCTGTGGCACGAAACCAAACGGCGCAGAGGCGGGGGCTTGCTTTCGACCTGCCCCGACCGGGCACACAGCCAAGCGCGTGCCGTGCCGCAGCGGTGGTAGTGCCGGGGTGCTGCGAGGAGTAGGTCGAGTCCAGTTCCTGAATATTGGGTGGAATCGTATGAGCTTTTATACATGTTTTCGAACCATCCTACAGAAGTGAAGAGTGAATTCGGATCTTGGTCTGGGACGAAATAGGCCAGGCCCGGATTCCAGGGCTTGTCTTGCCAACCGTAAAGTTTTGAGAGTAATTGCGTTTAAATTGCTACAGGAGCCTGTCGGGTTTCATTCCTGTTAATTCCTATAAGACTTTTCCATATGGCTTAGTCCCTGCCTTAATCAGCCTTAGATTTTTTTTCTATAGTATCTTTTGCCATAGGAACAGTACTAATTTAATATTTCTTTATAGTATAGTTAAATAATATTTTATCCCATTTAGTTTAGGGAATGTAGGTAGACAAAACTCACATCCATTAATTTTGCTGATGTATCTTCTACTGAGCTTATGGAAAATTATAACAGAGTAATAGATGGATGATCGCGTTTGCCCTGATACTTGGAATAGTCTTGCTGGAGAAACGGGGGATGGCTTGGTCAGACTGCAGATCCGCAGGAGACCAGTGGGTAGATAGAGCCACAATACATAGTATTTTCAGCTGCGTATTGATAGTTGATAACTATTGACCATTAGTCCTGACAGTTGCAAAGGTTAGGTCGGGTCAGGGGCACTAGGGAAATGTCCTGGGCTTGGTACAACATCTCTGCTGTCATGTGAAGTGGTGCATCAATAACGGAGACACCTGTGTGATTCGGGGGCTTTTTTTCTCCCCCCGGCAGTGCCTTGACATAACCTCCGCGTAGCCTTGTCCTAGCTTGCGTAGACACTGATTGCATCCCCAAAACTTAACCTTTGAACTCCCCGAGGTTATGTTCAAGCCAAAGATCACCGAGCTTTTAAAGATCAAGAGGAAGGCAGCAAGGAGGGCTGGCATGCATTCAGACCTGCGATAAGCTTTAGACCCTCATTACTCCAAACGAAGCGCTTGGAAATGCAGGCAGAAGCTCAGCTCAGCAAAGTGCAGCGAAACGCACTCGCTGCATCCGATTATCTGGAAAATGGCTCCTCCTCGTTCGGGACTGGCAAGCGGCATTATCGAGAGAGGAGCTGTGTCTGTCTGATGTTCCCATGAGGCGAGCCGGGTCCTCACTTTTGCATATACAAACCACTCTTGGCAAGCAGAAGTTTAATTAAAAGCCTCTCTGAAACTAGCCGTGCTGGGCATTAGTAGCCGTGAGGGGCCCTGGCAAGCAGATTGGAAAACACACCGAGAAGAAGGTTTGATTTCTGGTAAATGTCATCAGGCTCCTGTCTCACTTTGTACAGCTCTTGCGTGCGTGTGTTTTTAATACAGTTGCACTTTGTCTACCTGGAATATGCAAATAGGATTCAAATGAGGCCGCCACGTACAGACTGTCAGCACATACCCCACAGCTCCCCTCCAGCAAGTGACTAATGGGAACATGTGTTCTTTCTATTTTTGTAAGGCTGGGAGAAGAAGGGGAAAGGAGGTCTGAGCTGTGGGGATTAAAATGCAGCATCTCTTTTTCCTGAGGTCTTTTTTCTGTCTGCAGAGAGTCTGCTGGCAGACGCGTGGCAGCGGCACTGAGATCCCTGCCTGCTCGTGCTCGCCTGGACCCCGTACGCGCGGTGCCCCACCGACGCGGGCACATCTGCAGAGGTTGCTGCACAGGGAGGAGCGCGGCACCGCACACCTCGCCGCGCCGCCGACTGACAGGGGCCCGGGCAGGCGCTCGGCACGCCGACGGTTCCCTGCCCTCCGTCTCCTGATTGCACAGACCGCCTCCTTTCCCGTCGGTAAGGAAAGAATAGTCCTGTGGCGACTCCTCGGCAGCCTGTGTGGAAAAGTAAAGTTAGGACAGTACGTAATTCGTTCTGCGCCGCCTTCGTGCAAATTAGCGACCAGAAGCAAGGAGGAGGGCTCGGCACGCAGGTGACAAGCCAGCTGGACACGGGACTCTGGGGCGACTCGCCACGGATCCCAGGTTGGGCACCTCTGCTGCTAACGTAACGTGGCTTTCTCATAGCCCCACCTCTCTGGCCTTGGCTTTTAAACCGGTCACTCTTTACGGCAGGGACCCTCCGAGTTTGGAAAATGCTTAGGATTCACAGAGCCTGGTCGCAGCGTGCTCTGCGTGACGCTGATGCACGGCTGTTGTGCGAGGGGCGGGGGGCTCGGGCATTCCCAGAGAAGTACCAGCCAGGTGCCATCTTCACGTGACTAGTGTAGCTGCAATCCCCCTTGCCCCCGCCGAGGCGGGCGTGCTTGCTGGCTAGCTGTAGTGGGTCCAGGCGGATCCCACTACACTTGGAGAGGATGGCTACTTGTTCTTGCCATCTAGAAACTGATGTGGTTTGGTCGACACGAACCTTGCCCTCCCCATCCTCATCCTCATCCTGCTTTTCAGTCCTCCTCAACGCAAACTTTGAGTTGCAAGGGACTGAGGGCAGATCCAGCTGCCCTGGCCGTTCAGCCCTCGCATGGGAGCCCAAGCAGTCGCAGGGCATTTGCACAGCCCCAGTGGACGTGGCTGCTCACGTGCTGCCTCGAGTGCTTGAGCGAGATCCGTGCTGATGACCTCTCGGAGACCCAGGGGTTCGGTAGGGTAAGTGACCACTCTTTTGGGGTGGCCAGTTTGAAGTCCTGGCTCCTCATCCCTCCGAGTCCTTAACCCCGCACACTCGAGCTCAGCTCTACTCTCATCGGCTGCAATTATGAGCGCTCAGCGCTTTTGTGCATCACACTTCAGGGTCTCAAGCTGGACGCTCAGTTTAGGGTCTCAAGCCCAGACACCACGTGGACAACTAACTGCTTGACAGGAGCAGGGGTAGAGCCACTTCGGGATAATAACTTGGTTGAGCTTGCTTTGTTTCTGCTCGAGAACGGATTCCAGTTTCCCCGCGAATCTAGGCAAGGTGCAGACCAGCTGGCAGGATCCGGGCTGCGGGTCAAACACGGGAGGAGAAACCCTGCATGCCAGGCTCTCTATTAGAGTAGTTGGTGTTTCTCTTCGTGTCCCTTCTTTCTTCCCCCACCAGTCTTACCCTGCAGCATTCAGCTGCTGCCTGCAAACTCCCAGCTTCACCACAGCCCTGTGTGAGCCCATCCTTTCTTATACATCTAATTAAAACTGGCAAATACTCAGACCACAAAGAACAGTCTTATGCAGAGGAAACAGATTCCATATGTTAGACTGATGTGCACATGGATGGGTTTGTGTGATAAACGGCCTCCTTTAATAGAGAGGCACCAGCCTTAGCACCAGGTCCCGCAGGAAGGCCTCACTCACTGTGCTGCACCTGGACTCGGCACGTAGCGATCTGGGTAAGTCCCGGCCCTGTCCTGCTGGCAGGAGCATCACTCCACCTTAGCGAGCGGGGACTCTGCCACGCTGCAAGGTGCCCACGAATCCTGCCTTCCACGTCCGCGAATGAGCCGTGCCCTGAATTCACCAAATCGGGATCTTAATCTGACCTTGCGTGGGAACGTTTCTGAAGGAAGACGTCCCTCCGCTCAGCTGGAGACGCAGACCTCGAAGTCCGAGAAACTTTGCAGGCTCTGGCCTCTCCTCTGTCTTTCCCACATTGCTGACTCTTGCAAGTTTGGTGAATGGTTTTGTGCACGAGGCACTAGACTGCAGGCCGTGTTTGTCAGATGGAAGCATTATCGAGGTGTTTCCTTCTGCTATTAATAAGATTGTCAGCACTCCTTTCTGTTCTGAATAAGTGGAGGAGCGCGGATACGGCAGCCAGAATGGGAAGCTCACTCTTCTTAATTAGCACTAATGCAGTGAAGGTTGTTTTCTGGCCCTGGCAGAGGAGAATAGTAATTAATATGGCAGGGAGACAGTGAGGAGACAGACGGAGAGTTCAAGGCCAGCATGTGTGCCCCTGACCCGGGGGTCAGTGGAGAAGGGGGGCCGTGGGCCGGCAGAGCTTGCATCTATAGGCCACCGAAGACAATAGCCTGGTTCCCACAGGGCTGGACAAAGCTACTGCTGTATTTCTGCAATCACAGCTCACAACTGCTGCATTACAAATAAATGCTGCCCTTCCTGTTCCTTAACGTGACCGGCTTTTCTGACCCCCAATTTAGGTGCTTTTTGTGTCCTAATGAACGACTTTCTTCACACTTCTAAACACAGCCTTAGGGGTCTGTCCGCCTCTCGATGCGCATGTGTGCCTCCACATTAACGCTAATGGGAGCTACGTCTGCAAAGCAAACAGCCAGAGGAGAATGGCCGCCTCCGTCTCTCCGCCTTCGCGCTCAAACTCTCCTCCTGGCACCGGGCAGAATTTCTCACGGAGCCTGGGACAGGCCTGGGGGCTGAGGTGGGGTTCAGGGCGGAGGTCTCGTTTTGCTCCAAAAGGGCAGAATATTCCTGTGGGGCCACTGGTCTAGTCATCCCAATGTCACGAATGGAAAACACACGCGCATCAGGGTAGCATGGCCGAGCGGGAGCGCGCCTGCCCAGGTGAGCGCGGGATGTGAGCAGGTGTGCGTGTCCCTGGGTGAAGATGCCCGTGTCGCTTAGGAGCGGTGCAGGGCTGTGCGGCTGCTCTGCCCCGCGGTCCCGCCGCGGCGGTGTCAACGAGGAGCCCGGGGCCGCCTCGTGTGCGGTCTCCGTGCTTGCAAAGCGCTGTTTGCTTTGGGATTAGGACTTTTCAGCGATCTCTTCTGTGTCGGGCGCGCACATGCCGCCGCCAGCTTGCAGGTTTAACACATTGGGAAGAAAGGCCACAAAGGGGAGAGGGAGCGAGCACACCCACACGCGACCCGACCCGTTCCCTGCCGCTCCCAAGGGTTCGTGTCTGTCGTGAGCCGGGCGAAATGCGCAGTTGTCTGTTTTCCCCTCCTTTTCCTAAAGTTTTGCTGCATTATAAACAGCTCCTATCTGAGTACTGACGTTTTCACCAAAGAGGCAGCGGTGGGAAGAGCACCCACAAACACGCAGGGTAGAGAAACACGGCTGCTGTTTCAGTTGTGAGGTCACACGTGTGTGTGTGTGTGTGTGTGTGTGTGTGTGCTCAAATCTTGCGTGTTGTACAATGGGCTGCGATGCACGTGTGCGAGGAGGGGTGTGTTGGCTACACGTCTAGTTCGATCTCTGGCTGTCACGGTACCTCCGAGCAGCAAGGGGCTCGTTGGCCCTGCCTGCGCAGCCCACGTGTTCCCGGTTTGCGGCCGTGCGTTTGGTGGGGCAGCTTTTTCCAGTCTGACCTAACTCCTTTCCTGGCAAGACCTCAGTCGGAGAGCACGGCTTCTCCTTCTGCTCCCCCCGCCCGGCCGGCCCCGCTCGTCTTCGCACGGTTTGCGGGTGGTGCTTTCTCAGGGTTTCCTTGGCCCCTTTCTCTCTCATTAACTCTCCGTGGCTCTTGAGGGCCGTTCAAAGAGGAGTTCACTTACATGAGTCCCACGAAAGGGCTTGCGGTGACCTCCCCCCACATCCACATGCAGACGTGGTCACTTAGGAGACTGACATGTGATTAATTGGAGTAGCCAGATTGCAAGCACAGCCTATAGTTTGGGGCACGCTCGTTTGTACCCTCCGAACCAGGTGACCTGGGGGCGACACGCGTGGCCGTGCGAGCCAGCTGGCACTGGCCGCTCCGCTCCAGGCAGTAGCCAGCGAGCGCAGGCGCGACCCCGCGGTGCCAGGGAAATCGGGAGCTTGCTACCCAGACGGTCGAAATGGAAGGATCCCGCAGAAAGCGACTTCCCAGGAAATCGCAGGGTTTGTACAGGCACTGAGACTTGCCATTTTAGCTAGGAAGGAGGTCAGCCAAACCCCGAGAAGGAGATTTGCCCAGGTTTGTGGGAGCTGGGCAAACCAGATAAACGGGAGAGCCGCAAGATTTACTCCTTAAATGTGCCAATAAAAAATGGTTTAGCAGAGGAATTGACTTCCTCAATTAGATGGCCTTGAAATCACCTTTTTAAAAGCTCGGCAGTGTTTAAAATACTGAAGAAGAGCAGTAAGTGGTGCAGCGATGCCTTTGTGTATACAGAGCAGCATCCCTGAACTCAACTTGGTACACTGCGAGAGACCCGTGTTACCCGACCTGCCAATACCTCTTTCAATATTTAATGATCAAATAGAGGTAACTCCATTTGTACTACCAAAAAAAAGCAGCAGCAGCAAACCCCCAGGTTATTTTTAGATTTCTGCCCATAAAAAATGTGACTGAAAACATGACGCTGATCTGATTACTGGATGGAGCAGCACCAGTTTTTTCCTGGAAGTTTTTGTTGTTTTCTTGATTGCATTAATTATCTTGTTCAACCCCTGAACGAAGAAATGAAATGCTCGAATTCCACCTACGAATACACGGTGCACGGGCACACCTGGGAGCAAAATGTGTAGCTCCGCTCTCGCTGAACCGCAGCCCCGCGAATGCATCTTTCTGATGGGAAAAGTAATCTCTCGGTTTGATTTCGTCCCCGCTCTGACTTTGGCGTGATGAATCCAGGCTGCTTTCCTCCTGGCTGGCAGAGGATTTGTCTGGCTGGTGAGTGTTTTGTTGTTCTTGTTCTTCGAGCTGACGTCCTTATTCACTAGATAAGAGAAATCACGAACCTGATCCTTCGTTGCTGAGCGGCCTGTGACGGGGGGCCGCCGTCCCTGGAGGAGGGATCGTTCCTCCCCGCCCGCCCCCACGTCGATGCGAGCAGCGCGGGTATCGCTCGGTCTCGTCCTGTCCGTCGAGACCCGGGCAGACGCCAAGGTGCTCGCGGCACCTCGGACCGGCGTTGCAGTGGGGTCAAAGCAGGTGAAGAGGCAATGGGCTATCCATTAAGCAACCTAAGGCATTTGGATTTGTGCCCGATCAGCAAACTCTAAATCATTATATCCCAACTGGGGGATTTATGGCAGAATTACAAAGATGATAATTTATTTCAGCTCTTGTGCTTAGAGTTTTTTTCTCTTTTGATTTTTATCGGCATAGAATGTTTTACACTTTTTAAATGCATGTCACAATGAGCGAGAGCGTTAGATGTCGCTTGTAAAAGAGACGTAACATAAAATATATATATCATTTGAAGAAACCATTCTGTAGGCTTTAACCAAAGACCTTAATTTTTTAAATGCCTAGGCAGCGTCTCTTTATATTTTGCTAATCGTATGCAGATATGAAAATCGCACATACTAAATATGTGAAATATTATAAATAGTATTTAAAAATATCACTTATAAAATACATTAGCCGTGTCAAAATATCAATTTCTGCACAAAATTGGTTTTAAGAAAAATAGCTAATCATAGCACCCTGTGAAAACAGCATTTTCTAGTATCATTTAATTTTCCAGTACAAGCAATTTGGGCAGCTATTTCACTTTCCTCCATTCATTCCTGCACTGGTATCAGTTGACTTCATACCAAAAAGCTATAAATGATTTAAATGGATTAGGTTTAATTAGGTAAATTAACGGTTAAGCACATTATATACAAACCTGTTCTATTTTTACAACTTTTACTCTGATAATTTAGTGCCAGAATAGCATGTACCCGAGCAAAATTGCAATGCAGCAAAGTAGATTAATTGGGGGGAGGATGACAGTTGCTGGGATGAAGCTGCGCGAGTCCTCAAACCTGCGCTCGCGACATCATCTCCGCTGTTTTAAAAATATACCCGAACAGTTAGCAGAGATCAGCTCGGTAATCCTGGGAAGACATTACCATTGGAAGGCATTGCTTGCCATGCCCCCGCCCGCCCCCGAAGCGGTCAGGAAGTTTCTGCGTCTCTGTTAAATGTTAAGCAGCTTTTGGAGGCAGCGCTACGTACGCCCTGGCCATTACGCAGCCTCGTGCTGTTCGCCAGCAGCAAGATTTGTTCCCACTTCTTGCGGGCCTGGCTTCTTGGAAAGCCCCTCTCGCCTGGCGGAGAAGTGCTGAGGCCACGTCTTTCAGCTTTCACCCGGGGAAAAGGGCACTGTCTTCTAGCGGCTTGGCCGTGGGATTGGGTCCCTCGCTCTGCCACCGATTCCCTGGGTGACTTTGGCAAGTCACTTAGGGGCCGCATTGTGCTGGCTCCCGTGCTCGTGGGATCGCTTGTGGCAGATTTGAATGCGACGGCTCGTATGACGGGCGCTCTTGGCGTGCGGGCGGGCTCTGCACCCGCTTGCAAAGGCCCCGGTTCGTGGCTGCCCGCGAGGCAGATTCTGCCTAGGTAGCCCGGTGGTCTTCTCCTTGCATCTTGCGGTGTCACGCTAGATGACGCCGTGCTTTGTTGCTCAGGGATTGCAGAAGTGCCGTATTGTTAAAAGGAGGCTTTGCAAGGACTGACAGTTTTCGAACATGACGATTAATGGCAGCTGAGAAGTTTTCCAATTTAGAGGGGAGTCTGCACAATAGATTGATGCACTGGATATGAAGTGCTACAAAAGAGGCTTTCAGTTTGCAAGCAAGTTTAATCCAATGCTTAAAGAACCTCCCCTTGCAGAAAATGTAAGTGATATTCCCCAAGAAGTTGGTGGTTGCCGTTGGTTAACAACTGGTTTCTTAGTTAATGGTCCAAGGTGCATTAATACGTGGTTAGTGCTCCAGTCAGCCTGCGCGACCATTTGATTTCAAGTGAACTAGTGCCGATTTAATTGTTGTCCAGCTGGGTGCGGGGCGGCGACATCCTTAAAACAGAAGGACGGTGCACGCTACAGCATTCCTGCTTAGCAAGTTTGCCCGACCTTTTATCATGTTTAGGCTTATAAAACGGGAAACGAAGATCTGAAATGCTTCACTCCCTATGGTTGAGTGCATCTAACCTTAAAAAATAAAGCTCTGACATCATCGCTTCATCTTGCTTTTCAAAAATGGAAGCCTGTTTGACTCTACGCCCAGACCTTTTCACTGCAGGACCGGGACGTGGGCAAGCGCGTCGCTGCGCGCCGAGGTGCGCTTCGAAATCTGCAGAAGAAAAGAGCTGGGTCGGCGCTAAGCGTGATTTATTAATAATTGG
Organism: Caiman crocodilus; assembly: GCA_030014935.1. Taxonomy (NCBI): domain Eukaryota; kingdom Metazoa; phylum Chordata; order Crocodylia; family Alligatoridae; genus Caiman; species Caiman crocodilus. Next base: position 854,152 of record JAGPOW010002791.1, on the reverse strand, counting down.
TCCTTGCCGTAGACTGTGTCCATCCGGCCTTCTGCAAGCTGCCCTTTGCCAGGTGCCTTTGTGTGAGAATTAGCCCGCTTGGTCGGCGAGAGCTTTGTCATTCCTGCTCGCCGTAACTGCGGAAAAGCCGCACACGTTTCCACGCGTTTGCACCGAGTGACATTTCACCGCGGGCGGATCCAGAGCCTGTTGGACGTGGCGGGAGTCTTCCGATTTAGTTCGTCGGGCTTTACATACAGCCCTCATTTCTGCAGCCAAGCCTCGCCGCGCGCTGACAGCAGCGTGTCCGGTTTCGGAGCCACCTCGCGTCCCGGTGCCGAGCTCAGAACAAATGTAGGTGAGACGGCAAAGTGTGTTTTTCCCCACCCGGATCTGTGCGTTAGAAAATGCTTCCTATGATGTCAAGCGCAACGCCGACCCTGCTTTTCTCTGGAGGAATCTGGTCTGTTTGAGGCTTTTAGAGCGGGGCCGTGTAGTTAATACCCCGATCTTTCTTGCCCTGCAGCGTGACGTGGACGTGGAGTATTAGGGTTAAGGAGGGGAGAGCCGGTGGTCCTGCCTCTGCTCCTCTCATCCTGAATTTCCTGCCTATATTGCCTGGCGTTGTCGCTTCCATGCTGTTTTAATGTCGTTCTTGGCGGAGGAATTTTGTTTTGTAATTAAATAATCTCTGGATTATTTTCAGTCCATCAAATACAATTGCGTGCTACCTAAATATGGCTGAGTGAACAAAAATCCCGCTCCCAGGCTGTGATGTGGCCGGCATACATGTGCTCCGTGTCTGTGCACCAGGCCCACTTCTGCATTTTCGGTGCCATCTTTCAGTTGAAAAAATGAATTTGATTTTACGTAAATGTGACCACGTTCAGTGACCACATCCTCGTATTGGACAAAGATCCATTTCATTGTGAATTAGACGTTTTAAATATGCAAACTTCCCTCTTCCTCCCCCTGCCCCCTTTAGAGATGTTGGATTGCAAAGACGGTTGCGCAGTTTTCTTCAAATATAAAAACTGAAATAAAAAAGATTGCCCATGCAGAGGCCTTTTGGACAACCTTGGGCCCATTGCCCATTGGCGTGGTGAATTGTAAACCCCGAAGTTGGCGTCTCCTGACCTTGCACCACTCTTTGAACCTGCCCTGCCCCGCCGCGTCTCCCTGGACCCTTGCAGCTGGTCGGCGGGCGGACGCCCAGCGTGCCGGAGACCGGGGAAGGCCCTTCCGCTCCGGGCCAGATGGATGAGCTTTGCAGTCTGGCTCCATGTGAGGTGGGCGCAAAACCCCCAAAGTCTGACTTCTCCGCAAAGGAAAACCAAATTGCTAACTAAAAGAATAAAAGGTCAGGATCCGCTGTTTTAGTCGTTCTGTTTGATTTTGACGTAACTTGGCTTTGATGCTTTTTATTGTGTTCCGAGTCAAAAGAGAAAGTAAAACAAAACAGTCGGGATCTGGGCCGGCTACAGGAGTGGACGGACAAGAACAGGATGGGATTCAACGTGGACAAGTGCAGGGTGATGCATCTGGGGAGAAGCAACCCCCAGCACACATCCTGGATGGGAAGCTCCCCTCTCGCTAGCACGGTGGAGGAACAGGATCTTGGCGTCATTGGTGATGCCAGGATGAACATGAGCCGCCAGTGTCAGACAGTGGTTGGGAAGGCCAACCGGACCCTAGCGTGCATCCAACGATGCATTTCGAGCCGGTCCAAGGTGGTGATCCTCCCCCTTTATGCGGCGTTGGTCAGG
>JAGPOW010002791.1:840363-852307 GCA_030014935.1 Caiman crocodilus | reverse complement strand
ACAGTTAGGGTGGCTAGGATGTGGAACCGGCTTCCTAGGGAAGTTGTTCTTGCTCCTACCTTGGGCGTCTTTAAGAGTAGATTAGATAGGTACTTGGCTCCCTGGCACTCGTTCCTGCCAATTGGCAGGGGGTCAGACTAGATGGCCTGCTCTAGGCCCCTCCTGACCCTAGGTACTATGAAACAAAAGGAAAAAGCGAGAAATGCGAGGTTTCGTTCCGAGCCTGTTTAGACGGTGGGTTTGCCCCGTCCCTCCCTGCCCCGTGCAGCCGCGGTGGGGCCGACACAACCGCGGGATGTGTCTCGGGTGAGGGGAAAGCGCAGCAGACAGTGGTCATGCCCATTTTTCAAACACCGCCATGCTGGATCCCGCTCCTCGTTGTCCGAGCACCGCTCGCGGTCTGGACAGGGGGAACGGGGTGCTGACTGCCTCCTCGCCTTGGATGTCGGCTGTCACTTGGGAAACCCACATCAAAGCCCCAGTCCTGCAGGCGCTGCAGCACTGGGACGCAGGGCCCGCTGCACCCATAGGGCCACGTTGCATTTCCCCGGGCGCACATCAGGGATCGTTCTTTCCATTGCTGTGGGTAGACACGGTCCTTCTCTCCGACCGACCGGGTGAGCTGCACCGCTCCTCGTGGCAGGTTTGTTCTCCCCGTTACAATCCTGGCCTAGGATCGTTTTCTCGGCATCTATTTTTGATGGCGGCTACAACAATAGACGCATGTTTCCTCTGCGTCGCTTCCAATCTGAGACAGTTTAATGCAGTAGTGCCTACAGGGGCTTGGAAAGAGCAGTCATATTTTTGGCTAGGCCACGTTCTTTCATCCGTGCAGAAAGATCAGCTGCATTTACTGGCTTTTACTTCTAGAGCTTTTCCTGTCCCTTAGTCGCTCTCCCGTGGAGTGAGTCTCCCATCCCTTTCAGAGGAGAAGGGTGCATTTTACTCATCTGCTTTTTGTTTTGCCTAAGCCTCTGGGACTCGCAGGAGGGGGAGGGATTGATAAAAGCAAAGCATTTTGCCATAAAAAGAAAGGAAGAGGGCAATGGAAGGCCATTTGTGTAATTCCCCAGGCTGCGTCTCTTTGAAAGCGAAGGTCTGGCAGGGTCTACGTAACCGCTGAGTTTGGAGCTCCCGTGTTGTTTTACCGTGTGCAGGATGTCCTTACTTATAAATTAAAGAATAAAGGCGCCTTAACCCGTCTTGCTTATTTGCAGCGTTGTTTGGTAGCACGTTGGTGAAGTGGCATTTCCAACCGGAGAGAGGTGTCAAATGCACACCCCTCGCCGTCAGAAATGCCAGTCTGCCCATGCATTTATATAGCGTGCATTTGTCTGCAGGCCCTACCCGCCTGAAAGGTTTCTTGGCATAGAAACAGAGCTCGGCGCTGCTCCGAAACGGCCTCATGGGCGTGGGAAACCCGAGATGCAGAGAGGGGAAGTCGCTGGTCCCAGGGATGTGCGGCGGGGGCAGGTTTCAGGAGCCCGACACCCCACACCGGTCCGTCCCGCTAGCCAAAGCCAGACCGTTGCAGGAACGCTGTTCTCGGGCAAACAGACAAGTGCTGGTTTGGAGGGGTCTTCTCTTCCCTTCAGACCTAAAATTGTTCTCTGCCTTCACGTGAATGCCCAAATACTGCGTGAAAGGGGAGCTGCTTTCGTGAGGCTCCTTTCGCAGAGGCGACGTGAAGGTGCTGTTGTTGGCCGTGGTGAGGAGATGCAAGAGGGAGTCTTCTGTGGTTTATCTTTCCTCCGTCTTATTTTCCTTCTCGTGATTTGTGAGACTTTTTGGACATCGCACCCAGTGCTCAGGGACTGCTGGGTCACGCTGTGCGTTTGAACGCCAGCAGGAGGAGGAGGTCGGATGGGAAGGAAGATGCTCAGGTCATCCGGGAGCGACGCGCGGCTCGGAGGCAGGGCGATGGGAGTGGGGCGAGCCGTGCGAGCTGGAGCGGCAGGCCTCACGAGAAGGACCCAAGGAGCTCGACATCAAGCTTGTAACTCAGTTCAACGTGAAGCGCGACAGCCGTCGGGGGGGAAACGTCCTGGGACCGAGATGTCGCGATGGGCAGGGCTTCCTCCAGGTCGTTGAGCAGGTTTCCATGCAGAAAGGGCAGCCCGGAAAGCTTTGCAGCCGTAAAGGCCAATGCGATTTGGGATGGCATTGCCCCAGAGGGCCAAGAGATGCAACCCGCTCTCCGCGTGCCGCGGCGCAGCCCCACCTCGAATAGCGAGCTCAGTTGTGAGCACCTCGGCAGTAGAAAGGTATTGATAAACTGGAGGGAGATTAGGGAAGAGCAACAAAAAGGATTAAGGGGCTGAAGGGATTGATTTATGAGCAAAGATGAAAAGAGCTAAATGCGCACAGCTCGGCAGAAACAACCATGGGAAGGCACGATAACAGTCTACAAATATTTGAGGGACGTCAGCACAAGAGGCTGATCCTACCTCCCTCCTTTGGTATTTCAGCTAAATCCGAAGGATCTTGGTATGAAGTCTGCAGAGTGGGGCCCCGAGAGCAAATGAAACGTGGCAGCGAGAGCACGGGAAGAGGAGGGATGGGGAAAACGAGGTTGACCATCGGAGGCAACGTCCTGCTGTCGATTTGCCAGAGGTTGTAGTGTTACCCCTGGAGGCATGGACCTTTAGGACTGGTCCGAAAGGAGCCTGGAGCAATCCCGTGAGTGCGAGGTGATGACGTGGCTCCTCTCCCGAGATCCTCCCTGCGAACTAGCGCTGGAGGCCTGGACGCCTGGATGTGTATCTGGGAGCGGAAATTCGACCTGGGTTTTCTGCTGTAACTCTAGGCGCGCACGGCTCAGGATATCGCGGTGTAGGAAAGAGCGGGAAACTGTTTAATCCAACAACCGAGAGGGAAGATACAGGTTTCCCATCGGGATTAGCAAGGGCTCCGGCATCTGGATTATTTTAACGGTGGGTGTATTAGACTATTCGTATGATGCTATGCTGGAGAAATCGGGGATCATTGGCGCTTGCCGCTGCCTCTCTAGGAATCGCAGGCCTCGGTGGAGCTGCTCGCAGGGCCCCGTCCAAGGGGCAGTTTCTGAGCCAGGGGGAAGATTTCATTGCCGTCTCTCCATCTTCAACGGATCGAGCCATTTCCTCTCCTTTCAAAAAGACTCCAAATAAACATAAATCTTCCTCCAGCTCTGACAGCCCACAGTCATCTGTTTACCAAAATAAACTTTAAGCATACATTGAAAAATAATTTCTAGTGAAATATGCATCCCCATGGCATTCAAGCCTGGTATTTAATGCCTTTTTTATGGTTAATAATGCATCAAAAGCATTTCCAGTCTTGAGCTGTCATTACATCACATGCATGATGTGCTGGGCCCCTTTCAGTGAGTAAAAACTTGGAGTCAGTTTTTATTTTTAAAAGTACTAATACATGATTACCAGGACCTGCGTCTCTCTATCTGTATCTTCTAATAAATTGGTTGCTTAAATAGATCAGTCCATCGAAAATGCCTACAGAAGGGCTACTTTTCAGTCCATAGAGAGGCCGTGCGTATAACAGCCACAAAATGTGCATCTCAGAATCGCTTTTCTGCCGCGGCGTCTCTGCCGCCTTAGGTTTTCCCAGAGTGAAATCGCGCTCGTACAGGCGCAGGTTCCCGGGGCCGTCCCCTTCGTGCTCCCGAGAGACCGAAGAACATCCTTTCCTGCCCTTGCGGTGTTGTGTAGCCCTCTTTCCAGACACAAAAGGGCGCTTTCCTTTCCAGGATCTTCAGGTTAACAGGCACAGCTGGCGAACGGGGAGGTGTCGTGGCCGTTCTGGGGTCTTCCAGCGCACGCAGGCCGAATGTTTCTGCCCGGGTCCTCACACGTAGAAGCATTACTATTACGCGCTTGCCGGAGCGGGCGGCGCTCGCGGGGGGTCAGGTCGGCTCCCCTCGCTGGGTTTGACGGCTAACGAGACCGGCGCCGTCGGAGCCCTCTCCCCAGGCCGTGCGCCGGTCCCGTGCACACTGGTCGGCGCGTCCCGGGCTGCGGGGATTCAGAACCAGGGCTCCATTGTGTTCAGATGCGGCACGGGCTCCGTGGGCCCTGAAGAGTTGGAGAAGACCAGAGTGCATGAAGGGAAGAGCTGGACCACGGAGATGCCTGCTGCCATGCACAAATGCACGCACATACGTGTGTTTGGTTCATAGCTTTTTGTACTGTATCCATCAAGGCCCAGTGGTCCCCGCTCCCAGACTTCCCCGGGCCCAGTCGTCATGCGCTGGCTGCTTTCTGGGAGGACGCACAGCAGCCGTCCAGGCCTTTGGTTTTAAAATCGAGGTCTTTGCTCCGGTCTGGTTCGTGGCACGTGTCCCTCTGTACCCCCTGCACTACTCGCTCTGCTTCTGCGGCTCCAATCTGCTGAGATTTCTTTTAAGAAACATTTCCCCGATACCCGGGTGCTAGGCGCGTTCCTTGTAGACAGCTGCGGTGGTGTTTGACGGCACCATCCTTGCTAGATGTCAGAGGAAGTCTCTTTTGCGGTAGGGAGGTGCAGCTCTGCTAATAAATACTTACGAAATAGCTACTTTGGGGGGCTCTGTTGAAAGAGAGAGAAAACAACGGGCATTAATACGTGGCCAGGGCATGCACACGCGTGCAGTGTCACGCAGGTGTACATGGGATGCATTCAGACACGTGCACGGGCACACATGGACTCAGGACCCTCGCTCACTCGCTCGCTCTCCTTGGCTGTCTCACGCGCATGCATATGGCACAGCTGGTCTAATGTTAATGTTTCCAGGTCAGAAGTGACAGGATATTGCAGAGGGCTGGTCACTTAATGAACCCCTGTGGGACCAGCCTCAGTTACTAACAATTTCTCTCCAACTCATCAAGCAGGGGAGTCGCAGCCCTCGCTGTTTCACTCCATCACTTCCCGCCACTGCCTTTTCCGCCTGAGCCGCCTGCTCACTCCGCACAAACAAACCAATTATCACCGAAGATACAAAGTGGGTCCCTTTTCCACGAACGCCCCTGCTTCAGCTTTCCACTCACCTCCCAAATCAATCATAGGCACTTGCAAACATGCGTTGTCGCTCACGCATACCCACGAACTTGCCCACGTCCTTCCAGGCAAGCCTATACATGAACAAACAAGCGTACGCTTGTGTTCTCGGATGCACGTTGTAGGCTCATAAGAGGACGCCACCCTGGTGACGTATGCGAGTGTGTGTGCGCGCGCGCGCGCACATGGACTTGTAAAAACACGCACATTTTCGAGTTGGCGGCACTCTCCAGTACTGCCTTTTCCCTTTGTTTCATTCAGAGGTAGTGTCCTGCCTTCATGTCCCAGAGACATAGTGCCAAAAGCACGTGTAGTTATCTGTGCAGACAAGGCTCGCGTGCCACGTGGCACACAACAGGGCATTTTTGAAGGCTCACCTGGGACTTTAACTTTTGAAAACTTGTGACAGTTTACCTTCCAGCTGGTGCACGAAGTGACAGCGGCGACGAGCTGAAATCCTTCTCGGTCGAACTATGGAATCGTGTCCCAGCTGAAATATTTGTGTGTGGAAGTTTGGTCATTTCCACGGTGTACGGAAGTTGGATGGACGATACAACCAAGCAAGCTCAGCCCAGCCATTCTCATTCCCACTTTTAGGAACATAGTCACTTGCGGGTGCAAGTAGTTCAGCCTAAATATGGGGCACTCCCCTAAATAGCTGAGCACTTCTGCTAGCGCCCACATGTGATTGTTCAAACAAAGCTCCGGGGCCCTTATATTAAGATTTGATTTTTTTTTGGAAACAACACCCCTTTCGTATCCATGCCTGGGCGCGCAGCCGCCTGGCAGGGCCAGCCTAGCATTAAGGACGCTGGCAGCTCCCAGTCGCCCACTGAGGGTTCAGCCGGTGCTGCCACCAAGCAAGGAAACGTAAAAATTAGAGGCGGCGTGAGGAAATGCCTCTTGATGCTCCATATTCACAGCTGGTGCCCGCACAAGTCCTTGTTCGCTAACCTACCGTTCCACGTGCTCCGGTCGCATTCCTGGAGAGACGTGAAGGCCTCCCCATGGAAACCTGCTGTGTGTGTGCGAGCCGTTCCAGCGAATCCTGCTCCAGAGCCCAAGGGGTCTGCGGTCCACGGTTTCTCACTCCTACTCCCTCTGCACTATTGATAGCCCTGTTATCTGCAGCTGGATTCAGACAGATACGTCGTCTGAAAGTCATAATTAGGCCGATGCTATAGTGACACATCACTCAGACACAGGAGCCTCCAACGCAAACCAGCACTCAATTCAGCTCCGGGTAGCCACGACCCACTCAAGCATGGCAGGAGGCAGACTGAATGCTTTAGTGCATTACAGCTTGTCAATACCCCTGAATAAACTAATCAGCCCATTTGCACCTTTATGAAAATGCATTTCGGAGTCAATGGAATCGATGCAGTCGGCACAATCGGGGAGACGCTGGATGATAGAGAGGAGCAAACCAATCGAGTCCTTAAAACAAAAGGGAAACGAGCAGGCTTTAAACCTCAGAGGTTTTTTGCTGAACACCAAACCTACGTGAGAGTGCTTCTTGCTGGCTGCATCCTGGCAGGACGTGCCCGGCTCTTGCTCTGGTTCAGACACGAGTCGTCCCCTGCTCTGTGGCTTGGTCCTCCAGACTGAGGCCTGGGACAAGGCTATTGCTCACCCCCCAGCATTTAAATGGGAATTGTCCCTTATCTAAGCAATTGGTGGTTTCTAGGACCGGTATTTACCTAGCCCTTGGAGGGATGATCCTTTTGGACTCCTGCACTGCTTCACCCCCAGTCCCATTGGCGTTCCCCATGCTCCTTCGAGGGGGGCTCTATTCCTTTGCTTCTGAGACCATTTGATGCCGGTAGGAGATAGGCTACGCTTCAGTCAGCTGGGAGTGGCTGTGCGAAGCTCTCGCACGTACACTAAATGGAGTCAGTCATTGGAGAAATCTTCGTTCCTGCCCCATATTCCTTGCATGAAAAGACTGGCAGGAGAAGGACATTGCGCAGAACCCCTTCCTGGCAGCTCCAGGGAAAGTTGAAGGGAGGGAAGGGGTTATCCCCTTACGCAGACATAATTATTCACATGCTTAAAATATAATAAAGTACATATATTTCTATTCTGAGGCTTGTGTATATTCATCATAGTATCCCATCAGAGTAAGGGGGTGCTGCTGGTGAGCAAGAGAGTCTGCGCAGTCATTAAACCTGCCTTGGGTTGCTGCCGCAGACAGCAAGGTCTTGCAGCGCGGCACTAGTGTCACCTCAGGAAGCTGCGTTCTGAGTGCACGTTTGTACATGGTTGGTTTTATTTCTTTTCTAAACAAATTGTTAGTGTTTTTCTTCCTCTTTGCTGCAAGTATGCTGGGAGTTGCTCTCCCTCCCCCTTTTTCCTAATGAGAGAGGGCACAGCTGTCTCTCTCCACCTGTCAGTCACCACGAAAAATGTGACTTTAGAAGATTCCTGTGCCCAGGAGTATGACATGTCGGCTCTCTCGAAAAAGCCTCTCTCCCACAGGCTGTCCGTCTGCATGGGTTTCTTTTGCAGGGTGAAAACTGTACGTGCCTCTCAGAAATGGTCTTTGGAGAAGACACGTTAGACATGCTGTACTTACTGAGCAACAGAGATAATAGTCTTCTTGTGAAAGTGAAGCATGAGAAAGGTCCAAGTCCCGGCTGCATTACCATGGAGGGGTAGGTCTCATCCTCTTCAGACCTGGGGCCCCCTTCACAATTTTTGTGGATTGAGGAGCACCCCGTTTCAAAAACCAAGTTATCCATTAGGATGTGTGCCACCGTGCAAGGGGTCGGGGGAGCAGCCAGGCAGGGAGAGCTTGAGCCTGCCCTCATCTCCTCACACCTGAAGCCGGAGCCTGCCTCTGTTTGCTCATCTCCTCTCACGTCTGGGGTGCCTTCAAGGGGTCTCGTGGCACCCGGTTGAGAATCGCCTTCTGGAAACTCCAGACAGCTTTCGAGGTATGTTGTGTATACATAGGGCAAGGGCCTAGACCTGTCCCTAGGAGCTTGCAAACTAACGAGAAGAGACGAGGTGGGATGGAAAGAAAGACTAGGCAGGCCAGAGGTAGGGAGCCAGCGTCCTGAATGATTAAGGCCCCAGTTCTGCAAAGACTGGCACATATAATTGAACCATATGACAGATAGACTGCTCACATCCTTGGAGCTTAAATACATGTGTAAACCTTGGCAGATTCAGAGCCAAAGTGATTTGCCCACATCGTGCAGCAAGTCTGTGGCAGAGCTGGAAGTAGATGCCAGATCTCTTGAGGCTCAGTCCCAGCGCAAGATGGTTTGTGTTCTCCCCATCAGCAGTAAATTGCAGCTTGCATGATCTTGTCGTCACTCCTCTTGCTTGCCGTGCTCACCGTGTAGTCCTAAATAGAACGTCTTCTTGTGGAGACAAGGCTCGACTCCGGAAGCAGCAGGAAGCTCCCCAGTGTTTGTGATCCGATTTGTGTGAATCTGTCCCTACATCGGGGCATTTTCTGACGTGGGACAGCAGTCGGTAGTGTCCGCTGAAATCAGCAGCCCGCTCATGTTAGTAAGTACTTGATGGACCGTGCCCGTAGCTTGTGAGCGGGTCCTGGCAGGGGCAATGCCTGGAAAGCACCGTTCACCAGCATGGCACTATTAAATCATATGAGTGCCGCGCTGGGGGGCATGTTTTGGGGGAGGTTTTGCTGGTGACGCGGTGCTGCCCAAAGAGTGAGGTTTTCTGACATTTGAAAGAGCGTCTCTCGCTTCGGCCTGTTCCTGCACTGGAGATGGCAGGTACCAGCCTGAGGTCCAGTAGCCACGTGCCTCAGAGACCTGCTGCTGAAAGGGCTGACTGGAGACGAGTCGCTCTGTTGGTAGTGAAATTCCTATTTTAATGCAATTTTACAGACCCTGATTCCCTGTCCCTTAACTGCAGCTTGTTATTTCTGGCATTAGAGGGTAAAAAAAATAGCTCCTGGGCATGTGACACTATTCACAGGCCTTTAATGTCAGAAATAATGATCATGTTAAATTGGAGCTCATTACAACGAAATGAGACCTCATTGAGCCCTCTTTTTGGGGGGTTGTTTAATGATTTTTCGTTTTCTTTTTTTTTTCTTTCTAAGTGGCTCCGAATTAGTATACTGGGGGAGAAGCTGGGGCTTGGGTGGCAAATTTAAATTACAAGAAATGTATACCTTTAAAATGTAAGAAAAAGGCTTGATTTTTCCACTGTTCTCACCAAATACTCTGTTCCTTTGTTACATTTTCAGTTATAGAAATTTCTTGAGCCTCTTAAAGCCACTAATAATAGTCGTATCTAAGGCAGCTACAAAACACATTTAGGACTTTATTTCAAGCCCTGCTTTTCCTATAATGAACATGAGGACTCCATTTTCTGATTTTTCTAATCATATTCAAAAGACTGAAGCTACCTCCTGTGACAGCAGCGTGGCAGTAGGTGCGAGGCCGTGGCAGCGCCCGTGTGTCTCCTGCCAGGCCGTGCCGTGGCGGGTCCCAGCGCCCGGGCGTCTCGGGTCTGCCCGCCCCGCCACGCTCCAGCCCACGCCGAGAGCTGCGTGCACGAGCCACCCCGCGCCCGTACACGGGGCCACGCGCTCCCGCCGAGCATCGAGAGGATTCGTAGTGCTAGGAAACAGGGTGCTTTACCTTATTTTGTGGCATCCCCTCCCATCCCCTCTGAACTTGCCATGGGGCTGTCCATAAAAACATCTCAATTTCCTGCTCGCTGCCCATTTTTTGCCTTCTCCAGTGGTTTTCCATCAACTTCCCCATCAGGTTTAAACTCTTTTTCAGACAATTCGGGCTCTACTCAACTCTGCCTTTGCCTGCGTCTCCTCTCCTGCCTCGGTCCCTGCCGCCCAGCAGCCTGACTTCTCTTGGGGGTTTGACCGTGTGTTATTCTTCCAGTTTTTGTCGCGCTGTCGCCGTCATCTTCCAAGGCTCCCGTGTGCTGTTTAACCGACTGCTGCTGCCGTCGGCTTTATGCCCGTTCCAGGTGCGCATAAAATGGGCTCAAAATATCCTACAACTGGACGGAGAACTGTGCACCGCAACTCGAGCGCCCTCTTTGCCTCCTTTTCCCCCTCGCACCCTGCCATCCCGCCGGTGCCACGAGATTACGTGCTCCTCCGGACACGAATGGGGGTGTTTGCTCGTAAAAGGCCCGCTCGCTGATTGTGCTGCCGTGGGATACGGCGTTGGGGGTCGTGTTGCCATTGAGATAGTTTTCTTCGACAGCTGCTGTGACCAAATCACCCCCTTCTCAGCACCCCACTGCTTCCCCTCTTCTCTGCCGCCCCGGACACAAGCTCTTTGTCTTCCAAGCCCTTTGTGGCCTGTCGGTGCAGACGCTCCCTGTCGTCTCCCTCCTCCAGCTGAGCTGTGGGGCCGGCCTCCTCCATCGCCTGCCACGTTTCCAACCGGGCCTCTCTGCCTCCCGCAGGGCAAGGACTCCCAGGAAGCATCCTCAGACCTGCTTTAGCGTTCCTTCTTCCCGTCTCTCCTCGCATCTCTCCTTTTCCACGTTGTCGCCAAAGAATGGGCAACGGGCAGGCAGCTGGCGGGCTGCGGGTCATCGGGGCCAACGCTTGCACCGCGTCCTTGTTCTCCTCGTTTTCCACGTCTGTCCTTTTGTCTCCTACCGTAGGTTGCAAGCTCTTTAGGTGAGGACGGTCCTTTTGTTCAGCCCCTTGCACGTGGGGTCTGAAGCCACGACCGGGGGCGCTATGGGGTGTTATAGCGCAAGCAGTTCAGAACGGGACAGGGTTGTGACAACGTAGTGGCTCCTGTCGGGAGGAGAGCTGGCCCCAAGGTGAAGGGCAGTGGCCAGGAAGCTGTGGCAGAACGGTGCAGAGCCATCCCCCGAATCGTCTGGTAGTGGCCGGCCCAGCCCCGTGGGGGGATAGGGTTTTCCTTTATTTGCACCGGCATGACGGATGGGGCTGCGATTGCATCTCGGTGCAGATCCTCAGAGACGGGCAGAGAGACTAGTTAAGAAGGAGCGTGTTTTCCTGAGGAAGGGGTCCAGCTGTTGGCATACGCGGGAGAAGTGGCTGGTGCGGGAGAAGGCAGGAGGGGCGAGGGGACACCGGACACACCGGCTCACGTGTGTGGCAAGTTCACGCTACGAGGTGGCGCATCTCGGCTGTAACTCTAGTGCTAGTACTTAGAAGAGTGAAGTGATTGCGGATCCGGATTGATGCATTTATTTGCTAAACTTCTGTTTCTTGCTTTCCAACCGCATTGTCCCCAGAAGGGCTAGACCGAGACCAGCGTACCCACCGCCCACTGGGAAAGCTTAGATGAGATGTGTGAAGACTGAAGGGACTTGGTAGGTCGGCGGCCTGGTGTGGGGAGCTGGAGGGCAGAGTCCGTCCCCAGAAAGGGCTCGTCCGATAAGAACTGCGAGCCTGGACGTGCGTCCCAGAGCCACGAGCGGTAATTGTTGCACGGCATGCGATTAACGCGTGGCACTCGTTGCCCAGGAGGTTGTTGAGGCCAGCAGTTTAACAGGGTCCGAAAGGCTTCGACAGATTCGTGCGGGATGCGTCCGTCAGTGAACGGGGACGCGGGTAGGGGCCACCTCCACACTGGGATTCCCGACACCTGCCGGTGCAGGGCGCTGTACAGGAGACGGGGCAGGGGCGATCGGTCCGGATAGGCCTTGCAGAAATACTTCTCCCCTGCCACCCTGCTGCACCCCGTGAGACGGGTCCGTGGGCCGGTTCGACCCAGGAGGCCGTTTCGTATATTGCCCCGGCCCGGTGCAGACCCAGTCGGCGGTGCCGTTCGTACGGCGAATGCAGGGTCCGTTTCCTACCAGAATTTCTGAGACTCTTGAATTAGGGTCCGCTTCTTTCTTCCTCCCCCCTTCGCTGTCCAAATCACCCCCTTCCTCCATCTCCCCAGCCGGTCCAGCGGGAAACTGGGAGGGA
>JAGPOW010002791.1:773572-821795 GCA_030014935.1 Caiman crocodilus | reverse complement strand
GAGAGCCCCACCAGGCCACCCACTCCCGGCAGGGTGCAGTTTCAGGTCATGCCCAGGACCAGGAGCCTCCTTACCATCCCCTTGCAGCTCCCCCTTACCCCCGGTTGTTCTGCCAGCAGCTCTCAGGCCAGGCGATGTTGCTGCCTGGCTCCAGCAGCCAACCTGCCTGGGTTATTATAGGCCTAAAATGGCTGCCCTCGTCAGGCACCTGGAGGCTGCCAGCTCCAGGCCCTTAAAGTGGCAGGCACCCCCAGCGCCCTGCCACAAGGTAGAACGACGCTGTTACTTCAGTGCATGTTGTCCTTTCGTCGTGCTGCGATGTACTGACTCAAACAAGCCACGTCAACATCTGGAAAGTCCTCTAATAACGCTATCGAAGGAAGCAGACCATGTGCGGTGAGTGGACATTTGGTCAAATCGAACCAAACTAAGGTGTCGGCCGCAGTAGCAATTCTTAGGCCATTTCCATTCCACAACAGCTGGGGATTGCCCCCGTGCCTGGACGGGTGGTAAGGGAGGCCCCAGGTAAAGCATTTGCTGCACCAAATGTATTGCAGACACCAACCAGAGGCTACACCCAACAAAAATGCGTGCCGTTGTGCAACTCCTTGTTGAGGGAGAAGTGCGTCCCAACCATCCCCCTTAAAAAATCATGGCATGACCGTCTTGGTTTATTCCTTGTAAAGAGACTGCAGCCCGGGAGGGGGCCGTTGTGGAAGAACAGGCTAAACGGCTTCCGTTTTTACGCTGCCCGTGTAACCCGGCGGATGTGCGTGCCTGTGGGGCGACTGCTGAAAGATCGGCGGTTACTCCCATTTCCCCTCCTTGCCGTGCCCTGCTTGCTCGCATCTTTTCTGAAAAAACGATATGGCCCTTGTTGGGCCCTCAGCACGACCTTCGCATTAGGCCGGGGGGGTTGAAGGTTATGTGCAACGTCGCTCCCATCCCGAGGGGCGGAGACGGTTTCTCCGGTTCCTACGTGGAGCCAGGCTCAGGCGGGCAACTCCCACTCGGGAAATGGTGATAAAGGATGAGGTGGAGAGTCGGGTATCTCTTCATGGTAACGCTTACCTGCTTGCTCGCTGTCGTTTTGCACTCCCTCCTTCACGTTCGCTTGTCGTTGTTAATAATAACAATAGTGGCATTCAGCTAGAGAAGCCAAAGGCCACGGAGCATCTCAGCGGCTGAAAGCTGAAATGATAATTCCCAGTAAGTCGGCAACAGGTTAGTTAAATCCAGCAGAGCAAGCAAAGCATGAGAGGCTCTAGTGCAACACTTAGGACACTCTTTTGTCCTCTCGAGCTTGTTCCTTTGCCATTCAGCATTTCCACCCACCCTCCTTCAATCCCATTGCTGATCTAGGCCAGAGAGCAACAAGGGGTCCCTCAGCTGGAGGGGCGCTTTGTTATCTACCTCTACAGCAATATTTCTGCTAAACTTGGATGCTCAGTCGCTGAATAATAGCAAAGCCGTGAGTCCCGGTTCCACGCAAACCTCACCTCCAGAAACCCGATTGCCTGCGTTTATTTTGCACTGGCTGCTGCTGCTTTGGCAGCCAGTTGGTATAATACAAGAAATGGCTTTCTGCGGACACAGGGGGATCGATTAACACCCCACAACGGCTGTACCATGCCCATCGAGGGTTAAAAAGCTCGGGATGGGGTGCGGCTGCACGGAAAGCCCAGCGCAAACTGGGGAGGCACAACAGCGCGTGCCAGATTTCGGGTGGTTTCCGGTCCGAGCCCCTCGTTCTGCATTGCGAGGGATGTTGCTTTGATGCCTTTCGGTTGGGAAATCATGAGTTTCAGCCTCAGCCTACCTCGGGGATTAATGTGCCTAACGATTTCATACACTTTGTAGTTATTTTGGTCCTCGGGAGGATACATGAGTGCAGCTGTCATGATAGCTTGATAGACACCAGAAGGTTTCTTTTTTTCACATACAGTTTACCATCCTCACGAGCTGATTATTGCCCACCGTGTTTCAGGGCGAGGGACAAAGCTAATATTTTGTCAGTAGACAGACGTGAAGATCCCATTCCAGCTGTGGTCTCTCAGAAACGCGGGGGCTTTGCACCGTCCGGTGTGGGTGTCCGCAGATCGCGCGCTGGCGCGGGTCGGTTGTCCTCCCCGTGTTGGGAGGGACACCCCAGGTGCCCGAGCGCGCTGAAGCGCGGGTTTGAGGATGGGGTTTATTGAAACTGTTCTGTGGCCTTTAAAGAAGCTCAGATGCCCTGGGAGAGGTGATATGGAAGAACCGTTGGCAAACGAAGGGCAAGGTGGGACAGAAATGGGGAAGAGCACGTGTACGTGCAGTGGATGCTGGTGGGGTTCTGGGTTCGACTCGGCCATACATCGCAAACTAGGCACGCCGTCATTTGTGCTTGAAAAGTGGCCCAGTGCTTGCTTGTAAGCTTTACATTACCATTGAGCTTCAACCAACATTCAAATGGCACCTGGGAGAGAGCGCGTGCCTGGCCACAGGCCGGCGGGACCTGAACGGGCACCGGGAACCCGGGTGTGTTGTGGTTTCCCTTTCATTATGGGTGGTATGCTGGCAGTACCTCAGTTGGCGGCGGTGTAAGGGATACGCGACATAACCAAAGGAAATGTGCCCCTCTCCTCTCCCAGCACAGTGACGGGACACTGCGTGGTGTGGTCTCCAGGCGTATCGGCACGTGCCGTGTTATCAGAGAAAGGGGCTTTCAGTCTTTTCAAATTAGAAGAAGGGCACCACAGAAAATGTGCGAATGGTATTGCTGTTGTGCAGTCTTGGCCTTCATTCCCATTAAATAAAGGTGGCACAATTCACTGTTCTCAGGAGTTGTTAGAAGGATTAAATAAGGGTAGCAAACTGCATGATCGCACCTAACTACTTGGATGGCTGGGGGTTTTTTGAATGTTAGTTGTAATGCGGTTTGTTTTGTATAGACAGACGCTCCAGTGGGCTCATTCGGTAGGTTGGGGGTTTTGCACAGCGTTGCAGGGGTCATTTGTCAGGAGACTGACGTCCTCTTGGGCGCTGCTGATGCATTGAAGCCAGCGTCCAGCTTGTGAAGGCAAATCTGATGTCAAACCCAAACTTCATCTGTCCTCCGCGCAGCTGTCCCCTCTTCCAGACACAGCGCAGAGCTCTCCCCGCTCCTCGCGGCCGCGGCTGCCCCAGCTCCCGCGGCAGAGAAAGCCTTCTGCCGGCATGTAGGATACGCTCCTTAGTGCAACCCAGTTTACTCTCATCATTTCAATAGTGGACCTAAGGTATGTTGCCATGTGAACAAGTCATCATGTCTCCATAGCAACCAGCCAGATTGCAGCACAGCAGTCTGAGTGGACTTTTTTTCCCCCTAGCTTGGGCTTTTTCTTTTGTTAAATTTGCTGAAGGGCTCACAATAGGAGGATGCCGGCTGCTTTTCCAAGCAGCGTTTCATTTAAACCTGGAAGTTGTTGTATAAACAGAAAGGCCAGCGTGCCACTAGACTCACTTTCAAGCAGGCTTGATGAGGGCTTTGAACTGAGACCTCGGCGTGCTTTGCAGTTTGATCAGAACTGAGACGATGACTTGTCTCGGCCCCTTTCCGACTCTGCCCCGCGCTCCTCTCCGCCGCTCCGGGAGGGATCCCCATCTGGCACGTAGATCGGGTGACTTCCGGGTATCCCTTTGCCCTTGCTCTCGGCCACGCTTTGCTAACCGAGCGCTCACCCGGGTGCTGAGCGGCTCGGTCGTTCTTTTCCATCCCGCGTACCTTGTAACTTGTGCAGCTCGCAAGGACAGGTGGTTCGGGCGTCCAGCTGCAGGCCACAGACGACTGCTGGCAGGTGGATGGAGAGAGGGCTAGACATAGCGTGGCTGCACATCTAGAAAGACCACTTGAACCATAAAACTACGTGCAAAAAAAGAAGGAGGATAAGCAAGTAAAATGCAAACCTGAAGCGCAGAATCATAGCCGATTCCTTTAAATCCAGATAAGGCAACCGTACAGTCTCAAAGCCACCCATCTCGAATGTGATAGCCCTGTAGCTGGGATGCGAGGAGGAGACCGCTCTGAAATCCTGTAACCCTACGAGAATAGATCTCACGCGGGATCAGGCGGGTCTCTGGAGCTGAAGAAGTGGCTGCAGTGGAGACCACAGCTGGTCCACGGCTGCTGGGGGACGTCCCAGCCCCGGTCTGCTGGCGATGCGTCCCCAGGGGCTTGTGATGTGTGGTGGTACGTTGTGAAAAACCCCTCAAAACCAAAGAACCCCCCATAGCGTTATCCTTTCTGCAGCTCTCGTGTCGCCGTCTTTGTGGCGGCCGTGCCCTCGCACGCGGTGCAGTCGTTACGCACGCTGCCCCACACCAGCCGCCGTTCTTGATCTTCCCGGCCGAGCATGCCCCGACAGACGTGTCAAGCAGGTTGGGCTTGCGTTCGTACAGGACGTCTTCACCCAGGCCAGGATTTGGTAAGGTGAATTGCCCTCCACACGCAACAGGGACGGGTTCGGCGTTGTGCATAAAATTACAGCAAACAAGCCTCAAATGACGCAGGACACTTTCATAATTGATTTATGCCGGGGCTCTGAAGTTCTATTACCTTTTGTTTAGCTCAGGGGGCCTGACTCTGTGCAATCCATTGCTGAAACTAATTACAAGATATAATTAAACTGTGACACGAAGATATTATACCGTTAGTTTACTAATGACACCGCGAAGCTGTACCACCAGCACAGGACAGTGATTATGCTTCATTCATTATTTATCCTTTTGCTAAATGAGACGCTGACATTTTCAAAAATTACTTTGAGGTTTCTTAATTGTCGGCAGCAGGATGGACTAGAAGGAGCTCTCCTTCCTCTTAGTTACTTATCCAAACCTCAGAAGTGTTATTAGCAAAAAATAAATAATAAATAAAACGCAGTCTGCAGCCTTTCTGGTGGCTGTTGATTTTTCTGAAGGCAGGAGTTGCAGTGTTCGGTCAGCATTTGCGCCGAGCAGGAGGTTTTGGTGGCAACCCAGGTCTCCCAGTGAAAGGCGTCCTTGCTGCCGCTAGCAGAGAGCCCAGGTTAATTTGGTAACTTGGAGCAGAAATATTAGATCAGGTTTTGAGTGCTTTGGTCCAAACTGACAGAAATCCATCCCATCCTTCTCCGTGGGTGATTTAAAATGGCTGTTTGCAGCTCTGACTGTTCTCTCAGTAACATTTTTGCACTTTATTGATTGGTAATTTAATTTTCTTGTTAGCATTACTAAAAAGGGAGCATTTACATACTGGACGCTCTAACACCAAATAGACATGTTGCAGTCAGCAGGAAATTGGGCTGCTAATTTGTCTGTCTGCCGTCGACTGTTGCTGGTGCTCGGTTTTATGTCCCAGTAATGTTCGCAGTGAATGAACAGACCCAAAGGAAGTCCTGGTTCCTCCTCAAAGACGTTGCTGGGTGGAGGCTCTCAACGTGTGCACAGTCTATACCTTTTAATAAAAAAAACTGTATCGTTTTTGCAAACAAGCATCAGAGTGCAGTCTCATACCAAAATCAATGAGATTTAAGTATGTGCTTCTAGTTAACCATTTGGGTTGGTCTAATAAAAGATATCAAATTCACCCAAGGAACCTTGTCTGCCTGTGTCCTTAGACCAACACGGCTACAACCTACACCCTTGCTTATAATTAAGTGCTTTATGTGCTTAAATTCTTTGCTGGTCCTAAGAGGGTTTTGCATCTTTTTCTTTTGGGTGCAAGATGCAAGGAGGTAGTCCAAGATTTGGCAGCTCAACTTATTCCTCCCTGGGTCTAAAACAACCTCTTTCAATGGTTTGCCAACAATCGAACCTCGCGCCGGCTCTCGCTTTTTGCTCCGTCCAAGCCCTGCGTTACCCCGAGTCCGTCGGCTGACTGGTTTTGCCCTCCGGAAGAGGACCGGGGATCGGATTTCCGTCTCTCGGCTCTGGAGACCTGGGTTCTGCGGACACAGTTTATTTACAATTGTTACATCTCTGTTTATTAACCTGGCTTTATTACGCTATCATTTATCGCATTCTCGGAACAATAAAAGATTCATTTACTGGCTGCGATTTGATGAGTTTTTGATGTTCTCTCTGCGTGCATCTTTCTTTCCATCCCCTCCCCACTCCTCGCCGCTCCTCGGGGTCAGAGATCCTACAAGGTGCATTTGGTCCTGTATGGCCGCTAACCTTTCAGTAACCCCGCTGGTAATGCAATCTGCTTGTTTTCATCAGGGGCACCGCTGAACGGCTTAAGACAAGGTTTAATTTCTTCTGAGTGTAATGGCATCCGGCATCTATAATTATGCTATTTTCTCTCCTGTGCTGATTAAATACGATTTACCCAGAGAACTAAATGATGAATATTTGAGTGGAGTGTGTTGAGCCAATAGCTGGTAAAATAGCCATAATAAATAAACTTGGAAGGAGGAGGGGAAGGAAGGTTTAAGAGTCTGTTAGGTAACATTAGCAGGTGCAAGAGGAAGGGGAATGAGATTAACACTGAAGGCAGGAAAATACTCCCAGGAAAAGTCATCCGGAAAGCGAGTCTTGAAGGGAGATCTTCCCACCGTCCGCCAGCTCGGGCAGTATTTTGTCTTGCTAGCTGTTCATTTTAGGAATGATTTTCATCTAGCACCACGGAGAGGGAGAGACTCCTGTTGTACTGCCTTTCTGTAATCCGACGTTTAATTGGGGGACGAGGGGTAGCTAATTCATCAGCTGACCCATTAACCAAACCAAGGGTAGGATCGGCTTTTCCTCATGAGATTATACCATCATCTGAACCAGGTTTGGGCAAGCCGTGCATGCTGCAGAAATTAGGGAGGCCTTCCTGAGGGCTAAATTGTGACTCTCCCAGAGGAAAAAGCAGAGTGAATCGGAAACCCACCGTCTGCCTCCTGGTTCCCACGACCCCCCGAGGAAAGCGTGGGGTGCAGCCCGGAGGCCGTGGCACGCGCCGTCGAACGGGGGCTCGACTCTAGGCTTTGCTCACCCGAACTCCCCTTGCAGCCGAGGATGCAGCGGAGGCGGCTGCTCCGTTGCTGCAGGGCAGGGAGCCGGCACGGGGGCCCTCGTGGCTCCCCGCTCCCCCGCACATGCGTGTCTCGTGATCCTGCCACCGCCTCTTCTGCACGGAGTAGTCCCGCTCATCCACGCACTCCCAGCCTTCGAAACGTCAAGCGTCTCAGTTATCGTACGAGCGAGTCTGTGCCACGGACCCCGTTTTCAAACTCGAGTGCATAAAGGGAGGGGTTGTCTTGCATCCGTGTGCTCAGACAAGTGCTCGGGCACCTTGTTGTGCATTGGCAGAACTGAAAGGACTTGTTCATAATGCCAGGAGCAAAAGCACTTTTTTTTTTTTTTTTACAAAAGAGGTGCAACAAAAGACTTTTGCTAGATGTCCAAGCTGAGGCTAAGTCCAAAAGCTGGCCTTTGCTTGTGTCCGGGGCAGTATTTCTAGTAGCTGGAGTAGCCTGTAGGACAGCAGCTCTTGAATCCTCTTTCGGTGGGAGATGTCTTTCTGCCACTGAAAGGACCACTCTTTCCCCGTGTTCACATTGTGTCGCCAGCACCAGGAGTCGTCATTTCAATGCTCGAGGTTAGAAACAAGCTCCTAACCAAGATGACTGCAGTAGTGTGAGGCCTGTTGAGAAGATCTTGCTTCTCATTCATTGTTCTTAGTGGTTTTCGAGTCACGGTACAGGAAGAAAAGCGTTGGGAATTCCCCGGGTGTCCTGCGGCCTTCCATCCGCTCCGAAGTTCAAGGGTCGTTTAGGGAAGATCAAGCTAGCAATGCATTTCAGCAGTCTGGGCAGCCTTGCTGGGGGCTAAAGGATATCTTCCCCCCCAGGAGTGCGTATCCTATTGTCCTAGGGACAGTCCAAGACATTCGCTGCCCCTCGGGCATCCTACTGCTGGCGTGGCCTGAAGCCTGGAGGGTGCCAGTGTGCGTGTTGCACCCGTAGAGCTTGTTCTTGATAACACACCAGTTCTGTAATGCCACGTAGGCTGATACCTCAGGAGCGGAGGGACAAAGTGAAACCTCCTGGAGATCTTTGGAGCCCTCCTGTCTCCTAATCCACTCGTGACGCTCCCAAGAAAACTACAGATCCGGCACGGTGCTTCTGTGTGAGGACAGAAAAGTGAGATGCGCGTGATCGTCCGTGTGCATCATAATGAGAAGTAGGTGAGCTGTAGCTTCGACTGGGACCTCTTCTTCAGGGATAGGTTGGGCCGGTCCTCTTCTCGGATGTCTCCCCTCGTGTGTCCGCACCTCTTGCTTGTTTCTGTGTACCCGCTCTCTCTCTCTGCTAAACCTTTGTTTCCTTATTCTTTGTTCCTGAGGACTTGCCACAAAAAATATGAATTCCTCTTTTGCCTTGTGTTGAAGATGGGTTCTTCAGCTCCATTTATAACCATTTTATTTATTTCTCTATTTGAATCTTCATGTGTTGCCCTGGGCGCTGTCGTCCCTTCGTACAGATTTGCCAAAGAAAAGAAGGTTTAAACGATGACCTTAAATAAACAGCCAGGAATGACTGTACGAAACAGGGCAGATGAAAAATTAAGCCAAACAATGTCTAGCCTTAGGTCTCATAGGCTGCCCAATAACTTGGCGATTCTGTTTCAGAGTTATTTCAAGTCAGGCCAGGCAAAATACTTGGAAGTGTGCGGTGGGGAGCAGTCAGACCTGCACAGGAGATGGACAAGGCGGCCAAACAGACCTCCGCCGTCTCGAACGTCCAAGCGTTTCATCTGCACGCGGCCAAAGATTTCACGATACGGAGGGTCTTTCCATCTTGAAGGAAATACGCTTTGCTATTGTGGCTTTTGAGGTTGGGTTGTCCTGGCTGGGACTCTGGCTTGGGGCTCTGGGCACGGCTGTTCAGGCCCAGCACGCACCGTTGTCCCAGCTCTCTGGATTCAGTCGTTCACGTGAACCTTCCCGGGGCTGCCGCGGTTTTCCTCCCGGGGTTCGGAGCTACCGTTGGGATTGCAGGCTCTCGTGTCCTTCGCCCTTGCCCCCCGTGAATTGCCAGACTCGAAATGCAGGTCACTCCAGGCAATTAGGAAAGCGCTGCTGTTGCTGAAGGATACTCAGCAGGCAGGAAGCCCAGTTTCCAAACGAGTTATCAGGTGATATGACGTTCGGCCTGAGTCAGTAAGATTGACAGAGGGCCTCTGTGTTCACAGATGCATCATTTAAACATGGTGAGATATAAGAGATCTTCTGCACTAATTACTTGGAAGGCTGTATTAATCACAAGATGCTTTAATACCCGATCAATACTTGCATTTATCAGCGACCTTGTAAATCACCTCCACTTTAACTCTGCGGTGTGGCAGAAACAGCTTCTCGACATCTTTGGGGTGTGCTGGGTTTGGGAGGGGGCGTGCCACCCTTGCTGCACAGAGCTGTGTATTTGGGAGGCTTAGCTCCGGTGATGACTTTTCAATCCCCAGATGTTGACATGGGAAGCAGCTGGGAAGATGGCTTGGTAAAGGTTGCCTTATCGTTGTAGTCTGGGCACGACATCAGCTTGTTTTTGTGTGAACTGAGCGACAGGTACGCTGATGAGCGGATTGTCCTACACCAGCAGAGTAGGGGAGTGCATCTGGCAGTGCAAACGCGTGTGATATGATCTCGTGTGAGGGCGGCTGGAGACCTCGGTGTAGTGCTGGACCCCTCCGGTGCAGGTCCTACAACATTTTAAGGCTGAGGATGTGAATTGTGGCACTAGTTGTCTGCCATGTGAAACCTAACACACTTCACATGTTAGGGATGTGAATGCTGGTACATTCATAGGAGCAAAAGAAGAAAGGAAAATAAGGTGAGATGCGACTCTCTAATGACAGGCCAGGCAAACCTCAATGGGAAAGCAGACTGGACAATATTTTATCCTTAAATATGATGCAGCGAGCTGGAAGAAAGGAACGGACAGGGGGAGAAGTTCAAGTGCATTATGACTTCGTATTTAGCTGGGATTGTCACTTCAAATCCCTTACAGAGCTAGACCGCAGTAGGTCCGGTCTTTATGGGGAGGAGGAGGGTGCAGTGTGAGCAGGTATTTCTCGTTTTCCCAATTTGCCTGAGCTGCCACAAGTGGTAATATCTTCCCTGCCTGTACGAACGTAACGGGGATCTTCCACGCCTCGGCTCCTGTCATCTCTTCTCACCGAAGACCTGTTCACCGGTCGCACCGTGGGTAGATCGAGGCCTTGTGCTCATGGCCAGAAGTCAAGGAGGGGTGGGTTTGCTGGAGCAGGTCACCAAAGGACGTGCAGCACCGCCAGAAAACAATAGCCAGACTCTCACTTAAAACTTCTGCTGAGAAGTGAATCCTGCACTGAGAAATCCTTGCATATCCTGCGTCTTGGCCCTTATCCCTCACGTCAGTTACTGAGTTTCAGACGGGTGAGACTGATCTCTTGGCACGACCTCCTGCACCGGCGTTAGCGCAGGCTCTGACTTCACAGAGACATCTTTCGCGGGACCAGTGCTTTGCTGCTTGTCTCTCCGGCGCGGCCGCTCTGGAACAACGAATTGGGTGCTGGTGGCATTTGAACCCCTCGGTCCGTCTGTCTTCCCCACAGTGCATACGTGTCTCTGTTCCTGGCAGTTTTCTCTCAGACCCGTTCTTTGATGACCCCCGAGGAAATCTTCGTTCTTTAAAATACAAAAAAATGCCGCCCCATCCAAACTTTGCTCCTGTCGTACAGCCGCTGCTGTCGTCTCAGAAGCTGCTCGGCTGCGGAGAGAGGTGAGTTCAGTGCTTTCCCTCTGCTCTCAGGCCATTTTTCCTGTGCTGCTTTTTTATTATTTTATTTTATTTGTGGTCCCTGTCATTCTGCCGGGGCAAAGGGGTAAAGAGATCTGACACTAAGTGCGGGGAAATGCTGTATCTGGAATCTATCTTCCAGACGGCAAAAGAATAAAAATTCATGGCAGGACAGCAGCTGCTGACACGTTCCCAAAGACATATTGCAGGTAGCATTATTTATTGTGGCACGGAGTTCATAGAAGTGCTACCTCAAAGCACCCTGAGAGATCCTAAAAAGCCCATCTCCCATCAGGTAAGGCAGATTTATGATGGCTGCTGGTGGAGGGGGTCAGGCAGCACAGTGCAGGGAAGCGAGCTCCTTGCTGAAAGCCTGGCTTCTCTCTAACGCATTCAATGCAGCTTGATTGGTTCAAAGGAGGACTTGAGCCTGTAATGTTGACCATAAAATTGCAGTGACACGCTGCCTTAGATAAAGAGTGCTGGAGGGGAGGGGACAGGGAGAGTTGTGGGAGCAGAAGCACTGGGGGCTAGCGCGTGCGCTCATATTTTAGGTTAATGTACGGGAAGGAGCGGTGGGGGATGGGGACGGGGACAGATTGATGGTCTCACGAGGGAGAGCTGAACTTACCGCGCTGGCGACGCACGCACATACACGCACACAGCCCGGTCGCGGCGCAGAATCACGTGCTAGACCCATTTGACCTCGCCGTTGTCTACGCTATGGAAGGGAAAGGGCTGTTTACTTGCAACCCCCGCAGGCTTGAGCAGGTGTCTAACGGGCTCGTCATCAGCCAGATTAAAACAGTGTTATTCCACGGGGCGTCGGGGCTCACCAGCCTTATCACCAGAGAGCCCACGGGGTGACGGCGGGCCGGGGCGAGGGAGATCAGCTGCCCCGCAGACGGCGGGAGATCTCGACGTGGTGTCAGCGGTAGGATGTGCGAGGCAAGGTCTCATCCCAGGATGTTCGAGGCAAGCTGCATCCCACGTTTTCAGCTGTAAAGGTGGCTGGCTGCATCTGGCTCGCTCTCCACCGCAGCCACGGGAGGCTCCTTGCTCTTCCCGCTGAAGGAGGCTGGGAAGAAGACAGAAATGCGCTGGATTTTCCCTGACTCGGCGTTAAGCCAAGGCTCAGCACCCTTCCCTCGAAGGCGGCGGTGTCTGGGCAACCGGCTGCGCGGCTCGTCACCGCGAGACCGCCGGTTTGAATCCGCGTAATACTGTTCGTTGGCCTTTGTGAGATGAAATGTGGAAGGAGACTCTTGGAGCGGCTCCAGGAACATCTGATGCTGCGCTGTAGGCATTCGCATCCGGCTGGGAGAAACGCCGCTCCCGGGGCTGTCACCCTGTCACCTTTCACTTCTTGTGAATTCCCTTTAAAAAGGAAGGAGGCTGAATAAAAACGGAATAACCATTTCTGGAGGCTTGTGACCCCTTAAAGCAAAAGCTACCTGGGGGCATTCTTCAAAATCCTGTTTGAATTCAGCCTGCCATCCCAGAGCCTGCCGCACTGTCATCTCATTGCTTTTCACTCGCTGTGGGGGAGAGCAGGGCTCCAGGGGATTCATTTGCAGCCTCGGGATTGTGCTGCACCTTCTGCGGGCAACGCGGGTTGCATCCTGCCCGGTTACGCAAGCGGCGCGTGGTCGAGCATCCGTGCTCACGAAGCTGTTCTGCCTTTGTGGTGCTGCTCGTGCCCTACCCTGGGCTTTAAACTGTAGAGACTTACAAACTTTAAAGGTCATTAAGGAGAAAGATGCTCGCCTGTTTCCTCTCAGCCTATTTCAGTATGTGACAGATGCCTCACCGCACCTCGCAGGCATGCTGAGCACGGCCTCCCTACTCGTTGCCTCTGTTCCCTTGTTCATTATTTTATTTCGGCGTTGCAGGCTGAACCTGAAGACGAGCCCCTGTGCCGAGCTCGACGAGCCCTGGCAATTATCTAAAGTGGCAACCCAGAGAAAGAGCAGTGACCAGCGGCGAGGCCCTGCACTGTCACAACAAGGATTACATTAAGTTAACCAGGCAGTAATTCAGAACAGCGGACTACGCACCAAGCACTGCCCACGCCGCCGGTGCTGCCCCCAAGCCCACCAGATTTGGGCTATTTCAGGAAAAAGAGGCACTTGGCTACAGCAGGAGAGACTCCCCTTTCTCTCCCTCCCTCTTCACTAGAGGTGTGTGTGTGTGTCTCGTTGCAGCAAACGAGACCCCTCCGAACGGCAAGAGTCGAGCAGGTCCTGGCCCTCCCCTTCCTCAGCGTCACACGTGCGGTGCTGAGTGCGAGGAGCCAGCTTTTCCAGCCATTGCGCTCGGACAAACTGTCCCTTTTCAGGTCGCAGAGCTGAAATGTGTCCCGTGACCTCCTGGAGGAAGTCTCCGAAGCTGGAGGCCGCCGAGGGCCTCGTGGTCTTCAGCGTGGCGGCGCGGAGCCCGGACGGCCGCCCTGCCTGTTGCGCGTTGCAGGCCTCCTCCGCCTGCCGTGGCTGACCCCGCGAGGTCTAGCACTTGCCCTCATTGATACAAAAGGGGAGGAAGCTAAGTGAATGTTTTCACAGTCTCCGTTTTTTTCCAGGCCAACTGGAGGTTATCAAGGCCAGAGGCTGCTTTCCAGCTTCATAAACCTCTTACGTTATTCGGAGTCATGATTCTCTTATTCAACTGTCTGTGCTTTTCCTTGGGACGACTAATCCCTCAGCGTGACTGGTGGAAGCCGCAGTATTGATTTCTGTGTCTCTCTAAACCTCAGTTGTGTTCAACGCTTGTTAGACATCTGAAGGAATATCCACTGGGCTCTGGGGGCAATTTGAGAGTAGAGCTCAATAGGCTGCACTTGAGAGAAGTTTCCGTAAGGTTACCGGGCAAGCCAACCGAAAGGATTAAAACGAGAGAGAGGGAAGAAAAGCTCCCGTCTCCCCCCGCCCCGCTAAAACTCTTGAAGGATTTAAACCTGCCTGGCACTTTTGTCTCGCTCTCCTGTCATTAATAAAAGAACGCTTTTATTTGCTTGGCTTGGAGGAGTTGGAGGTCCACTCGAGGCCGTACCGGTGGTGTCTGGGACGAGGCGGACGTGTTTGATCCCCCACGTGCCTCTGCAGCTCGGGGCGCCGTGCGGGCCAGGGGCCGTGCCGATGTGTGTCCGAGCGCGAGCCCGGTGCCGCCTCGTGACGAAGGAGGGCTGTCGGAGAGCCCGAGACCTTTGCGCTCGTCCTCGGGGATTGGGGACTGCGTCGTCTTCCTGGAGCGGCTCCTCGGTCGCGTTTGCTGTTGCGAGGCATGAACGGTTCACGGGGTCCTGCGCGAAGGGCACCGGTGACTTCCCTTCCTCCCCTGGGAGGTTAACGAAGTGAATTTGAGCTGGAGCAACGCGATGCCCAGGCTGGGAGACCTGGCGTCCGCCCCGCAGGGCTGCCAAGGGGCAGACGGCCGCCCTCCGCTCGTCCCTCCTTCATGTCTCGCGAGCGAGCCGCTCTCTTCTGAGCGCTGGAGGAGAGCGGGGCCGGCCATGAGGACACCGAGGACACGGGGCTGGGACTGTGGACGGGGGAAGATAAGCCGCCTGCCTCATGGGGAGGGGACGCGGGGTGCGGGGGGACCAAACACGCCGGCCTGAAACACTGAGCTGCATCCGTCACCACCTGAGTGCCTCTGTATATTGTATCCCTTTCCTCCTCTTCTCAACCCTATCTATTTAAATTATTCACTCTCAGGCCAGGGATTGGATTTGTTTCTGTTTGGAAAATGCCTGACAGACTTCTGAGTGCGACCGTGGTCTAAATGCCAGTGAAAACTCCCGCTCCACAGCCCGGTGCTGCCTTCCTCTTACCCGCTTTCTTAAAAGAATACTTCTAATAAATAACTCAGGCTTGTCAAATAAGTGCAGGTGCTCACCGTTTTCTTCTCTTTCTTCTTACATGGCCTGCGGTGCTGGGTCCCTTTTCTGAGCCAGGAAACGGAGACCCAGGGTCGTTAGCCGGCTCGTCGGACGTGGCGGAGGAGGCTGGCGTTGGCGGCGGCAGGACGGCTCTGCTCTGGAGCGCCCCGTCTCTGGGCATCTTCCAGCGCGGCGTTCAGGGCACGACTGGCTTGTGCCGCGGGGTTGTGGGGATTTGTGTAGGTTACAGTGAAACGCGGGGGCTCCTGGCTCCCAGGGCAGGAACGAAGCGATGCCACGTGCCCACGTGAGCGGGGAAGAGCGCTGCGCCTGCCTTTGCAGTGAAAGGCGCGATGTGGTGGGAGCTCAGGTTGTGGCAACCTCACCTTGGCTTGGTTAGTTTATAGTACAATCGTTGCTACAGGTATTGATGTTTTCTTGCGTTTGCTTAAAAATTGATGGAGTATTATAAATTTTACGTTTTCATCTCTTGGCTAAATTCTGGCTTAGATGGGATCACCAATATTTTAAGTTTGAGCGTCCAAATTCTAGCACCCGCTGTTCATCCTTCTTTTTAGTGCGTGTTATAACAACAGGGAACATATCAAGGAGATATTTGTCACCGTGCTGCATCGAGTTGGAGGAACACAACTCCTGGTGAAGGCTGTACGGAGAATTAGCTTTGTCAGCAATGTCATGACGCAGAATCTCTCAGCGCTTCCTTCCCGAACCTTTCTGAGGTATTCATTAGGAAATTATCAACAGTTTATTCTGAGCTAAAGACTTACCCCGCACAGTCCCGGCTGAGGGGTGCTGATGAGAGAGGTCGGTCCTTTCTCTGGTTGTTCAGATTTGTTTTTGAAAGGGGTTTGGCCCCTAGGATAATCCAGCCGCTTGTTGCGTTTCTGTGTCAGGCTTTCCATAGCTGCAAATACCGACGTTATAAGATGCGTGAGCAATGAGGCTTTTTCCAGAAGGGTCAGGAAGTAGTTCAACCTAATGCTAGGGCTCCCTAATAATGTGTGTCTGTAGATACGTGTGGGGGACGGGGTGGGATGGGAAGCATGCCGCGGAGAGATGCTGAGAGTCGCTCAAGAGGCTTCCCTGCCCGGCCCTACATACTAGTGGGATTTCCCTACACTGGTTTGTTATCCTCTGCTCTCTCCCTCCCCAACTTTGGTTGGAGTTTGGCTGTTTTAAAAAAGCAAGTTTTAAACCTAGATTGGGATCAAAGCCTCAAATTCCAAAATCCCCCGCGGGAAGCTCTGAAATCCCCCCGAGCCCGCCCGCCTGCTGCGACTGCCTCGGGCGCAGGAGCGGCGCAAGCTGAGCAGCGGCACAACTGGACCGGCGACAGGTGGAGCGTGAATTGTGCGGCACAGACCCACCTCTTACCTCTGCTTTGCGCCCGTCCGCAAGGTAAGTCCTGCATTGCTCCGATCGGGGCTGATGTTATTTCCTTGCCCTAATTTCACCTCCCCTTCCATCATTAATCACGGATCCCCTTCTCCTCTAGTGTTGCAAAGGGCAACGAGCATTTTCCAAGCCGCGCGGCTGCCCATCAGATAGGTAACGGACTGAACTCGGCATGCAACGGCACCACTGCGTTCTGGTCCGTTCGGGGCAGGCGCTGGTCTTTGCAAGCGTGCCCTCCCGGGGGGAGGAAGGCAAGGTACATCAAGACCTTCCCAGCAAACCCGATAGTTTGCCAGCCCCTGCCACGTACTGTAGGTTTTCTCCTTGAGGCTCTGCTTCACTGGCTTGATCTCCACAGGCAGAATCGGTTTAACGTTGTTGGTGCCCTGTGTGTAGTACAGGGGGGTGCGAGACGTGCAGGCATCGTTTGGCAAACGAGCGGCCTCTCGCGCTGGCGGGCATGCACTGCCTGGGCCCTCTACCCGGTCCGCGGTCCATTCACGTCGGCAGCATTAGCAAACCTGTTTCCCAAATCCTTTGGTTGATCCTTTGGTTTGCTGGACCTTTTGTTGACCAGCTTCTTCAGCGAGGGAGGAAGAGCTGAGAAGTGCAGATGGCAGCCATATTTCTGAGCTTCTAATCGGGAGACACCAGATGCTTTTCCAATCAGCTCCATGTTGAAAGGCGGCTAATGTAAAAATTAGTATTTTTGTTGCCGCTGCCAGAATACAGGATTTATATTATCTCCGCCGCGTCTCCCTAGAGAACGAGAAGATCGTCGTAGAACCGATGAGAAGCCAATAAGCCCCCAGCCAGGGGCAATTTCTGCCTTCCACAAACGTTCATGTCATGTTGCCTAATCGCTCAAGACGCGGATAGTCAAAAATCGAAGGTCCGGTTCTGAGAGATCTTTTAGGGTTCTTCTTTGCCCACACCGTGCACATCCTCTCCCTTCTCCTGCGTGCACTGGGCGAGCTCTCACGTGGCCAGGTGCGACCCCTGCGCAATGCCGTGCCCACTGACGCCCCACGTACCGTCGGGCCCTCCGCGGAGCCAGGACAGTCGGAAGAAACATCGGGTGCCATCGTCATGCCGGGCGAAGAAAAGGTGTCCTTTTCAAAGGGAATTCAGCAAGCCTGGCGAGCGGCTGTTGTGTTTTCCTGTGTGTTCAGAAAAGTCGTGACCTCTTGCAAATGCGTCGGGTCGCCCTTGCTTTCCCCAAACACGGTTCTTTTGACCTGTATCCGGCGTTCAGATGCATACGGGGTATGTGTGCACGCACGTGCCTTTGTCGGCCGTCCTCCTCGCAGCACATTTGTATTGCAGACGTCCTCGACCAGGCTGTTCTGAGTTTGCTTTTCAGAGACCAGATACTCTTGGATATTAGCAGGCGGGAGCCTTGTGTTCTCTGTTCGTCTAGCGCAGAGAAATAACGGCGCCGGCCCCGAGTGGGGGTCGACTATAGGAGTCAGCCCTTCCCCCCGCTGTGGTGCGGTGCGGTGCGGTGCAGTGCGCGAGGTGCCGGCAGGGCTTGTTTCCCACCAGCCACAGCCCCGACAGCTCGGTTCAGCGGAGATGTGGGTCTGAACCAGCTCTTACATTGCAGAAATGAAGGGCGAGTGCCTGGTTTCTGAGCCACCCAGACTCCCCACCTCCTTTCCCCATTAGCAGCTGGGACTGTAGCATGCAAGAGTAATAGGGTGAGCAGCACTTTACAGCGCCAGCTAAAATCACACATTTGATTTGTTCACTTTGATGGTGCATTCGCTCAGCCACAGTTATCTTGAGAAGACTCTGATCTTCCTTAGCCACATGGCCCTTTAAATATCCCATTTCAAATAGGAAGGAAAAAGCGGTCTGGTGGAGCTCTTCTCTTCCTTAGGATCCAAGCCCTTATTAAGGCTTTGCTTTCCGTATATCTATTACTTTCTTCCTTTCTGAAGGAGTCAGGTTGATTCAGTACTTTTGGGACTTGGCTGACATTAATGTATCTGTTTTATGTAACATGGAGTCATTATTAACAGAATCCTAGATAATAAAAAAGGTATAACAAGAGACAAGGAGGGTTTTTTCCCCTTGAAGATAATAGCAGTCATGCTGAAGAAGAGGAGGGCAGAGGTCGGCGAGCCGGCTGCTGATTGGCTGCTCCCGCTCTGCATTGACATTTCTGCAGTTTCATCAGAAATTCTAAATAATCCATGTGAAAACTGAGGGTTATTTACAGAAGATATATACGCGCCGCATGAGCCGGTAGGATGCTGAAGACATAATCTTGGCTCTTGGTGCCTCCTTTTGTACAGCCGCTCCTCTGCGGCTGCTGGTGCTGTAGAGGCGCGCAGCGCCCGCGCGGCTGTGCAGGGAGCAGGGTAGCGGTGGAAACACCCAGGCGTTTGGCCGTGCGAGGATGAAAGCAGTAAACATCTGCAGAGAGAGAGGGGGGCACACGTAGGAGCGAATGAGAGCCGGAGACTGCGGGGACGTCCCCGCGGCAGGGTTGTGTAGGCAGGGGTCGGGTCGCGACTAGCCGCCCGCACACAACACCCGTACGCCTGCTGCGCCGTGGTTTGGGCAGGCGCTTGTTGGGAGCCATGGCACAGACGGGGAAATGTGGCCTTCTCTTTCTGAAGCGGGCTCCCGCCCCTCCACGTCTCCCCAAGGATGTAGCTGAAGCCTTTGGTAGCACAGCTCACGTTTCGGTAGTGCTCCCGTGCCGTCTGACAGCTCCCCGGCCCCTTGTTTTCCAGCCCCTCTCTGCTCCTTGCCCACTTGGCCCGTTCGTGCGTACCTGGCTGGTGTTAGCCCTTCGCTCCGTGCCGCCCGTCCCTTCTCGCTGAGCTCGGCTTGCCTCGAGCGGTGCTCGGAGACGCTGCCCGGCGTGCTCCCAGCCGGCCGGGAGAGCGCACCAGGCCCCGCGCGCCTGCACCAAGCAGCGGCATTTTGAGAAGCGGCGCTGGGGTGACGGAGCCCAGCGCCCAGCCAGCAAGGGCAAGGAGGGAGTCTCCTGCAAGGCAGACGATGGCAGCTCCCCATCGACTTGCCTCTGCACCAGGGAGCTGAGACGGTCCTCGCCACCCTCTGCCCCCAAGGACGGAGCGTGCTCTCCTGCACGGCAGGCTCGTGAGCAGCGGCCCGACGGCGAGACCGCGGCAGACGGCACCAGAGGAAACTGCGGCAGGGGAGGTGGCAGCGAGCAGCGCGGGAGCAGCTGGGCATCTTTGGAGGGAGACCCCAGGGCCGGCGTGGAGGGGGATCAGCCTGGAGCCAGAGCCGGGTAAGTGGCAGCTCCCCGCCTTGCCGTCGTTTGGAGGGAAATCGCAGCCTAAGGGGGAGCGATTGTGGGCTATAACCAGGAGCGTTGTTGCTGCGGGGGGGCGGCAGCTTCGCTCGGTGAGCAGGTGCCAGGCCGTGCTCCTTCACTCCTGCCACCTTCCTCGTCCTCCCCCCCGCACCCCGGCAGCAGACCCCAAAGGGAGGACAAGCCACGTGAAGGTAGAAGAGTTGGTTTGGTAGTTAAACACCCCGTGAATGTCCGTCCCGGAGGCAGAGCCAGCTCCACGCCTGGGGCAGCACCTGCTGCTGCACGGCACGATCGCCCGCTACCGCGGTCACGGCTCTTTTCGCACGGGACCTGGTTGCCCCCTTCGTTACGCCGCTGGTCCGTCCAAATCTTCCCCTGCGCCCGTCTCGTCTCGTCTCGAGGAGATCAAACTGCCACAAGCTTCTCTGGTTCTCACCGTCATCCGGGCAGCAGGTGCTGAGAGGTCTTGTGCAGAAATGCAGCGTCCCAAATCTAGTCTGCCGTAATTGCTCCTTCCTTCCGGTCGGGGGCTCCAGCAAACGAGCGTCCTCCGAGGCTTCGGTGGTCTGCGCTCGCGCTGGATCCAGCAGTAGCGGCAGCTTCTGGGCTGACTGCTCCACCCGCCTTTGCAAGCAGGTCTACAACATTTAACAGTGCCTAAAATGCTGACCGGCTTCCTAAGGGATGAACGTGGAGGTGAAATCACAAAAGTGTAGGATTCGCTAAGCCCAGGTAGAAGCAGAGCCATACCCACGTGATACAATATTGTCCCGGGGCCTTGCCATGATACAGCACGTAACGAGGAAATTTTTGTTTCTTTTATTTTTTTCCCCATGGATGAAAAACTTAACATGTCGTTTAACTTCTTCGGCAGACCCCCTGTAGCCATTGGATCCAGGACTCTTGGGGAGAGGAGCCTGAGGCGGTAGGAGAAAAGGGAGAGACATGCTGCAGGAAATGCCTGACAGCTTTGGGCACAGATGAGGTGAACAGCTGGACTCGAGGAGAGGAGAGGCAGGCCATGGAAGAGAGGAAGTCTGAAGGTGAAAGGAGTGGTCATGTGGAAGCTCAGGCAAGATTAAGAGGAGGAATGAATGCAGCCAAGAGAGCCGTTTGTCTGGCGGGTCCCAGGCCACAGCCCGTGCCCCAAGCATCCTCCCTGGCGCCCCCGGGACTCGTCTCTGCCCCGCCGGCTCTTCAGCTGTTGCGTTCTGGTTTGGGCGGTGACCTGCTCCCAGACTTGCCATGGAAAGAGCGGTCTCCATCCACATGCACATCGGGGTGCAGCGCTCATGTCCAGCTGCACTGACAGTGAGACGGCGGCGGTTGTGTTACCTCATGGTGCACTTCTGCACGTTTGCACTTTTTCCTTTTTATCTACTTGTTTGCAAACAGCTGGAAAGCCTGCGGTGCTTTGGAAAACACTCCATTTAACACTTCTTTATTTGCATATAATGAATGGGGCTGGTTGTTGGGATGGTGGCATGCAAGATGGAAGGGTCAAGGTGTATCCAGTTTTAATAAAGTATTAAACTTCCTTGTAGTCGCATAGAAGCAGGTATAAATTCAGCGTGTAGAAAGCAACACCTGCCCCCGGTGCTGCTCTGCAGTCCGTTCTTCCCTTGCACGTGTGGCACCAGCCCCCGCTGATGGCAGGTGCACGTCCCGGTTGCCTCTCCTGGCTTTGCAAACCAGAGCGCACCTGAACCCACCGTGCAACACGAGGCGTTGACCAGCAAACCCCAAGCTGCTTGGCTAGGCAGGTGCCTATAGCAGCCTGCCTCAGGCCTGGGCCGGCCTCTGTCACTAGCACGCCTTAGTGCAAGTGGACCAGGGCAAGCTCTGGAGAGGTCTGCTTCCTCCTCTTGGGTCTTCAGAGAGGCAGCTGGGCATCCCAGTTCGGCATGACAGTATGACTCCACCGCTGTGCACCACCTGAATGGCACCAGACGTCGTTCTACTCAAGAGGGGTGTGCAGCGGGCAATGGGCATCTCCAGTGGCTTGTTGGTATGTGGCATGAATAACCTCGTTCTGAGGCTTGACTGAAATGCTGCTACCATCGCCAGTGCCTTCTCTCTGCATCCGGATGCAGCAGCAGGGCAGCTGCGAGCAGGAATCGCTCATCCATCTGGACCCCTGGCTTGGCACCTGCTGCCATGGACAGGCACACGGACTGTGCAGAGCTGGAAAAGCGCAGAGGCTTCCTCATGAGGGCCGGGCGAATGGACAATGATGAACTGGCTACCCCTCGTCCCACCCGCTCCCCAACCACCAGCCCTTTCCTGTAATTGAAGCTCAGAAGAGCGACCGCCCGTGAGCAGTCAGACCCGGGTCCGCCGTGCAGCACGGGCCCCTGGAACACGACCACGATCTCTTTGCAAGAAATTGCAAATGAAATGCATCTACCTGCCTGCATCGCTTCTCCAGTTCCTGTTCTAGGCGAGGCTTCGAGGCTGGAGGCTTCAGACTCCTCTCCTCTGCTGCATATTTCATGAACCTCTCTTATCTCCTTTTTCCTCATTTTATCCTGTCAATCGGTGGTTTTCAACCCTTTTTCATGTGCAGACCCCTAAAAAATTTTGAATGGAGGTGCAGACGCCTTTGAATTGTAAGGGTAGGTATTCATGTACTTCTGATTGATCATGGTCATCTTTTGCGGGCCCCTTAGACATCGTCTGTGCACACCCAGGGGTCTGCGGACCACAGGTTGAAAACCACGGCTCTCAATTGAGTGTAGTGACCGGCAAAGAGTGTAAGAAAACCTTCCCCCTCTCCAGCGCGGTGGTGCCGAAGCAAGGACTGCTAGCAAGCTCCCAGCATTTCTACCTCTTCCTGAGGGTGAGACGACTGGGATAATGCAAAGGGTCCGACCATTAGTATGGAATTGGCATTGCATGCCATCCCCGATCGCAGCATTTCCCCTCGCGCTGGGCAGTGGACAGTGCAATTTCTCAGTTCTCCAGACCTGAGCAGGAACCAGGTGGGTGGCCGAAGAGGGGGAAGGCTCGTTGCGTACAGGGCAGCTCACCACACCAGATACCGCCCGCCGATATTTTGACTTCGGAGAAGCCCCGTTGTGGGGCATGGACCCGGTCCTGTATTAGGATACAGACATCACCGCCGAGGTGTGCAGGGGTGCAGAATGGTCCATGCAGATCATGTGACGTGTACGAAGACGCACATAGGCTCCAGAGTAGAGGGGGATATATGGTAATGCCAATTTGAGAATGGAGTTAGGCCCTCGAGAAATAATCAAAGCATTAAAAAAGAGAATTTTTGTTCCTTTTATCTACTGGTTTCTAAGTCTTTAATGCTTTTCTCTAACTATGAGAACACTAGGAACTACTATTTTTTTTTTTTAAGTGAAACCTGAGTTTTCCCTATTACCACGTGACTCCAGGAGTGACGGCCTTAGAAACAAATCACCGGAGATGATGGGAGCAAACCGGTGGGGACATCTTGAGAGTTGTCAGCACTGGCTCTGGGTGTCCCAGCAGAGAGCACACGCTTGCAACCCACGGCATAGGCCTCAACGTTGCAGAGTAGCCCTAGTTTGCAAAACACTAAACAAAGAAGACTTCTCTAAAGCAGAAAGAGTTCGGTGTCACTTGATGCTTTTGGTTATAAAAACCTTCTTTCAAATTGCTTTGAAATTAAACTTGGCCACAGGGTCACAGCCTAGGGGGAAATTTTGGACGACTTTTCAAAGCAGTCTGTTTGGACATTTTTCAACTATTTAAAAACAAATGAATAAATAATTGCGGTATGTTTTGACTCAGATTCTTTTTATGCGCTGCTCTAACTAAAAACTATTTTAGTTTAAAAATATACAAATTGTCATGCAATTAGTGCATGTCTTCCCTGCAGCTGGTACTTTGGAAAGTGAGTTATCAATTTAAGGAAGGGGCCACTTAGCACTTTGTACCTTCTGGCCTTTGTTTGCCTCCGTATCCGCGGCTTGTTGGGCTCCTTCGGATGAACGAAAGCGTCACGGACCAGGGAGGTAATGTACCTCTAAAAACAGCCAAAAGTGTGTGTTAAATATCAATCAAGGGATACAATAATGAATAATTCCCTACAGTGGGACAGATCCTTCGGTGCTCTAAATGGCCAGACCGACGCTGACCGCACAAGAGCCGCGCGCCCGTCACGAGATAAGGGTCTGACCTCAGGCACGGGCGAGTGGTGTACATCTGCAGAGACCCGCGACTTGTCGGGAAGATGCTCCTTCAAGGAAGTGGCTTGAAAACCCCTGGAGATTGTGCCCAGGAGCCTTTTTGGGAAGGGCAGCGTATACCCTGAAATGAATGAATAAATCCTATTTCAAAAAACCAAAGCAAGGCGAGGGTCCAAGCCAGCCAGCCACGCCTGGACCTTAATAGCTCATTTTCATCCAGTCTCAGGGAACTAAGTGGGTACCCAAAAATATGTCAATATGAAAATCATGCCGATTTTTCCATGCAAGTCATTTTATTTGCTGAAAAATACAGTCTTCAGCTGAGTGAACCTGCTTGTGAATTCCGGTTGAATTTGGCAAAAGAGTCAACTGAAAAAAAATAAGAGAAATATTGTTTTTTAAAAATAGTGAGACAACTTCAGTTCAGCTTGCTGTTTCAGCATGGTGTTTCATCTTGAAACGGCGCTAACTTTGGAAATATAAAAACCACCCCAAAATGTGTGATTTGACTCCAAATGATTTTGTTACAGTGGAAAAAAAGCTAAAAAATAAATCCTTTCTGGTTTACCTGAAATCTTAGTTGCATTTTTCTGTTGGGCAGCGAAACCAAAGCAGCAGTTCTTTGCGCAGCTCCGCTCGTGTACCCAGCGCGCACGCTGCAGCTTTCCATGCAAGGACCAGGTAACGTTGCGCTGAGAGCGGAGCCGGGGATCGGGACGACCCCTCGTCCTTGGTGTCACTCGTTGGGTCATTTTATACCATCCTGTGATCGAGTGGAGGTGTCACACGCCACTGTGAATTCCCGGTCTTTTTTCAAATGGTGCCATTTCCTCCCCATTATCCCTGGTTGATTTTGTTGTTTAACGCTATAATGGGTGGGTGTCTTTCCCGTTGGGTATAAATGGTCACAAGAAGACTGCGGGGCCTTTCAGCTGCACCGTGGTGAATCCCTCAATCTCTTTAAGTAGCTGCCCTTTCCTTGTCTCCTCCTGGCCATTACCTTGCATCGGACCTGTATTGTTATCCTAGTCTGGAGTAAAGAGTAAGGTTTGTACTTCTGTTCGACTTTCAGTACGCCGCTCCACACCAGAAGAAGCCGAAAGCAGGGGTGCTTCTCTTAGGCACACATATTTATAAGACTTAAGCATTTCCTCTGGCGCTGAGCAATCGGGTAGGTCAGCGCGAGGAATACCACACGTACGAGGCGGCCAGGACCGTTGTTTAAGTGCGTGCTTTGCCACAGGCGTCCATCGTAACCTTGGGCAAATCACCGGTTCTCCTCGTGCCTTCGTTCACAGCTGCGTCCCCTGCCCAGAGGGATGCTACGAGGGTTAGTGCATTAAAGACTGCGGGGTATCCGACAGATATGTGGTCGGTGGGGGTCACAGTATTATCTAAAGGTTTAACTTAAGCAGGCATTGGGATTAAGTACATGCTTAAGTGATTTGCTGAACTGGAGGCATGGTATCTTCATGTAGCATATACTGATCGCCTTTTTCTAGCGGGCTAGGTCTACAGTGCCGTTGCTTCCACATCTGGTGCTAGTATTGATACCTACAGATTTGATCCATAAGTATGTTAGAGCACAGGAGAGGGGGGAGAAGAGGAGGCTATCCGATTTAGAATGGCTGTGCCAGAATCCTAACAAGATCATTTCACTTTTAAGGAAAAAAATACATTTTTTTCATGCATTTTATTGATTTTCAATATTGTACAAACCCAAGCCATGTAAAGCAATAACACAGAAAAAGATACAGCCATTGAAAAACAATTACAGATCAAATGCCCAGTTCCTTAAATCAAACTGTACAACCAACTTACCCTCACTGGGTCAGGGAATATAAATTAGACAGACAAATGGGATAGAAACCCGAGTGTGAAAATTCCCATGCAGATGTGCTGTTTGCGTGGCATGGTGCAGTAACCCCCGTGTACTCGGGAGCTGCCTGTCTCTCCAGTGCGTCCTCCTCTCGCGCTCGGCGTCGCAGCGCTGTCGTGGAGCGGCGTGTGATGCTTTCCACGTGACGCTCGTCAGGTTCCTCTTTCCGCCGGAGAACAGAGGCTGCTCTTTGGAAGAGACGTGTTTAACTTGGCAGCGTCTTGCTTTTTGTCCTACCCCCTCGTTTGCACGGGAACGTGCGTCGTCCCCGCAGTTCAGCAAAGGGCGAGTCTCGGAGCACGAGAGCAAGGCTTAACTAGCTGAGCAAAAAGGGCCCGGCACTCATTTCAGCAGCGTTTCCTCGGGGCGGGAGGCCCGGGTACGAGGCTGCCTTCGCCTAAATAAGCAACGAGGCGCGTGACACGAGTTGGGCTAAAACGTGGCCGGTTTGACCCCGCGCATCACGGCACCTTAATGACTCGGCATCGGTGCTATGTAAAACTAGACTGTAATTATCACCGTCCATCTGTGTGCTTTGCGATGCGTTTTAGCCGTGTTTATTCATATAGGGACAGTTTCACGGCAGGGCAGGGTAGCGCCTTGTAGACCGACTTGTTCGGAGATGCACGAGCCTTGGTAGGCTGCAGCCTAATCGCTCGCACAGTTTTAGCAATTCACAGCGTTCTCCTCATCATTCGTTTGAATTACTGAGGTTGTGCCACATACTATAAATACTGGATTGAACAATCGGAGATGTCTGGATGGTGAAACATGGAGGAGCCCTCTAAATGGAAGTTATCACGGTGGGCTCGGGAAAGCAAAAAATCTTCCTGAAATGGCCCAGCCAGATTTATACGAGGCAGTGATTCTGTCATCCGGCCCAGGGAAATCGCCACTTAGAGCAATAAAGACGGATGCTAGCTCAGCGCACAGAGTCCGGGGTGCCTTTTTAGCACCGGCTCGGCGGCGCCGGCTTGTAACGCTGCCCCGCGGCCGCGCGCCGGGGCGAGAAAGCGACCCGGGTCAGGAGCCGTGGCTCGAGGCAGAAGCCCGGCCGGCTGCGTATGGACAGGGCGTGTCGTGCCACTCGCTGCTTTGAGACCCCGGCGATATCCAGGCACGATGGAGGACGGGATGACAGTCGGAGGACTCTCCCTCCCTCCAGTGGCCACTCTTCTGCACTGAGGAAGGAGGGCTCCGTGGGCGAGCTGCTCGTTGGAGAAATCCTCCGTGCTCAAAGGAGTCGGTGTCGGGCAGCCGGGGCCGTGCAATGCTAACAGCGCCGGGTGTTTTCTTTCCATTTGCCGCTCAAGCTTTTTGAAGACGTTCTGTCGAGTCAGACGAGTGCAAGCCGGGAACGTTTCTGCCCCGAGAACATTTGTTTAAACATCCGCGCAGTTTCAGAGAAGTGAAGAAGGGTCTGACAGCGGTTATAGCATTTAGTGGCATATTTTGCTTTCGCTTTTCATGTCGTTGCTAGACTCTCTTTTTTATTATTTGTGTTGCTGTTGGAGAGGTCGGCAGGCCCGGTTTGCAGCACAGGAGCATTTGCCGTTTTCCAGCATCTTGAAAGCACTGGGTCTTGTTTTTCTAACCCGGCAGTTGGTCGCTGGTAGTGAGGAGAGCCGGTTTGTGTTGCACGCACGCACACGTCTGCACACACACACGACCATACTAGATGGCATCTGCACCCTCCCGTGCCTCTACGGTTATTTCCAACAGAAAGGAGGACACGCATTAAAACTTCCACCCGCGCGCTCTTTTGAAACAAAAGCCTAATGAAAGGGTCGGCCTGCCCCGGGGTCCTCTGTGACTAGCTGTAATTCCTGGCAGGGTGTGACATGCTCATCCTCCTGAATTAGTGCAGGGCACAAGGAATTTAGCACGGTGCTAATTGCGATCAGATGAAAACAAGCGGCCTCAGTATGTGGGCATGAAACAAGACAAAACAGATGCCTAAGCTTTTCAGAGCGGTGCCCCACAACAGGAGCTGCCAGACAGCCCCATGCACAAAGACAGCCGGGGGTGCTTTCTACATGTCATTCTCCGGCGGGCAGTGTCTGGGCAACCGCCTACCTTGTCTCCCTGCCTGGGAGAGGTTTTGCGCTCTCTGCTTCTCTGTCCACATCCTTACATTACAGGAGATTATGCACCCTCCGACGCTGCGCCGTTTGCTTCGGCACAGCTGAGATTTAACACGCCACGTCCCTGTCGTGCAGTCCGAGGGGGCGTCTTAGGGCCAGAAAATCCCCGCCGATGGAGAAGGAGATGCAGCAGGAAGGACAGGGCAGTGGGGACACGCGCCAGGGGCTCCCCACAGCAAGCCTGGGGGCGGGAGGCAGCCTCGAACGACGCCTTGCTCGGGGCAGGCCCCATAACGACCCCTTTCTGCAGGGGGAGAGGCAGGCGGGGAGGTCAGCGCGGGCCCCGAGACGA
The DNA here is from genome assembly GCA_030014935.1 of Caiman crocodilus. NCBI lineage: Eukaryota > Metazoa > Chordata > Crocodylia > Alligatoridae > Caiman > Caiman crocodilus. Next base: position 793,948 of record JAGPOW010002791.1, on the reverse strand, counting down.
GTGCATTCCCCCACCCTCTGCGTGGGGAGCGGGGAGCGCGCGAGCCAGCGTCCCTGCCCCGGTGCTTGCCCTTCTCTTGCCAAGTCCGACTGCGGGCTGGGCCCTCGCTGGGTCTCGCTGGCTTTGCCCTGGGGAGCAAGAGGATGTCGCCCGCGGCAGGAGGGGAGGAGGCCGTGCACGAGGGGGGTTCATACCATCAGCTCTGCTTGAGGTGCCAGAGGGGTTTGGAGCTGTTTAACCTCCTTCCTTGCAAAGGGATGTGTCCGCGGAGAAAGAGTATCAGGGGACTAAAGGGACAGAAAAAACGATAAAGTTTCAGCACAACTCCTGTGAGAAAAAAGGCAAGGATGGAGATGACGATTCGGTATGTCCAGGACATAACGCCCGTAGAGGAAGGCATTGCTAATGAAGTCATATTTCGGGTTGAGGGGCGTGAGAAGGTTGCGGGATGCACTGGTTTCTCAATGTGGCATGGCACGTTGGGAGTCCCCGAGGGTGCCATAGCCCCGTTGCCCGGGATGCTGCAAGAACAGATTGTGGCCCTTGCCCAGAGGAGTCGCGGCCTAGGATGTAGGCCCGATGCACTGCCCCCGGAGGAGAGGACCGAGCGGGACTGGTGACCGTGGAGAGGCGGTCTGGGGAGATCCCAAGAGCGCTTATCCAGGACGCTGCGAGGCTAACAGCCTTGAGCACTGCTTTCTCCACACCATCCTAACGTGCAGTGTGGCAAGGGGGAGGCGAGTCCTGCCACTCGGCGCCGGCTTGGAGGGTGCCCGGCGTCGGCTGCTGCCGCCCAAGGTGCAAAAACACCGTGCTGCACCTCTGCCAGCTTGTCTCGTCGCTTTACTGCGGACACACCAGTAACACGTGTCCTTCTGGCCAGTGTAGGTCGTGGCTTTGCTGCTACAGGGGCCAGTCATCTGTCATCTGAGTAGTCACTGAAACTGGGCTGAGCCTTTTTCGGGGGTAGGTGGCATATAAATCTGTGGAATGAAATGAAAAAGTCGTGGTGGGGTGGGCTAATGATGCGGATGCCCGGCGATCCTCAGCTGCTTTATTTTGTACGAGTATTTGCATGGAAGTAGTGATCAGTGAAATGCATTGCCTGGCTTCAGTATTTTTCTTTATACCAAACATTATGGCAGGCCTCGTGCCTCTGGTTAGTCGCCTCCCTTTGTGGCTCTGAGAGGTACCTCGTACTTCCCGTGTCCCAGGTTGGGTGCCCTGTCTCCAAAGAAGCATTTAAATATATTCTTTCCTATTACGGGATTCATCGCATGTATCCATCAAGTTGGCGCATTTTGCCTTTTCTGATGTAATTTTTGCATTGCTGTTAAGTGCCATGGATGCAAATGGCATTTTCGAGGCATATTAGAAACAAGAGAGGTAAAATGAGTACCGGCATTATAAAGACAGAGCGGGGGGGAATAGGCTCGTGGCACTACGGGGAGAAGGGGAGACATCATTTGAGCAGTGCAGCCCTTAGTAGGTTTCTGAGATTTTTCTCCTAAACTAAATGCCATGCGGGGGTGAGGGGGGCACAGCAGAGGTGAGGACATGCTTTCATGCCGTTGAGTCGCATTCAGTGCTTCATCTAAGCCCTCGCTGTGCATCAAATGGTGCTGGAGGCGGCAATGTGCTTCGCACAAACCGCCCGTTGCAACGCCTTCGGCTGCTTGGACCCCGGCCCTTTATTCCAATCCCGCTTTTCTCTTCTTGTCCCTCCTTGGATGCCTCGTGTCCCCTGTGTTAGCCAAGGAGCAGGGTTCAGCTGGAATCGAGTGACGACGAGAGCTGAGATTGCGGGCCCGTTGTCCGAACCGAGCACCAAAGTTTCCTCATTGAAGCCGTGGAGCGCAGACGCGCCCAGGGTTTCCCCTTGCTGTTAGACGAGCGCCATGGAGCCAGCGCTGCTCAGGGTCTCCTGAGGTCCTTGCCCCCGCGCAGCAGCCACGGGAGGCGGCTGTGGCCGTGGCTGCTGCAGGACCCGGCGCTCTCGTGGGATGGAGACGTGTAGGCGGGGTGGGGAAGCGAGGACCCGTGGCTGGGCGAGCGGGAATGCCGTCTGAGTTGGGAAAAGGTGCGGGTCCCTCCAGCCCTACAGCAAGAGCTGGGCCTGGGCCCCGGTTCGGAGGCGCCCCGCTCCAGCCCTGCCCTCGTCATGTGTCGTCTCGTTTTATTCCTTCTCATCTCTTCACGGGCTTTGTTTTACTTCTTTCCAGGTGCTGATTTGGACCGTCCATGTCGACTCGTTTTGATCTGAATAAGAACCACCGTTTATTGTCCCGTCCTTGGCAGTGCCCGGAGCGCCGTGTCTGCCTGCTGAGGTAGGGAAGGCTTTCACCTACTCGCCTGAAGACTTGTAAAAGTGATTTTTATGTTGATAGCTGTCCAAGGATGTGTAATAATATAAAGAATATGGATTAAGAGAGGTGTGCTTACAGAGAAAGCAGCTGCTATTTGCTATTTTAAACCGGAGATTTCCAAAGCTTTTTGTGGCATTTTTACTGTTTGCTAGTTAACATCAATATTTGATTTATTTTTCTCTCTGATTATATGGTTTTTACAGGGACCATTTGCATAAAATACTCTGTTGCACCTCTCCTGCCAGATGCTCTTCTCTGTTAGGTAGGACGCTGAGTTGTGGCTTTGACTGAGCTTAATAGTAGTACATTTTTCTTGATTTTAAAGAAATCTTTGAGGTAATCTCCCCCTTTCCTGGGCAGGGTGGCACCTTAGAGACCAACCGGCTCAGAGAGGCCACGCGCTTTTATAGGCCGCAGCCTACTGCTGAGTTGCTCTGAAAGGACTTGTAGAAAGAAGGGATTTCAGCTAAAGAGATGGAGGAGGGTCATTGCTGATAGAGGCTAAAAAGGGGTTGATTCGATCAGAAGGGATAAAAGGGGCTGTTAACACCTTGAGGGATGTTGCAAAAAAGGGACTTCACAAAAAGCTGCTGCCAACTCTGAAAGGGGCGATTTGTTTCCTTGGGCCCTGGGGGTGAGACGCCGCAGACCGGGTGGCGGTGAGCTGCCGGGGAAGGACGCTGCGACACCGGGAAGGATTTGGGAGTGGCTGTGGAGCCCAGAGGGGTTTGCGGCAGAAGAGAGAGGTCCCGGGGCGGGGGCGTAGGGGGCTCGTTGCTGCCGTCCTTCGGTGCTTCGCTCTTCACTGTCAGCGGACGTCATTTAGCAGAGACGTGCCTGCTTGCGCCCATGGTGAATTGGGCTCTCATCTTTGCGACCGGCGTCTCAATGCTGATCGCGCTGGCGTAACGTTGGACGCCTCTCGAAAATCACGGTGGCTACGGGATGTACACCCTGCCGGGTCCTGTGCTACGTCTGTGCTCCTTTAAGGGACCTGCCATTCTTCCTCAACGAGAATTACCCTCGACAATACTTAAAATACTTCTAGCAAGCTTGGGGACGGAGTTTATTTGTTTGGGGTTTTTTTATGGTTGTTTCCTGTATTTATTGATTCTCAAGCAATTTGTTCAGGGTCTTACATTTCCAGCACAAAAGCCCCTGTTCTCCAAGTTCACCGTTTCATCCAAGGTTCATTTTTCTTGATACAGTTGTTTAACTGGAATTGCCTGTGTCATCCCAAAGTGCCTCTTTTTAATCTGTCCATATATCTTGGAGTTTTCGACTGCCACCAATCACCGTAGGGTTGAAGCATCTTCCACGTAAAAATGAGAACAGCAGCAAAGTTTATAGTGGACTTCATAGATGGCCATTTATTTCCCTCTCATTAGAATAAGATTGTGTTTGGGGTAGGGCTTGGGGATTTTTATTACTAATTTTATTACTTTTATTGAGGGCTGTATATCCCGTAAGCAGTCCTCCCTCATGTGGTTTACCTCGAGTCTTCTGCATACATCGGCTGCACCCTCCAGCGTCCTGAGACGCGTCGTATTCATGGACAAGTTGGAAACTTTGGGAAAGTCTGCAACGGATAGCGAGGTTCTTGTGGTTCAGAATATCCCAGAGGATCTCAAACCCCGTACCCGTGCCTTTTTTCATTTAGGCTGGAAACTTTTGCAAGTCCCTCTACCAGGTTTGTCTGCGGTGTGTTATACCTGAAAAATTAAATCCAACGAGGTGAAGGGGGGCTATTGGCATGGAAATGCCACCCGCCCTGAGCATTAGCTGATATCCATGACTTTGATCTGAGAGCGAGATTAGCAGAACGGGGAGAGGGAAGACAAGAGAAATGACACCGAGAAAGGGAGGAGGAGGCTGGAGTGCAGAGAAATATGAAAATCCTAATCTTCCAGCAGGAGTGGGTTGGGGAGGAGCCGCAGGCTGCATCCGTCTGGCATTCGCCTCTTTGTGCCGTAGCTCAGGCAGATCTGTCATGCTACAAATGTGAGTTATTTATTTTTTAAAATCAGTATTTAAAAACGAATATAACGCAATACATGGAGGCAGCAAGTCAGCCCGGGAGTGCCCGGAGCCGCTCGACCACCTCTCTCCCAGGAAGCCGGGGCACCAAAGGCATTCTGCAGCGTCCCGGGGACGCGTCAGGAAATTGAAGTGCTGCTGGATTTCCCTGAGAGAAGTGAATTTTATATATCTGAAGAGGATGCGAAGCCGTACTTCTTGTTATGAGAAGAGTTAAGAAATGCCACGTCTGGGGTCAGACAGCATCCCGTCTCTCGCAGCATCGCGGGGTGCATGTTGGGGAGACGGTGAGCAAGGCACCTTCTGCCCCCTCCTCCTCCTCCTCTCCCACACAACTTCCAGCCTTCGGAGGTTGAAGAGGTTTTGAGTGAGAGGCCACCTCTCTACCAACCCTGTTCAGCACCTACTGATGGAGCGTCCCTCCAGTCCCCCTTTCATAGATTTCATGACATTCGGGCTGGAAGGGACCTTGTAAGATCATCGGGGCCAGCCCCATGCCTTCGTTGTGGCCTGCTTAGTCTCTCCTCCCAGGGAAGTCCCTCTTGATCACTGTACTTGCAGAAATCAAAGTAGCTTCTACCCCGCTCTCCATGGGGCGCTGAGCTGCAGCTGCTCTCAAGGAGCTGTTTCACCCCCCAGAGACTGGGGTAATCCTGCCCTGGGCCAGGCGTCTTCCTTTCCCCACGGTGTCTGGGACACGCTCCGTACCCCGGTGCCGTGACCCAGAGGCATGGAGCTAGCCGAGCTGGGCCTGGGGCCCGTGGCGCCGTCGGCTCTGCGGAGAGCTTTCACACGCGGTCAGTCCCGTGAGCCATGACGGCGGCAGCAGCACAAGGGCACGACTGGTGCAAGGACCTGGCCCGACACCTTTTCACTGAGAGCGCTCTGCCACCAACTTCCAAATGTCAATTAATCTATGTTTGCCTGCAAACTTGGGCTGTTGTTATACAATATGGACCCCCCGTATTTTTGCATTCAGGAACTGAGAGTCACAAAGCAGCTGGCTGGAGCGCCGAGAGCGCGAGACGCTACGAACAACGTTTGGAAGGGGAATGAGGGGTGAGTGAATATAATCGGTAGGGCTTGGAGCTGTTTGCTTTAGTGTCTCTGCTGGCTGCCATGGCCAGCTTACACTACTGCAAGAAGATGTCTAAAAATACGTACTGTAGAAGCCAGGCCATGAAAAGATTAATAGGTTAAATATCAAAATGCGGCTGCAAATAAATGGGAAGCCTGCTCAATTTTTGATGCACAAGCAAAAAGCACCACGAAGCAAGTAGTCTGTTGCTCTTGTTACTAAAAATAATAATATTCTGTTTCATGTGATGGGAGTGGGTGCAAGTGCTATTATTGAGGCTGCCCAAGTTCTTTCATGGCAACTTGTTCTTTTCAGTTTCTCATAATAAGTCTTCAAAACTTTTCAGGCCGAGCTGTTCCGTGTCTTTGGTCTCTGACTGCGCGTGGTTTTCAAGTTGGAACAAACTTGTCTCTGCTGCATTTGAAAATGACGACAGTAAAATATTATACTTTTCCATTATTAAGAAATATCTTTGTCTCTTCCTCAAAGCTGTTCTAATGCTGAAGTAACTCAATTGAAATTTGGCAGAGAAAAAGCCTTAACAGTGGAAAAAAGCCTTTGAATGTCCTGGTGAAAATTGAGTTTGATTTAGCTGAGTTACAAGCCTTTGAAAGTTGTCCTTTGAGCATGCACAGGAAAACTGTTAGGCTCATTTACCAAAGCGCTCATTAGGAGCAGGCTGCACAGCACATGCACCTGTGACTTGCTACACAATAAACTCGAGTCCTGGATCCCCTGAATAACCTCAAAACTAACTTGAATCAACATTCAAATGTTTCAGCGAAACATAAGATCTGCTAAAAGGAATTTTCCTCTTGCTCAATTCCTGTCCCCTACGTCCTGGAGAGCATGCAAAGAGCAAGAAGTTAAATTCTCTGCCCCTGATTGAATGTAATAATTCCCTGCATTTCAAATGGTGTATTTAATGAAGCCTCATACAGGGGGAACAAATGTGATTTCTCCAATGTTATTGATTGGCTAATTAGAGTACAGCCTAAACTCTGGCATTTCGTTGTTTGGCATGCATGCTTGCGCTCTCAAGTGCGATGCTTTCTTTTCTGTGTTGTGTGCGCGCGCGCGCTTGGGGATGCGTGTGTATAAAACAGACCGTGCACCACACATGTACTTCCCAAAGAGTTGAAAATCTAAATTATTTGCAACTCTGTGAGATGAAAAATGGGCCAGAGAAATGGATGGAAGGAGAAATAAATGAACTGAATGAGGTTATGTGATCACTTGGATGATGTGGTCTGCAGTTTGCTAGTTTCTGGCGCCAGGTAGGGGTTTGGGCATCTGAGGTAGCTTCACATGTTTCTTTATAGATACGTATTGTGTAAAGAGAATCGGAGGAGCATGGTTTGAGATGGTCCAAAAAAGCGGTGGAGGAGCGATTCGCGTTTGCAACAAATGCAATTGCAGTCGTTTTCCGGTATAGCTCGATGTGGCTCCCATTGCTGTAACCCGGTCCAGGGGTCACAAGACCGCGGCTGATGGTGATGACCAGCGAGAGTGGACATAGCCTCCTAACCAAATACAAGTAGGAAAAAACAAAGTAGGTTTCTGAAGATCCAGCAGCAGCTGAGGTCACAATGAAACTGGACTGGGTTCCAGCTGTACGCGGGTAATGTTGGTTTCCGGCTGCGTGTGCTTTCCCCTTGGATCTAAAACTTTTGCTCTTGGATGAAGGCTTAAAGTGATTCCTTCTTTCCTTCAAGGAAGGAGGAAATCCTCTGTGCCTGTTTCCTGCTGGACTCGTCCAATGTTGTTATATAGAAATATAATAATTAGCCTGTTTTTGGAGGGTAATAAGCATTCATAAAGCAAGAGCAAAGCGATGAAGAGCACAAGGTAGCTTTGCTAGCAATGCATGCAATTGTAAGGTTTCGCAGATTGGGCGGGTTGGGGCGCATCGTTTCACGGAAGCCCCTGTTCGGGGTTTTGCACGGGGGGGCGGGAGGCATCCTGAGATGTCCATGGTGCAGGAGGAGGAAAGCGGTGGGAGAGTGAGAAACGTCACTGCTCGTGGACTAGCTCTGCTGCCCAGAAGGAAGCGCGGACCCTGCATCGGCGCACCGCGGTTCGCTCGGAGGGTGCGCTCCGTTCAGATGCTGCGTTCCTGCTTTCTCGCAGCCACGCTACCAGCGGTGGTTACAAAGGCAAGGCCTCGTTCGCCTTGAATGACACCCTTCCTGCCCGGCCCGGCGACAACTGCTGCGCTCGGGGAGGTTCATCGTCTTCCTCGGAGGGCAGCCGTTGTTTGCATTGCTACTTCTGCTCAGAGGGGCCACCAAGACGGGAACTGCCTTTATTTGCAGTTGGGACTCTCCGGGAAAGCCCTGGCGATAGAAATGCTCTGAAGCAGCTCGCTCTTGGACAAGCCTGGCTCCCGTCTCTTCCCGCCCGCATCCCCCACCCTTGGGACGGTCGTAGTCCCTTGCCGGATCCCTGGAAGGCGGGGGGTCGTGCAGCCAGCTCGTCCAGGCAGTCTCATCTCGGGGCCTTGAGCCCAAAAAGCCCAAATAACCAGGGCTGAATCTAGTTCGGACAAGATCTTTTATTATATTGCCTCACTAAGGCAAATATTCCTATTCCCAAATCTTGACGACAGCAAGAAAAAGACCCGGAGGATTTGATTTTATTTTTTTTTACATGATGATAGATTTTACTTGCAGCCTGGTTTGGCCATTCATCAGCTAGGATTAAATAAAAAGATGAACATCTCAAACAAAATATTACCCTCTGGTTTGATAATGGCCACGACACACACCAAAACTGCATTCTTATGTTTTATTTTGGTGTTTAACGAACATCACGGTCTACTGGCAATGGTGTATAATTGAAACCTGTTGCAAGGAACTTTTTACCATTTTTTCTGCTACTGAAGAAGGCGGTGAGATAAAGGGACTACCTGGGAGCGCACGGCAGCTGTGACAGACATAGTGATATCTGTTGGCATCTCGGAGCCGTGTAGCGCTTGCAGGCATTTACAAAATGTATCGTGGCAAATGGTACAGGACTCTTACGGAGGCCGCAGGAAACTCCGTGACCTTTAGGTCTGTAACGAAACGTCTGGAGCGGGTGGAACAATACTAAATAGAGCCTGTTGCACTGTCCAGACTATTCATGAAATAATGAAAGGGGGGGTGCTGTGGCAGGGGGACTTTTTGTAAGATGTAAGTGCATCCCCTTAGACTCTGAAGGTGCACAGGTGCGTGGACAGCAGTTAGCAACCTGAATTTTTCTTCAACCTGAGATATTTTTCTTTGTCTCTGGGAAATCATAATGTGCCAATTAATGTCTAGATAAAACACTTAAAAATCTAGCTACTTAGCTCTGCTATGTCAGCTTCCTTCCCAGAGACCTGGAGCAGGGGTACCGCGTACCCAAAAGATTATCTATGTGTAGCTGAGAAGGCCCTTACAGACTAACTGGTTCAGAGCTGGTGCAATAAAAGACCTCGCCCACAGAAATCCTTGCTCCTCTTAAAGTGTCAGGTACTTAAAACACGTTTAAAACACAGATCCTCAGCCTGTGCAGAAGGACTTTGTTCCAGTGGGCTTCCACCGATTCGTAGCGGCGGGGCGTCTCAGATGCTCGCATCGACGTTCCCTCGTACGAGCCCGCCTTGCCGATAACGACGTGGGACAGCATCTAATCGGGGCTCTGAAAGTCAGCCAAAGGCTGTGGCTTTTTCTGGGACCTGGGCACGTTTTCTTTCTCGCCCTCCCAAACATCCCTGCTTCCTTGAAATGTAGTGCATTGGGGTTACTTTGACGTCGCGAGGTTCGTGCAACGGCAGCATTTTGGGAGACGCGGTATCGGATTCCTTCACTCGGATGCGAGCGTCGGGGGCATCGCTGGGCTGATCAGACAGTCCCGCTCGCCCCCCGCGCGCTAGAGGGACGCGAGCCTGAGGCAGGGACAGACGGACAAGGGGAGCTTGGGGCCGACCGCTTCCTCCTGTGCATTCGTGTCTTGTACTAACCCCTGACCTAGCAGAAATATAGGCCTTGCCTCTTTGACCGTCTCATCTCTTTCACAACGAGGCAGTTTCCAGGGGGGGGATCGTGGGATTATTTTTTTGAAAAATAAAAGGGACACGAGAGAAATGTGGCTGCACGTAGCACCGAGTCGGGGCCGGCACCGTGGCTGTGGCCGTGCCCGCTCCCCGGCGCCGATGCACCCATCGGTGTGGGAGCCCTGCCTTTACCTGGTGCTCGGCATCGATCAACATGAAAGCGTTTCCTTCCTTCAGGGGATGCCCTGGCCATTTTGTGCAAGATGAATGCTTATTTCAAAACCAAAGGCAAGCTGTGCGTGTGACCGGATGATTTAGGGAGAATCGTTGGACATTTGCAGCAGCTAAAACTTATTTCTAATTAAAAATAGAAGAGGAGGAAGAGCGGTGATGATGATAATGGCATTCACAGCAGCTAGAGCAGTTTTTTTTTCTGGCCCCAGTACTGTAAGTCCCTCCTTTGGCTATCCCCGTGTTTGAAGAGACGGTTCGTTTTCATGCCCGCTCCTTGAAGCTCTACCTTCCCTTCTCGTTAATGAATTTCCAGGCTTTGACTGAAAAACAGAAACAAAATACAAACAGGAGAAAAGAGATCTGACAAAGGACGGGGCTACATGTCTGGCAGGCTCTGCTGCGCCAGCCTCGGGAAGAGATGGCCATTTGCTGATTGCCTGGGGTTGACATGACTTGGTTAGTATGCTAATTTAGTCCTCTGCATTTAAGATTCAGATCAGGTCTGCGCGGGGTCTCCGGAGCCGCGGCGCGCAGGAACGGGTGTCTGCTGTGCAGCATTCACCATTCTGCGCATGAATTACATAAATACCCAAACACTCGCTCTGCCCCTGCCGCGCTCGCGCGCTCCCCGCGTCCCAGCCACACGCAATGTACCATCCAAACAGCTTTTGGCAAATGCTGCAAAAAAATGAAACGTGAAAAATTCCTCTGCGATTGGTTAATTCCTCTTCCTCCCTGTCCCCAAAGGCTCTCGCCTGCACACTGTATTTCTTCTGCTGACGGAGCTCGGCGCGTAAGGGCCAACATTCAGCAGTAATGAAGCAGCGCGGAGCTTGCAATCCGAAACAGAAGTGACACCTGCAAACGCCTCTGTCTGCAAAATCCCCACGGGATTCGTTCCCCGCACCCACACTCCCAGCTCAGCAGCTGAGAAGGAGCCTCGAGCTCTGTGCCCTTAGTGCAGAAATGCAAACGCAGACCCGGGAAGAAAACCGGCTACCGGTATTTCAGGGGCTTGCCAGCTTCCCACGTGCAGCTCCTGTCCTGTTAGGGTGCCCAGAATTAAGAAAGGGCTTAAATCCAGAACCAGCGGGAGTGATCAAGTCCAGCTGGCACAGATGATAACCTGCTCTGTGTTCTGGATCACCGATCTACAGAGAATATCATTACCCAAACCTCCCTTTTCCTTATCTCTCTGCAGTGTCGCAGCAGTTCCCAAGAAACGAGTGAAGAATCGTCAGCGTCTACTTTTGTTTAGCAGGTTTTGGACGTTGCTTGAATAGACTAAATCAGGTGTGAGCAAAGATGAGGCTCCAATGAAATGCATAAAAGGCTTTTCCAGCTCCGTCTCTGTCCTTCCGCACGCTGCTGCGTGGCTCTGTCCCCGGGTGCCCAGGTGTATCCCCCGCAGCCCGCACACCGGGAGATGCCTCGCCACGTCCCCAACGGCAGCAACCCGCGCTGGCTCCGCACCTACAGATTTGCTCGTCGTTGGGGGGGTTGGCTCTGGTCCAAGATGTTTTCCTGTCATCATTTCACTGTCTTTTCTCGTAATCTCTTTTTTAAACATCACTAGCAATTAGCTGATCCCCTCTCACATCCACGTGCACACATGCATACTCTCTCTCTCTCACCACTGAGTCCCATCACTGCCTTCTGCCTTGCAAGTCTAAGAAATTATAGCTGCTCATTAGCTGGAGAGTGCGTTTTGAAAGGCTTGGTGTTTACTCACTTTGCAAATGTTGCTGGCCCTTTTAATTATTCTCCTTTTTGCATACCATAAAGAAGCAGCGAGCTGCTCAAGTCAGCCCGGGCGACTGCGTGTTCCCGGGAAGGCAGTAGGAAGGATCGTGTTTTACCGCACGGCTGCTGCTTTCTTCCTTTCCTGTCAGCGAGCCAAGGAATCCCCCCAATGCTCTTACGTAGCAGATACCAAAACTGTGAGTCACTTTTCACTCCCCGAGCTAGAAGTCCACTGCATCCGTGTACGTAACGGCAAGCACAAGGCTGGGAATTTCCCCGAGCACCAGCGTGCCCCGGAACCAGTTTTCCAGCCGTGACTCGGTCTTCCTTGCTGTTGCTGTCTCCCTTCGGCTCCTCCGCTCTCCTGTCCTTTTCCTTTCTTTTCTCCTCTCCATCCATCTCTGTGTTGCCAGCAGCAGCGAGCCCAGCACGAGCCAGGTCCCTCTCGCCGCCTGAGATTGTTTTTTACTGCAGCAGCCTTTGGCTGCTCCCTCTGCCAGGCTGGATCACCAAAGACACACGACTCGCTCACAATGAATAATCAATACAGATATTGATCTGCGGAAAATGTTTGTAAATTCCTGAAAGGGAATCCGGACCGGGGGACAGGGAGGCTCGTGGGGGACGACGGTGCGAGTCGAGCGGCGGCTGGAGGCAGAACCGCGTTCGGATCCCGAGGCTCGCCGACGCCGAGGTGACGGGCACTGGAATGTGTGCGCACGCGGGCGGGTGTGCAGGGGGTGCTCGGGATTTCGTTTCTCTACAGCTGCTTTCTGTGAAGAAGCGAGCGGCGAGCGGGGAGAGGCCCCATCAGTGCCATGCCTTGGCTGCAGGCCAGCACTGTTTTGTTTCCATCAGCACACGCTACTTGTACATTTGCATAAACACAAGGTTATTTTTTATCCCGTGGCCAAAAAGGGGGTTTGAAACAGAGAGGTATTATATAAAGAGGTGGGGCTGTCTGATCACGATCGCTGAGGATTAACCTTCCCATCTCTGTACTTGAGCAAAAGAAAGAGGAAAAGACGATAAGAAATGCCGGGATATTAAATGCGTGCAAGACCCAGCCGTTGTAGACTTACGTCCCGGAGCGGGGAAGTTGCGGACAACTCTTTTTCGTGCAGCCGGACCCTGATTTGAACCATGGGACCGGATGCGTTCCCACAGCTGCCCGGCTCAGCTGAGCCGACCCCTTTAACTAAGGAGTGAATAACGTTCAGGGAAAGCAAGCGTGCGGAGAACCGTGTCGTCCGCGAGACCCGGGAGAAGGTGCCACTCCTCTCGTGGAGCCCCGCGTCCTGCCCGCGGCACGGGCAGCATTTCTGCGCCCAGCGGGTCTCGGGCAAGGTGTTGGCAGCGCCCAGCTGCATTTCGTAGGCTTTGCTCGGGGCACTCTCCTCCTCCTTCCCCCCCGCGCCTGCCCGTCTTTCTGCGAGATGGCACGGCCCAGCCCGGCGTAGTGGCCACGGTGCTCTCGGGGCCACCGAGCCTTCCACCTTTCTTAAGGTGGGCAGAAAATCTGGAGGCTGGGAGCAAGGGATGTCTCGTTAATCCCCCCCGTGCCACTGCACGACACGCGCCCGCTCTTGCGGTGGCGCCTGCCTTGATGAATGAGGCCGCCGTTGCAGCGGCGCGGATGCTCACTTCCTCGGCCGTGCGTGCCGTTTTGGTGTCATTTGCAAAAAGTGCCCTGGTCGGGAGCACCGTGATTTATCTAACAACCTCTGGCTCGAGGCAGCTTGTTGGTATGGCATTTTCCTTTCACACCTCCCCCACCTCCCTCCTCGCCCCTGTTTTGATTGGTAATAAAATCTTCCCTGGATGATTACATTCCTCCCTCCCATTGCTTCCTTCCCTTTGCATTCACACGGCTCCCGGTCTCATGACAGAAGTTTGAGTAACCTTTGAGATAGCAATCTTGAGTGAGACCTCCATGTGAGGATTCAATTCCAGCGTCTCCTTTCCGGAGAGGAGCTGTCCGCTTTATCAGCCGGCACCAGCAGGAGGGAGGCTGATTTTTTTTATTCTTTCTCCGGCTTCTGATTAGCTCCAGCAATCCAATTAGCAGAGGCATTTATATCACAAGGGGCTGAGGAGCCCCTGCTCATCACGGCAGCTCAGAGCCAGTCATAAATTCTACTGACACTACATCTTCCCCGTGACACGGATTAATTACAGCGGTGGGCCTCCAGCACAGGTTTGCAAAGGAAGGTGCACGTGAATATCAGAACTAAAGAGGAGGCAAGAAAGGGAACGAGGTTCCCCGGGCCAGCGGCGTCGCGCCCGAAGGCTGCCCCACCTGCGGCTGGGCTAGGGCAGGAGCAGGCGGACAGGTGGGGCGGGCGCGCGTCACTAGGGCAAGCGGGAGCCGGCGGCCACTGCCTGGAGACCTGGGAGTAAATTATGAACCGAGCGTCCGTGGCCTGGCTGGGAAACTCCTCCCAGTGTTTCTTCCTGCGCTTCAGGGCAGGCGCAGACGTGATGCGAGAAGAAACGGGCTCTCGGGGGGTCAAGGGCGTTGCAGGCCTCCTCGGCGAGGCGCAGGGAGATGGGCGCCGGGGCTGCTGCGCAGGGTTGCTGGACGCGCCGAGTGGTGGCTTCTTCCCCCGCGCACTTTTGCCAGAAGTTTGGTCACGTTGAAGTCAGCTTTCCTGCAAACGATACTTCTGCCCCAGAAACAGTGGCTTGCTGGTGCCATAGCATCACTTCCAAAAACGCTGCGTCTTGAGAGGGCGTTTCTGATCTTGATTTCCTGGGGCTGTCGCATACCATTTTCTGAAATGATGCTAAAGCGAGTTGGGTATAGGGAATCAGGACAGCCAGATGAACGCAGGGTTTAGGTATACTTTGTATATCTCTGCTTACCCTCGCCTATATCTGTATTTCTCTATTCCTTCATTAACCTACAGTATCTATCCATTCATCTCAATCTATCTGTTCACCTCTGTATCAACTATTTATTCAACTATCCACATGTCTACATATTTATCTCTATATTTATTAAAACTATATGTCTGTGTATATATATCTATCCATCATCTGCTGAGCTGTGACTCTATTTCTCTCTTTGTCTGATCTCTCTTTTTTTATTCAATCACGTGTCGATTTAACCATTCATCTATATTATCCATCTTCCTCTCAGTTTTTAATTTAGTCATCAGTCTTTCCATCGATGTATTCCTTCATCCATTCATCTCTCAGATCTGTTCTTATTAGATTTCTATTAGTTCATACAAAAATCTTTTTTTTTAAAATAGCTCTGGCTTAGTAAGCCCCGCAAATATATGTTGTAAAACTTAATTTGGTAAAATATCAATTTCAAAATCAGGAGCCTCATCAAAAATCCCTGTGTCCTGGAACACCCAGGACATCAACTCTGATTAATTTATTCTGGTCTATTAACGTCGTGCGTAAGAAAATATAGTTCTGTCTGGATGCAGGTATTGTGTGAAATGTATGAAATCATGTTCAGCCAAGATCTTGCCCTAGCGATGAAACAGTTCGGCCCATTTCAAACGTAAAGCAGGATCCCGATGCAGCAATTACCGGGTGAAATTCTTAGCCTAGGTCATCATAATGGCTCTTTCTGGCTTTAAAATCAATCAGTTCATAAATCCCTGTGGAAACCTGGGTTAAATTTGGCCGGAAGTCAGAGCACCCGGCTTCTGTCACGTTGTCGCGCTCCCAGCTTAGCACCAGCCTGGTGCAATTCTTCGTGCTCGTTGCTTGCGCCTCCCCGTCGTTCCCAGCTGAACAGGACCGGTCGTTAGTTCGATGTCTGTAGTTGCCGATGTGGCGTGCTTTGCCCACTTCTTAGCGGGACATCGACTGGTGCCATTACTGTGGTTTTATGGAGCATTTGGGGCAAGCCTTTGGCTCGTATTCACTGCTGGTGAATAGAGAAAAGAACAAAGACCTGCAGCCCCCTTTCCACGTACTTTTCCTGTTATTTCTCTTTAGTGGAGCTACTTAAAACAATCTCAGCAGAACTTTTATTCGCTTAGTAGAGGGGGTAGTTAGCTGTCTGAAATCAGGCAGGGCAAGGTGGTACCTTAGAGACTAACTGGTTCAGAGAGGCATACACTTTTTTGGCGACAACCTACCTTGGTTGCCTCCGCAGGCATGTGCCAGCCTGACCCGGTGAGTCCCTAAAGTGTCGTGCTGCCTTGCCTTCTGCGGTTGTCACTGAAAAATGGGATTTTATCAAAGCAAAACAGTCACATTTGAAGTTATTTCAATTTGGGGGGAAGCACGTCGTCCTCGTCCTCGCAGGGTCTGATTTGCCGAGCGGACCGCTTTCACGAACCGCGTTGAAAATAGCAAACAGCTCAGCATTTGGAGAGGAAATAGTTTGTGTGTTTATTTACTTGGGTTTTTATTGGAGATGCCTATACCGTTTCTGAACAAGATTTCAGAAATGGCTTGTTTTCAGAATTCTGGTTTGAAAAGCTAGGTGTATTTCTGGGATTATGTGGGATGAAACAGAATGGAAATGTTACTTGTCAGCTAACTACTGTCCACACGCCGTCTTAAAAACAGGTCCTGGACTGTCATGCGGGCAGCCGATCCTTCGCCGAGGACCAAGCCTACCTGATACCACGGAATCCATTTATCAGAACTGGTTTTCGTAGCGTGAATATTCAAACATGCAAACATACTTGAAGAGGCAGGATGGAAACGATTCAATTTTTAAAGAGATTTTATATGGGGAAATTGAATACATCCATCACACTCTCTCCTGTTTCTTTTCCTTGGGGTGGTTTTAGACACCATGAGCTAATTGGTGAAGCTTGTTGAGACCTTACCCCTGTTGGGATGGGGTAATGTGTAAGTGCTGGCTGGAGTGGGTAAGCAGGAGGAGGCCAGACCTTGCAGGTGCAAATATTCTCCAGTATACTGCAGGGCTTCACCTCAGTCCTTGTACCAAAGTCGGCACGTGGAACAGACCCTTGTTCGCTTTCGTTATATAAAGTACGTTCTGTTTTCAAAGGATCGCCTCATTTGTTGCAGGACAAGAAAAAATTTGCAAGCCACGTGTTTAGGTGGTTTAGAACAGCACAGCCTCTCTGGGCACGTCTACACGCGCAGTAACGCACCGTAGTTACTGCCCATTAAATGTAGCACCTGGAACAGGTGCGCACTAGACGCGCGGTGACTGGTTTGACTGCACAGTAGCGCTAGCACACTCCGTTTAGGTGCGTTAATGCACAGCGGACTCATTGTAGTGCGCGTTTAGCGCATCGTGTAACGCACCCACTGAAGTCAAGTCTGTGCCTTACAGCCGTGCGTGCTGCACAGTGGCGGCCGAACAGAAACGAGCAGTCAGGTGGTCAGGAGGAACGCGCAAAATCAACATTTCCCCTCTCAGATCTCCACTGTGTCTTCGATAGGTGGGGAGACGTGCCTTGAATCCTTCACCTTGACCCATGTTCTCCATCCCAGTTGATGATTTTATTCTTTTATAAATCAGTCCTTCATGAATTCCTTTGAAAAAACAGGTTAAAGGGAATATTGTCAAAAAATTCTGTCTCTCTCTTTACTATATTATCCCCTCATTTTTTTTGTCATTTAACTCCAATTATGGGATGCTAAGTGCTTTTGGAAATTTCATTGTTAATATCTTCTTACAGTGCTATTAACGTAAATCAACTTTAATAGTGTCCCAGCAAGTGTAAAAGCAATCAAAAATTCAGTACTCACGAATCATTCTGTAATTTCAGCATAAAATGTTAATAGAAATAATATCCAATACCATAAAATATCGGCAAATTCAACTTTAAATATATGTGATAAATGACTTTACCATCACGCAGTGTCCTGTGGACTTTGGCAACCAGAACATTTTATTGGCAAACTCTGCCTTAATCATACAAGGACTAAAAGACACCTTCCTGCCTTCTGCCTCGCTGTTCCCAGCACAAGGTATACGTGCGACCCTTTTTTTTCAATATCTTAAAAATCCATCCTTAGTTAAAAGGTACCATCTGTGTCGGGTTGTTTAGTGGCAATGCAAGGAGGAATTGCCCAGGTAGCAGTTAACTGATTTCTAACTCACCTGCTGCCTCAGGGCCCCGAGGCTGCCTAGAAAAGCTTTTAACTGCATCAACTGGGACTGAAATTGGGATTGCCTCAAAAAAAAAGACATCTGAAATTAATGTTGTAAAGCTCTATCAGCCAATTAATGAGAAATTCTTAAGAGAATACTGTAGATTTCTGAAAAACGCATAAATGTTTGAATTAAAAAAAAAAAAGCACTTAATTGATAGATGTCATATAGATTATAACATCTATAAATGTTAGCCCTGGTCCAGGCAAGCTTTTCTTCTTCCTCCGCCTTTTCTTCTTGCCTTTTTTCGTGCGAAAGTTCCTTACTTTTTAAAAAATGTTTAAGACTTTCTCCGTGATTTAAGTCCCTGCGGTGTCCGCAGACAGCAGCGATAGATCTCGCCTCCCTGGGTCTCCAGGGCCGCAGCTCTCCTACATCCTGGGGCTCTTTTCGACAGGGAAGAAGAAAACTACAGTGGCGAGGGAGGCATTCAAAGTTAATTTCTTCAGGTAAGGTCTCCTGGCCACTTTCCATGTGCGGTGTAGTCTGCCTTCCCCTCCCCTCCAGTGTAGCCTGGATTAGTCGGTCTCCTTTTAACCCAGCTGGCTCTCTCCCTCTCTATGTGGATCCTTCCTTGTAGACCCGTGGAGTCATTTGCACAAGGTCAGGTAGTCCTTTGAATGCTGCGCTGGGTTCACGGGGCATTAAATACCCTCACGAAGGCCATAGGAAGTTAAGATTTCTGTGGGGACTTGTAACTTCAAATTCACCGGAAACATTTCTCTGCCCTTACCTAGAATGATTCTAGGTATCACATCTCTTTCCAAGCCCAACAGAAAGCCTGTAAGTTTTTGTCGGCTCATTGTGCTCGATAAGTAGTCATCGATGGCTCTCTGTCTCGTTTGGAGGAGGTTTCGCAAGGGGTTCTCCAGGGGCCGGTCCTTGATCCGGTATTGTGTGATGTCTTTATGAACAATTAGGATGATGGGATTGAATGCACGCTTAGCAGACTTGCAGATGACATCCAGTTGGATGGAGATGCAGACACCATGGAGGGCAGGGCTTGGATCGAGAATGACCTGGGTAGACTGGAGAAATGGGCTGAAATCCATCAGATGAAATTCAGCAAGGACAAGTGCAAAATCTTGCCCTCGGGATGAAATAATTGCATGCACAGTTACGGACGGGGGGTGGTTGGTTAAGCTGCAGTACTGCAGAGAAGGACCTGGGGGCTATAGTGGACCATAAGCTGAATATGAGCCTACAGTGTGTTCTTTTACGGTATTTGCAAAACAAGGAAAAAGCCAACAGCATGCGGGTCGTATTCACAGGAGTCGCCTGTGAGTCCGGGGAAGTGACTCTTCCGCTCTGCCGAGCGCTGGGGAGGCCACACAAGCACTTTGCTCACGGGGTCCCTTCCAGCCCCGGTTTCCAGTGGTCCTAGGTTAAGCATTTTGAAGTTGTGCTCTGCAAGCTAATATTCTAGAAATTAAGTCATCTGATACACCGAACTATTAAGCTATCTTATTTATTTATTTATTCCTTCATTCAATATATATGCCACTCTTCCCAGCAAGGCTTACAATAAAAGAAGCAGAACATTTACAGAACAGGAGAAAAAACAACTTAAATGGAAAATTAAATATCTGCCTACTTCTTTGTCCCATTTCTCTTAAACTGTCGAAACCAGCTCTGATCTTTTGGGTGGAATTGATTTACTTTTGATGACAGTGTAGAGTTGTCAAAGTCGTGCTTAAAATGGACAGATCTTGTAGATGCATTTTGAGAGAGTAGTGTCTCAGCTGCTCAGCAGAGCGGCAGCTCGGGAATCGAGTTCGAAAGGGGCTGGGGCGGCCGTGTCGCGGACGGGCCTGCTGTCCCAGAGCTGCTGTTATCATCCCAGCGCCGTTCCCCCCGTAGCCTGGCGTGGTTCTCCCGCGCCGGCCATCCCAGTGTTTACATCCAGCCTCTCTGGCTGCGGAGTGCAAAGCAGATGCATCTCAGGAGAGAACTTAAACGCTTTTATTTCTTAACGTATTTTAGTTTTCTTTGTTACACAAAATTTCGTGTTGACCTAAGCAAAACTACCTGGGAATCAATTTCTTTATACACTCCCAGTGAGCTACTTTCAAAAGGGACAAAATAATGGTAAGGATCTTTATCTCGCATGATTAAAGTCAATGAAAGTTTTCCCATTGATTTTGCTAAGGGCAGAATCAGTCCCCTGAATTATATCTGAAACTGATTTTTACAATCAATGTATTTATCTCTTCTAATAAAATTGCTAGCTTTGGAGTCTGAAATGATCATATTTTAGTAGGAAGACTTGTATTTTAATGCTAAAAATCATGGCATATACGGGTTTTCTGTTTAAAACAAATCTCTGGCACGTAGAGCTTAATAACGACTGCATGACTTCACTGGGAATCTTCACTTTGACTTGCGTGGGCTTTGCAAGGGGGCAGGATTAGGCGTGTTGGCTTGAGATCTGGGTAAGCACGTGTGTTAGGAATCGGTTCTCGGGACGTGCCAGCGTGCTGGAGACGCTGACGTCTGCCCAGGATAGAAGCACCTGCTTGGATTCCTGCGCCGCGCTGCAGCAGCTATTGGGAGTCAGGTGACTTAATGACTCGTCGTTCCTCACTCCAGAAGTGTTAACGATTGTCTGTCCTCTTTAATGATCTTGGTGCCCCACTAATGAAGCACATCTTTCTTGGGGCAATCTGCCAGCTGCTCCTGGTCTCTCTCCTCCTATTTCACAGCTTGGCAGGCTCTTTAGCTTTTTTCAGAACCACACAGGTCCCCCCACAGAGACCAGTATTCAGCAGCAGGTTGGGAAGCCGAGTCACCTGAG
>JAGPOW010002791.1:704752-755704 GCA_030014935.1 Caiman crocodilus | reverse complement strand
AAAAAGCTCAGTCATTTCTCTGTACCTCTCCCCCGCTCCCCTATGATTTGAATCCCAACTGCACGATCTCCGTCTGCTCTTGTTAGGACAAGTCAATCTGGAGCTGCACCTCTGCAAATCGGTTCCTTGTCGCCTTGGTTTCGAACCCCGCGTCCTGGTGGGGGGCGTCTGCCGATGGACCGGGACGCACCTCTGCCGTCCCCGGAGCCGTGGCTCGAGGTTGCAGCCGACTGCTGCGTAAACCAGCCTCTGCAGCTAGCCCAGGCAACACATGCTTAGTCAATTAATTTTCTTATTTAGATCCATTTAACAGAATCGAAACTAATTTTAGCTGTTTGGACGACGCTCTCATTGACTTCAGCGGAGCCGGTTCGTCATACGTTTTAATTTTTTACTTGAATAGGCGCCCGTATCACGGAAACGGGAGACGAGGCCCAGCTTGCCTATACAGTTGGTAGAAAAGGGTAAACGTGCCCCAAATGGGCAAATACTTTTTAATAAGTTGATAAAGCCGTTCTTTTAATGGCGTCACCAGGAATCAGTACACATCGTCATGCCTCAGCTCCCGTCTAGTTTTCCTTTGGCCTCACTCGTGGTGCTAATCAAAATTACTTTGAAACACAAAAAGGGATGATGGGACTCGTTATCTGTTCAGCCGCCGAAGAAGGGAAAGGACTGTTATGTAACTTAACGACACGAGGACGTCGTTCCTTGTGCGCTCGTCACAGTTCGTCCCGCGCGGGAGCCCTGGCATCTCTCCGGCTCCGGTGAGATTTCTCCGGGCAGCCCGAGTGCCGGCTGCTGTCTCCGTGGCACGCAGGAGCAGCCGCGCTGCAGCGTCCCCGGATCCAAATTCTATCACAGATGTCCTTTCTGCAGGTAGATATGGCCACGGGGACAGTAATGTTATTGTTTGTACTAAATCCCTTAGCGATGGACTCTCGGAAATGCAGATTAACTGTGAATTTACAAACGGCCTCACCTCTCCCCCCGCCCCTGCGTCGACACTCTTAGGTTGCTACACCACCAACTGACGTCTAATTTAAAAGGGTATAATATTAAAACATCAAATTTACCGTATATATAAAAATAGACGCACATCGTTTTCGATCAAGAAGAACAACATCAGGTAAAATAAAAATCACTGGGGACAGAGGAGAATTTCAATATTTTTTAAGTGGGAAGAGAGGCTAAATTGGATGTTTCAGCGGCACGGTAACACAAGCTGGATTGTTTCGTGTTTAGCATCTCATAGGAAACTAGGCATGGTGTGATATCAGGACAGGGTTTTTGTAACAGGGAGTTTTGGTGAGAATTTAAAATATAATAAAACCCCTTCTTAGGTTTTCAGGAATCAACAGGACCATTTCTTAAATCGATCCATTAGTTTGTAGGACTCCAGAACACGTCTGTAGGACGGGGGACCGTATCCTGGAAAATACTGGCTGCAAAGCCTTTGGAGTCACGATTACCCCGCTGAATAATCCCTTCCACATTTAAATGCTGGCTAGAGTAGAGGGCGTTACCGCGTGCTGTGTACTTCTGGTGAGACCGCTAGCGTCTGTCCTGATCAGACATTCACAGTTTAAAAAAACTGGGAAAGGGTTCAAGAAAAGCCCTCCTGTTTGTGTCGTGCAGCAAGTGAAACCAGATGCTCACAAGGGCTCGCTCTGCAGCGGCAGCGTTTTATAAAATCAGTGATTAAACACCCCTGCATCAACTTTTCCATCCCCCTTGGTGCTGGGGAGTTGTTTGGAGACCACAAGAAGGGCTGTGCTAGGTCAGACCCACGGTCCATCGAGCTCAGTGTCCTGCCTCCGACCGCCGAGAGTGGCTGCTTTAGATGTTATCGGCCATCTCCAGCGTGATGCGATGTATTTACTGAGGCTGCTTTGAGTTTTGCTGTCAAATCACCGACAGATGAGTGCAAAGTAGGGAGAATAAAGGATGTAGCCACTGTTGGCCAATCCAAAGCCCATGAATGAGACCTTTATTTTAATACTGAAGCTTCATGGTCATAAGAGCACAGTTTGTTTTATTTTAATGCATTTACAGTGACCAAAAGTGTGCAAAGATCTCTGACCTAAAGAGCTCGCGGTTGGGATTTTCGAGCTGGCACATGAAAGTGGAGGGAGGGTGAGGAAGAACAAGTTTTACGGGAGTAATGAATGCTCAATGTAGCCACACGTGGCTGTGGTTTGCTAATTTAATACTTCTTAAAGGTACAGTAGCAGAAGCGACTCGGAGGAGGTACTTGAATGAAAGGAGGGGGCACCAGTATCGTGGGCTGGTTTTGCAATAGATGGGGCTGAAAATGTTGTAGCTAACTAGCCCTATAGCACCATAGCTATGGAAATGGCCAGGTCAGCTCAGCACTTCTGACTGTACTTCTACAGTGGGGAAAAGACCTGCAAAGCACTTGTTAAAAAATAATTCACTAGCAAAATGAAGGTGATTGTCTGATTTAATAATGAGTCCCCTTCAGGCCATTCAACATCAGTATGTAAATACTTCTCCGGGACAGAGACCAAGCTAAGGGGGCAAGATGCACGCATGTAACCTCCGCACTCTGATTAAAAGGAGATATTTTGATCAGCATGAAAGTGGTCCTTGAATGGTGAGCGCCCATGATAATGAGGACCACGCAGAGGACAGGTCAAGACACACCAGCTGTTTCACTTCCTCCACAAGCAGCTCCTCGCCAGCAAAGATCATGAGGCTATAAATTGTCCAGTGTGACCAAAATGATCAACTATCAGCTGACTACATCAGGAGATCGTTAGTCATCCTAATTAGCTCCATCTCAGCCTAAACAAGGGTTGAAGACTATTCAAAATGCCCTTGGTATTACGTTGTACCCGATTTCTGAGTCGCCGCTACGTACGAGTTGTCGTCCTCAGAAAGAGGAGGCTGAAGGCAGGTGCGCCTGCCAAGCGTCCGACGGAGGGAGAGCGGCCAGCGTGCGAGCACTCATGCCTTTCCTTTGGCTCACCCCCATTGCTACTGGCTCCCCGCCGCAGCCCAGCCTTGCCTTCTTCGGATGCCTTAAATAAAGGACAGGTGAATTAACGCTCTGCAGTTTTTGCTTAAACCAAATTTTGCCTAAACTCATGGTAGCATTAGCCTTGACTTGACCTCCGCCAGGGCTCACAAACGAGCACCTCTTTTCTCCTGTCGTTCTGCGAGTCCCGGAGAGACGGACAGTCGGGAGGAACGACCTCCGGGATTGAAAACAAAACCTGTAGGAACACGGGACCATATTACCATCCTCATTCACATGGCCTTAAAAAAAGGGGCAAAGACTGGACAGCGGGGAGAGGCGGTATAATCTGCCACCAGGCAAACGTTATGCTCATCCCCAGCAAGGGTAAACTAGGGTTGAGGGGTTTGTCCCCAAAACTCGTAGTTTGATTTACTTTTATAACCTTTGGCAGGTCATTATTTACCGAAATATGTGCTCTTAGTAACCTCCTGTAGCAGCGAGTTCCTCAGACTGTCTACCCACCGAGCGGGACGGTATTCCTGCTAAACTGCTGAGCGGTAAGAAATCAGTGCTTCCTGCACGTCTCAGAAACGGTCCAATACATTAAGAGGTTTTTATGGAGGTCTTGTCTCAATGAGAACGGCAGGCAAAGAAAGGGGAGAACAAAACAAACTAGAAAGAAAAAAATCAAATCAACATAGAGGAAATAGCAAATGGAATATAGAGGAATATAGAGAATGTAATATAGAGGAATTCAGAGGACTAATGAGTTTTCCAGCCCAGAATGTTTCTCATGAGATAATCAGCATCTAATTCTGCCAAGTTTGTAAGTTGGGGTGTCAAAAAAGTTAGAACATTTTTCTAAATAATATTCTCCCTCCTGCCAACATGTATTCCAGGAGAACTTCATCTGCTTTTCCTGAATTTTATTTATTGCTAAACAGGTTTCAGGCCTAAGAAGATTTAAGTAATATTAACACATTAGCAGAGCCTTTCCTGCGAGAGCCGTTGCATTTCTCCCACTCTGGACCTCTTCCCTTTTTGCACTAAAAGCAAACAGAATTCATTATCTTGTCTCAGCATTGAAGCTTTTTAAGTTCAATGTCAATAGCTAGTTAGGAAAGGGCAGGAGGGTCAGGGATTAGGACTCCAAACTGTCCTTGACGTTCCTCTGTAGGATCATCTGCTGTTTGCATCAACCTAATAAAAAAAAAATCCCTGTCCACTATCTCGGGAATGATCAGGACAGGAAAATGTCAGTTTTGGGACTGACAGGACTCTGATAAGAATGAGCTGGAAATGAGACGGAGAGAGAAGAAGTAAATACCGTCATACTAAGTTTGTAATGTACTTTTTAAATGCCTTTCTTGTGCATGCATGCATGTTCACCCACCCGGCTTTAGTCTCTCAGCTTCTTTTCAGAGCAGCTTTACTGTAAGAAAGTCTCTGTCTATTTTTGTTTGATTTGATTTGTACAGTCTTTCCACAACCTTTTAAAGATCTGGAAAGGTCAGTCTTCCTGGCCTGGAAGCTGTGAACACATTCACTCCCACAGAATTTCTTCTAAGCACAGAAATAGTTTCCATTTTCAGAATTATCTATACATATTTCTAGAGTTACCAACATGGTCTGAATTCTCAGGCTTAATCTAACACAGGATGGAAACATACCATTCAAACAGAAAACTTCAAAGTAGGGCAAACTCTGAGTATAAATGCAGTACCTACTTTTTAAAAACTTGTGTTTAATAATGGGGTTTCCTTGTTTTTTCTTTTCATTTTTATTGCATCTTTAATAGTAGAGGAAATGTATAATATTTATTATTTGTACCAGGGAGCACTGTTTTCTTCATGTCATCTATCCTGCCCCAGAGAGATGTCTCACATGTAGACATACCTTTTCTTAATCTATTTCATTCGCAAAGATATTTCATGAAGATTTCTCACCCATGTAGTGCGCCTTACCCACAGGGTAAGGCAAACACTTGTTTTAGGATGAAATTGCGAAGTGAGTTAAGATCTGTGTCAAAGTCACCAGGACACATTCTTGCATAGGTGGGTTATGATGGAGGCCGTTTCCTTCCAAGACCACTTGTGATTTTATTACTCAGTGAAGTTAGTGCACACATACCTCCCGACCAGGGGCGCCTCATCAGTGTACGCTGAGATCCAGATTAGGTACACCGAACTAATTGCGAACCGGGGTCTCCCGGAAATCCTGGCGTGGAGTCTCTGGGCACAGTCTTTATTTCCTTTTTTCCGAAGCTCGAATCAGACATGTGGGTGGGGCAGCTCTTCCCTGAGTCTTGTAATTACCACTGGGACACCTGGAAAAACTCCAGGTAGATCAGGGATCCCCGTAGTTCATTCCTACATTCTCTTTAATTGTTTTAATGACATCTGATAAACATGCATCAGATGTTCTCAAATTGTAGCCTGTGGCTCACTGGTGATGTGATCGGCACAGCAGATGATGGCAGTTTGAAGATGTTGCCGATCACAAGGTGTTGGCTTTCCTCTCCCTCCAACTGTTTCCGTCGCATTAAAAGAAGCTAAAAATGTGAAATGATCCCTATCATTGGTGTTTTGTTGAAAGAAGTTGCTGCAGTTTCCCTAGCGTGTGGTGCAATCACAGATGTAAGGAGAAGTAATTCATATGATTGCAGTGCCAGTGGAAATAATCCATATGAAAATCTTTTTGTTGAATGAGGTGGGGCACACTGTAAAAAAAAAAAAAAAATTGAGACTAATTAATTCACAATAGCATATTTTCACATGTATGAGTTTCCTTGTTTTCCTTTTGGCCTCTGCAGTGAAATGTTGTTTTATCTCAAATTACTGCACGGTTATTAAGATTAAACTCAAGCAGTTGGTACCCATTGATTCTGTCCATTGTCCAAACATTGGCCCAATACCTGCAGAGATTTAGATCCTTGCCAAAAGTAGATCCTTTTATTTTGAGGACATTGTTTTCAACAATTGTATTTTGTCTTTCTACCTGATGTTTAACAGTGTTGCTGAGCTTTCTCTCTCCCTCCTTCTCTCCTTTTATAACTCCCTTTTGTGTAGATATCCAATTACAATTTCCCTTGGAGAAACCCAATAGAAAAATCTCAAAATATTAATTTTCCCAGACACTAATTGGTACTTTTCTATAAACAATAGCATCTACCATAGTTTGCATTTGAGAATAATTTCAATATCAATGAGATTTTCCCTGTAGAGCCTGATGCTTTATTGTATAATTTAGCAGCAAATTGGTGCAACGGAGTGGATCCGGCCAATGGAGTTTAAGAAAATATTTTAGATGACAGATGAAAAGTTAGATGTCTACAAAGACAGGGGCTTTCCCTGCATGGCCAGGGAGCCAGGTTGGCAGATGGCCTATACTTTCACTCTTCATCATCTTGGTAATATTTTGATATCAAAGTAAAGGGCCCACGTGGCTGGGTTTTTGCATGCCGTGACGGACGTCCGGGCCTATCTACAGTGCACACGGGAAAGGTGTTCAGCTTTTTAGTGAACTGTGTGCAGCAAAATCCTAGTATGGCGCTAAATCCAAGAATAGGAATTTTGATTAAAAATGGTGAAATCTTCCTGTGAAAAGCGATGCCAGTTGAATTACAGAATCATAGAAAACTAGGGTTCGTCCCAGCCAAGGCATTGTCCAGCCGGGTCTTAAAAACCTGCAAGGATGGAGACCCCACCACCTCTCCGGTTACCTGTTCCAATGCGTCACCATCCTCCTCGCGAGAGAGATTTTCCTAATATCCAACCTCAACTTCCCTTGCTGCCGCTTGGGCCCATTGCTCCTTGTCCTGCCGTCTGCCCCCACGGAGATCGGTCCAGCTCCATCCTCTTTATTCACCTTCTTGGCACCAAGGGCGCACTGCTGGCTCCTGTTCCACTTATTGCCCACTGTCACCCCCAGGTCCTTTTCTGCAGAGCTGCTGCTTGGCCACTTGATCCCCAGCCTGCACCGGTGCAGGGTTGTGCACGAGATGCATATGCATCCAAGCATGGAAGATATTTAATTTGTAGACAGCTTGATTAGTAGACTACATTATCTTTTTTTTTAAAGCTTCTTTTAGCTCCAAGTACAGTCATATAGCAATGTTGGCTTTCTCCTTTCCATATCCTAATATCATGTTAGAGATTTCAAGGACTAGCGTGCACTTTTCTGCCTGCTTGACAGATATCTGAGTCTTAGGACTTGCAGAGAGCTCTCCCGAAGCAGGTGTTTCCACTGTCTGAACGTCCTGAATTGTGTAGCCTCAAAGAAAACGGGACTGCTAGCGGCAGTAATATCATCCAGAAACAGTTAAATCCATACCTTGATGGCTGACTTTCTTGCACAGAGCTTCATCTGCCCATACCCTGCTCTGTCAATTTGTCTTTCTTCTCCTTTAATCTTTCCTTTTACTTAGGAGGATAGGCCGCTACCTTTTAGAGGTGCCTCTTTGCTGAAAGATAACAGAATTTGAGGCTTTGCAATCGGTAATTTTCCCAGTGCGGGAGAAAGCTGACACAGAGTCAAAGTTTTCCGAGTCTTGTATACCTTGAACAGAAGTGGCCAAAACTGGGCGCAGGGGAGTCTGCTAAGAAATGCAGGTTAGAATACCACCGAGTTTTACCCAGCTGCCAAGAAACATCTCCTCCCTTCTTACCCGTGATTTATTTCTGCTACATTGCCTGTTTCCTTCGCCCGTGCCCTGGCCCTGTCCCCGGGCAGCCCGCTAGCTTTAGAGTCGCCAGTCTCCGTCTTGCCAAACAGCAGACATTTGAACCATCAATTAACTCCAGCACCCAGGCGGGAGCGGCTGCTTTAGTCCGCTCGCAGGAAGCCTGGGTCCATTGTGTTTAACCCTTTCTTTCATACTTAGTATTTGTATTGACAGGCCATAACATTGCATTAGTGTCTGTGCTATAATCGGGCACGTGTGTGTGCGTGAATAAAATAGATAAAGAAATAAAATCCAGTTAGGAATCTAGCTATTTATAGTTTCCCTAGGTGCTGCAGCTCTTAGAAACAAGTCTGAAGGAAAAGCAAACTCGGCTCCTAGGTTTGTGTGAAGGAGCTAGACGGTGCGTTCAAACCGCGTGTGACCTTGCCGGGTTCCCGGTACCTGGGGCCTCCCGGTGTCGTTCGCCAGATGAAAAGCAACTTCCCCAGCATGCCCGCGCAGTGTTTATCGTAGCGAGAGATCCTGCCGCGGATTTTATACACGGATGAAGAATGACTGCTTTATTTATCTAGAGCCGATGCCCAAGTCTGAAGAACAAACTTAGCATTCTTATTTAGCTGGGGTTTGTTTAGATCCACGTCTTTTGGAGGTTAATTTCCCAGTTCAGTGGATTAAACAAACAATAAGGAGAAGGCAGGCTGCTTAAGCAAGCCTGTCAGTATAAATCCACCTCTCCTACTGCTTTTCCCACTTCTCTGCTGCCTTACCTTAAGTATATCTGAACAAATGGAAAGGTGCTTGGTTACTTTTAACCAAAGAAATGTACTTTTATATCTTCGGACCCTAATGTTCAGCGCCCTGGGAAAATGTTCCCACAGTCCACAACCTCGGGGTTATAAGCTGCCCCGTCTATAGGGACACGCGTCGCCCGAGCGTGGTTTGCTACCAGCAACCTTCTCAATGACCTCCGGGTTATTTTTTCCAACTGTTTTTAGTCCAAAAGGCTTGAGCAGGCAGAGCAAGCGCAAAGTAGCCCTAGCTTCAGATGACCTAGTCACCGTGGCAGTCGCACACGATTAATTTAATTTCACCTTTAGTTGAAACTGTCAACATCCCGGTGATCTTTCAGGGTAGAAGCTGAATGTTAATAAATTAGAAGTGGTTAATAAACCAACTTCAGACCATTAACATGGACTTCAACCGCTGACAAAAATCCGCAGAAGGATTTCTTTTCCTTAAATGAGCATCTCGTCGTAGTTACTATAGCAACTGCAGATCCCAGGATCGTAGAGAGCAAGGGCTGGAAGGGACCCCCAAAGGTCATCTGGGCCAACCCCTGCTCGGCCGGGTCGTCCCTGTCTAACCCATCCAGACCAGTCGTCAAATCAGATGTATGATTTTAAAACTTTCTTTTGGGGGGCAAAAAACCACAAAATACTTCTTAAGAATATGTGAAGTGCTTAAAAATCACGCCAGATCCCTTCAGCCCCTCTAAGTAACCCAGAATATTAGGAAAGCTTAAATCTTTTAATCTGCAGCTTTATTTCTGGCCCTCTTAATTGCAATAGCCAACATCATGAGCAGTGGAAAAATCTAGCGGCCCCAATAGGTACAAATAAATACAAGTCCATTTAAATGGTTCAGATGACTTAATTTCTTATTCTTAAGTCTTGAAAAAGCCAACAGATATTCTGTTTGATTCTGTAGTACATGACAAGTTAAAATGCATTGACCAAAATTAAATGGAAAGGTAAGATCCTTCCTTACGTGAGCCCGCTGGATGACACCACCATGTTCGTCAGCTGTTGTGGCAGCAAAGTTGCGCGGGAGCGGAAGAGAAAAGCAGCTCTGAAATGCAAGGGCTTCGCGTGTCGTCCTGCTCGCTACAAGCTGCATTTCACTGCGTCACATAAGAGCTGTCCTGTTTGAACGGAGTCGTTGGCAGACCCCATCGCTGGCTCGGCCTTGGGAGCTGCTGTTCAGGGGAGTCCAGCAAGAAGAGTCTGAACCAAATCCTTGGCCATACCACGCAGATGACTTAGATCAGCTAGCAGGGTTTCCACATCGAGCAAATCTCTGGCTGGTGTAGGGCCCAGCCCAGCAGCTCTTACGTCGACGCTTCCCGACCCCACGCAGAGGCACGGCTGGGAAACGGGGCGCAGCCTGCGAACCACGGCCTCTGCCCGGCCCCAGCAACCGGCCAGCTCTGGGGGACCGGGGCTGCCGAGGGGAGCCCAAGAACGGGGATGGCATAAAGAAGGGGTTTCAGCTAACTTTAATTGACGCCAGTCTCTGCACATGCAGCCTCAAGAGTTTGGATCCTTCTTAGTATCAACACCTAAGAAATGCGCGTCCTAAACCTGTTGCTAAAGCCCATCAGCGAGACGAGAACAGGACAAGCATCCAGTGAAATGCCGAATCTTTCTGAAAGTGCGAGTGTAAAGACAGGTACTTCTATGGCACAGAAGTTTTGTTTCTGCACATGCAATATGCAGCATTAAATACAGAGTTTCTCCAAATTTTTGTCAAAAATATCCCCAAATGACACCTTCCTTTCACTCTTCATAGCCCTGTCCCTGAAGATCCTATTTGCAGATAATTTGTAAAATAATGAGAAAAATATTTCAAATGCCTTTTCTATTATGTGTGCCTACTAGAGATAAAATTGAACAAAAATGTACAGAAAATGAAAAGAAAATATATTTGATATCTTTGAATTGGCTTAATAAATCATTATTATTGTAATCATCATCACTATTATTGGTCTGGATTAACATAGCACCAAGAGACCCCCCAGCAGAAGCGGAGTCTCCCTTGTGTGCTAGGCCCTGTAAAAGCACATAGTACAAGATGATCTCCATCCCAAGGAGCTTATGTTCGAAATGCATATATTAAGCAAGGTTGGAAAGGGAAACGGGAATGGAGAGAGAAGGAAACTTGCCCCAAATCGTACAGAAGGTCAGTGACAGCCGAAAGTACCAGCCTGCTCTTTCTTCACAGTCTCCTGACCTGTCCGCAAGACCACGCTGGCTTTCGTGGCATTATTTATGTGTGGAGAATTAGTCTTTGTCTTCCCACCTAGGGCCGGTGAATGTGTGGGATCAAAACCCAGTCTCTCAGTGAAACAAGCCAGTCTCGACAGCAGTTCGGTGCGGAAAAAGGAGCTCCTATTCCTGGGCCTTTTGGAAGGATCTGGACGCCGTGGTGGCGAGCGGCACGAGGGCAAGCGGTGGTCGCTGGAGTCAAGGCAGCCCACCTCCAGCATGCATGCACCTTGGGCCCGGGCCCTGGATTTAGGCAGCAGGCCTGCCACGCGTGCCCAGGTGCTGAATTCCCATCCCCGCGGACCGTAAGTTCGACACGCCAGCTGCGTGCGGTCACGACATGCCAGGCTTGGCGCTGTCTGGGATCGTTTGGGCTGTAACCATCACCCCTGGCACTTGATCTATCCAACTAATTCTTGCTTGCTCCCAACACTTCTTTCAAAAATAGGCTGTGGTACAGTCTGTCTGTCTTCTTGTGAGGTTGTCATCTGTTTCTTTGTCTTCAAGATGCGTTTTTATCCAAAGGCAAATGTGTGCACTGGAAGCGATTCAGAGGAAGAGCGAAAGAGCAGTCGAGCATGACCACTAGCAAGTTAAGCATAACTTCCTCTGGAAAAGGTCTCGGTGTTGTTGAGGACTCGAGACGGTGCGGGACGCCGGACCTGTAACATCAGCAGCCTCCGGAGGACGGTGGAGAGCGGCCGGCAGCGCCCTGCCGCGGGAGCGCAGCCTGCGACGCTTCGAGAAGGGGCGAATGCGTGTGTCAGGCCGTAGTTTCCATGCAGAGGAACCTGGGAAAGTTACGCTGGCGTTATGCTGTCTCCATGTTCAAGTTAAATACCATGATGATGATGATGTTTAACCTATTTATTCTGAATTTTCGTCAAATATTTTTCTTTTTGACTCTAGAAAATAGTCATAGCGCCTAAATCTTGAACCCTATGCCTGGCATTATAGAGACTGGATGAGCAGTACAGTCCTAGCACTATCATTGTGTATTTGTAATGTTATATTTTCTGAAACACGCCCGTAGGACAGCGATCACGCTCTTCTTCGGCGTCCCCTCTCCTCGGAGGCGCCAGTATAAAGAGCTGTATTTGATGGAGACTGGTTTGGGCTCTCTAATCG
This sequence comes from Caiman crocodilus, assembly GCA_030014935.1. NCBI lineage: Eukaryota > Metazoa > Chordata > Crocodylia > Alligatoridae > Caiman > Caiman crocodilus. The sequence goes on along the minus strand of JAGPOW010002791.1, from coordinate 743,865 downwards.
CAGCATCTTTCATCCAATCATACAGGCTTTCTGGAGTGATTATTTTAATACTTGTGGGAAGAACATACATCATCTGGAAGCAGACTAGATGCTCTTAGGAGCTAATTTGCATTTGCCTCCAATATCCTCCATTATATTCTCCTACACACTAATTGTCCAACATGGAGTATTAGGAAGAAAGCTCCCACCTACCTACGAAGAACACCACGGGAAGCAGCTGTGATCTCACCGTGAGCACGTGCACAGACGTAACCAGTTAAATAGCTGTCATATCTGCACACCGAAACGAATAATAAATAAAATGCCTATGCTATTTCTCCACAGATCAACACCAATTTGGCAAATAACTATATGTGACTAATAAACAGTCTGCTGAAGTTGAAATAAAAGTAAAAAAATGAAATAAGAGGCTCCAGCCCGAATGAATCAGAACCTTTTAGATCATTTTCTATTCCTGCGTTTAACTAGTCCCAATAAGCATATGCACAGTCCATGTAAGCTGATTAAAGTTACTTACTTTCTTTGCAGACCCCTCAATCAGAGCTGGCTGAATGCAGAAATAAGTAGGTAAGATTGAAAGCATACCAACCAGCGTCATGCAGCCTTTGCATGCCTCTTTCTTAGCACTGTTTATATAATATCTTGTAGAAGTCTGTAATTTTTAATCAGTAAATATCTCTCTTGATTTATAGTCTTCTATTAACATGGCAGTAATTCAAGCAGTCAGAGTAAAAGCTGGACTCTGTTTCTTTTTTTCCATGTATAGCTTCTGTTTGATTTTTCTCAGTCCACTTCACTAATTGGGCCCCTCTGACACTATTTGTGGAAGACAGCTGTGGTCACAGGTCAGCAGACTCTACCTTTAAAAGGACAGGATGTTTAAACCAAGGAAACAACCACCTCATCCAGCGTTTGCCGAAATCAGAGCAGATAACAGACTGATGAGACGTTAAGTCCTTCATTTTAAACATGCACGCACGTGTGCACACGCGCGTACCTGCAGGCAGGGACAGGTTTAACACCCCTCGCTCACGCTTACGAAGGGAAGGCGATGACAGAGATCAGGCTGGATGGGAAGTTGGGGCTCGAGGTTTCAGTAGATTTCAATATAGATCTCAGTGGAGGTATCTGTGTGCGTTATGTTTATCTAAAGCGCTTGAACTGGAAATCTGGAGCCCAGACTTTCTTGCCTGGAAATCCGTACTGAGCAAGACCCGGATAAGCTTGAATCTCGTGACATCCGAAGCGCAATATAAGACGCCTCTTTTCTCCAGCCTTTCCTTGACGATAGTGGTGTCGGATAATGCAGCAATGTTTACCGCATAGCCAATCAAGAGAAGCCCCTATTAGCTATGACCTAGGCCATCAACCAACAAAAATGAAATATTTTTCAAGTGTGTTATTTTTTTATTAATAGCACAGTTTAGTTTATCCAAACGCCTTGCAATTAGTATATGATTATTCACCCTTTATATCATCTGACTTTCTGATGCATCTCATCCACATGGATATATTTATTGTTTCCTTTTTTAGGTTGCTTTGTGCATGTAGTGAAGGGGAACTGGCTTCAAGAAGTTCTTCTGTCTCTTCATCCTGTCATCGCATTGAAGCCAGAAAAAGTCCAATACACTGTCTAGTCGGATTTCTTGCCTATTGCAGGCCATCCGTTTTCACCCAGATCCCCCCGCCACACGTGTGTGTGCTACAGATCGCATCAAACATCCCGGTTCTCGGGAGAATAAACTGAATGATAGAGGCAGAGAACGGGAGACACCAAGGGGCTGCCAGTGCCTACGGCCCACAGGACGTGGGGAAATATGGGACGGCATCCTGGCCTCCTGCTCTGGGGGAAGGCAAAAACGCCCACGGTCAAAGTCCCCGCCAGTCTGATGATGTGACGCGATCCCTTCTCCGTGACGTGGCGTGACGGAGTCGCCCCTCGCCTTCCCTTCGGTAAGCTGAAGCTGAGCTCCTTCCGACCCGCACGCGCAAGGTCTGTGTTCTGGCACCGGAGCCCGTGTTCAGTTGTGCCCCTCGCACTGTACCGCGGCTTGGACAAGCGATAGTCTGCGAAGGCCCCGATCCTCCTCCGCATCGCTGCTTTTCCAGACGGGCTCCCATCTTCCGGCCTGCATTCTGGGCTCTCGCCGCTGTTTTCTTGCTCTTGGTGATTTTAAAGCAGGTTATTGGATCGTGACCCTGGAACGACGTCATCCAAATGGCTCCGTATCAATAACCTGTCTCTGTCGCATTTGCTACCCCCAATCTGTGTCATCTGCACATTTTACAGTATCTGTTTATCTAAAGAAAAATGGCAAGTTGGATCAAAGCCCAAGTGGGGGGAGAGAAGCTAATCTGGTAAAAGGCACCATTTGTGCCAGAGGTTACTTTCTGAGATATATTCATTAGATTCAGAAATCTTGGTGAGAAGTTATATTTGCTTTTTTATTCATCTTCATGGGAGTTGTAATTGGAAATGATTGCTTGACTCACTTTTATGGAGATGATGAAACTGGATAGGTATGCTGTATTTGATCTTCACCATGGCTTAGGCTGAAAGACCAACTTGATGATTATTTTCTCATTAAATCACACTTTTCATTATTTCTAGGGCAGTCATAATGTATCAAGCCTCATTGGGGCTGTACTGTGGGTTTTTAAACCACAGTGCATTTTAAGGGAGAATTTGGAAATATTTCACATCTGCAGGCGTTCGAGCGAGCACTTGGCTACCGAAGCCAGCTGTTATAATCAGATGCTGCACGGTCCTGTGAAGAGAGATTTAGGGGGGGTTCAGTGGATGTGGGGGTAATGATTATATACAAATTCTTCAGTCACCTGTTGCCTCACTTGGCTAATGAATAATCCCCTGTACTGCAGATTGCCTCAATGCCCAAGTGGGAAAAAGAAAATAATTTTGCTTATCTTCATTTCTATAGGACCTTAAAAATTCATAGGCTGACAGATTAAAAGATATGCTTTGCCCCAGTGGCTGTGCTCAAGGTATCATTTAATCTGTAACCTCATTAAGCATTTTGAACGTCTCATAAAAATGAAGTGAAATGTATTTTCTTCCACGGTCTCAGAAACAAGCCAAAAAATAAAGGGAGGAGAAGGAAAAAATTGCCATTTGTGAAGGTTACGCCATCATTGTCTGCTATGGGGATCGTGGTATTTTCCGAGCGGGTACACAGGGCGGAGGGACCGCCGGGTCTGCCCGATCCAGCCCAGCAATGGCACTGCTGCCCCGGGGCAGAGTCTGCGTCTGTTATACCGGTCGGTGTACGTCCAGAGTGACCACAAGCACACCTCTCCCTACAAACCTTAGGAAACCGCAGTGTGCATTTAAGCCATGTCGAGGGCAGAAAACCACCTTTGTCTAACCAGAAGTATTTATGGTTAATGGGCTCAGCGTGAGGCCTGTCCCCAGGTACGGTCGTGGCACAGAGCTTGGCCACGGGCAGTGGATCTAGTTCAGGATGAAAGCCGGTGGCATGCAGAGCCGGTTGGCGTCTGATAGAAGGGGGTGCACACGGGCTCGCTGCACGCTTTCCCAAAACCTGATTTGTCGGACGAGGTATTCCAGAGGGAGATTGGTGCGGGGCTAGAAGCTGTTAAAGTCTTGGTGGGATTTGTCAGGAGGCTCCTTTCCACGTGCTGCGTGGGTCATCGATGCGTCTTTGGTGTCGCGGATGGAAGCGAGGGCATCTGCAGAGGAGGCAGACTTCACGGTATTGGCATATTGCGGGGCCAGATGTGTGCCTACGGCAACGCCATTCATTTGTAGGTGTAGGGAGCCCCCAGATCTCAACGCGTTGTGTGAGGGCAAAGTGGGAGAGTGCGATGGTGATCTCCTTGGGAATAACGTTGTTTCTGGCTTGTTGCCCATCCTGCTGGGGATGTTGGTGCACAGACGTGTGACACCCATGGTTGCTGATAGACTGGCTTCTGGAAGCGTGTCAGTGGAGCTTAGTTTCCCTCGGTCATTGTCGTTATTGAAAGCAACCTCAATTGGAGGATGGTCTCTACCACAGCTCATTGACGGGTCGTGAGATGCCTTAAGGTCCAGTCCTTGAACCACAGATCAGTCCCCGGGAGTTGCAGATCTCCCCCCGGGGCAGGCTGGGATTCCTCTCCTTTTCCTACCTCCGCGCTTTCTTCTGCGCTTTGAGGGCAAGATGCTTTACCTCAAACTGGGCTGCCACTTGGTTGAGACTGCGGCACCATTGGGGTCAGTCGGCAGCCAGCTTCTCCCAACTCTTGACTTTGGCATCCATTTTCTTGAGGTATACCTCCAATGTGTCCTGGTTTCCTTGGGAAATCGGCGGTGTCTTTCAAATAGCTGGATGCTCCAACGGTGCCTGGCAGTAAGAGAGCATCAGCGTAGGCAGAAACGCCCTCCACAATGGTGCCAAGGCCAGAGACAGTGGCACACCCTGCATTGCCACGTTTGTGGATCTTGGGTAATAAGAGAAAGTTGCCTGCCCTGAGTTCCCAGGAGATGGCAATAGTAATCCTCACTTGTGTTTCCGGAGGTAGATCCTGCAGGAGTTGACCTGGTTCCTCCTGGTCTTATGCCATGGGGTCTTCTGTCAAGAGTTGGCCAAACTCCCTATTGGAAAGTTGTCTCTTGGCTTGCTGCGTGTGTGCTGCTTTGCAGTGGCACCCCAGTATCGGCCTGCTCTGGGTGATAGCAGGGCTGTTTTTAAGGCTGAATGTGGCTCTACTTTCTGCATGACCAAGGTTGTAATGTAAGCACTATTTTTTGGCAACCTGAGAGTGGGCACAGAGGTGGAAACGGTTTGTGGCTCTGGGCTGCGGTCACTTGATCAGCGCAAGGCTTCTTGTCCTTAGTCAGAGGCGGTAAAACAAGCCTCGAGTTTCCCCACAGCCACAACTTGCTGAGCTGCATAAAAGGCGAGCGGGACCTTACTGGCGGTGCACTGGATGGACGAGTACTCCAACGTTATCGTAAGGGGCACCGTGCCGGCGGGCGCGTGGTTCAGTGTGGTACTGCCGGGTCGTATTGCTGTGCCGTGCAAAGCGTGCTTGACCCTTTCCAAACAACGAAGGCATCAAGATTTCTGTTCCAAATAATGTATAACCTAAATGAACAACCCACTGGCAAAGGACGGGAGATAGGATGCAACAAAAGAGGAGCGAGTACGCGGTGAATTTTGGCAGAAATCTTTCTCAGTTCGATGAATTTTGCGTTGATTATGACAACCCTTCTCTTCTGGGAAATCGGTGCTCTCTCTACTCGAGAGGTTTCCATAACATCTATTGCTCGTCTGGAGTCAAAATGCATTTAGCCGCCCAACTCCTGTTTAGCATCCAGACGCCCAGTGAACTTTTGGGAGCCTCAATGCCATTTTTCACCTGAGTCTACGTGGAAGAGCTGTGTTTTGAGGAGATACTTTGAAGGAGGAGAAGACGAAGATACGATGGACTCGCTCGAGGAAGGATTGTCATTCAGTGACTAGGGCGGTAACTGGGAGTCGGAGATCCCTTGTTCAGTCCTTGGCCTTAGCACGTACGAGCGGTAGGACCGCTGCGCGCGTCGGCGTCTGCCTGCCGATAGGAGAGGATAGCTTCCAGACTGCCAGGAAGAAATGAGAGACAGGAAAAGCCCTCAGCAAAGCGAGGGAGATGCCCGCGCTCACCGACTGAGGCACCACGCTGCCCGAGCCCATGGCTAGCAGGGTCGCGTTGGAAAGGGTCAGGACCTGTGACGTCCACGCCACGCGGATCAGTGCCGCGTTTGTCCAGCTGTCCCGGATGTTCAGACCTTCAGCTCTTGTGCGCCTCGTACCTTTCGTGCGGCGAAGCAGGACGTGGCCCTGTCGGGACAAGGAGTCCCCGTCCAGTGGGGTTGGAGGGGCCGAGCAAGAGCCCTTTGGGGTATCGGCTGTGCTGCTTATTCATTCGTGTGGGAGTTACAGGCAACACAGATCTCCACACTGGGAAGCGGGGAAAAAACAAAGTTTTGAGGGATAAGGCAGTGAAACCTCAAAGGAAAAGGAGTGCTGGAGCAGGGGCAACGGGCTGGAGCGTCGCGTGTCGGGGATTTAGCAAATCAACTGGGTGCCGCCTTAGGAGAAAAGTGAGACCATGTGCATCCAGCTTAGGTAAAGGATGAAGCTGTTAAAAATAAACTGTGAATATGATCAAATAAGCACGCATGCCGCCATGTGGGCATGCCGTGGGGCTCTGAAGGAGCACAAAGGCCTTCAGTCCGAGGCAGCGAGGTGCATCGAACTATCTGTCAGCGAGAGCCGCGCGGGAGCGTCAGCGCCCCGGTCCTGGAGACACCGAGGAGCTGCGAGAGCTTCGCCGAAAACACGGTTGTTATTTTCCCATAACTGTGAAAAAAAATGGCAAAGGCTTCCTTGTCTGTTCTCTTCGTCCTCCCGATAACTCCCATTAGGGAGAGAAAAAAGCCAGCAACAACTAAGCCAAAATAATCCCGACCGCCATGAGAAATGAAGGCCGTCAGAATGACATTTGACACCATCGGGCCACAGCTGAAGAACAAGGGAAAAGTTTTCGGACGACTGTCACTGACCCATAGTCCCTCACTCCTAACCTTGCTCTCCAACATATGTTTCTCATTTCCTTGCTTATAGCTGGTCCAAGCTAATGATATGTGTTTTGGCAGCCATCCCGTGCTTGGCATAGTGCCTGCCTTGTTCTCATTGTCCCAGCTACTTACAGAAACCCCTTTCTCTGTCTTTTTCTCTCTCTCAGAAAACCAGCTTTACAGAGCAGTAAATATGCAAAGCAGCCTTGCTCTGCGCAGCTACCATCTTGACTAGTCGGCTCCCCCGCCCGCCACGCGCCCCACAGCGGCATGAAGACACGGCCCGCAAGTGAGGGGTAAGTTCATACAAAACCAGTGGAAATGCAAGCATTTTGGCCCACAGAGCCTCGCATTGCTATAAATATGAGGGACACGGCTATTTTGAGGGACGATGGCATGGGAAAGTGCTGCCTGGAATCTGTCAGAGGAGACGGACCCGGCCGGCAGACATGGGAAGAAGGACCGAGCGCTCGGCACAGGGCGCAGAAGGGCATCAGACTTGGCAACAGCCAGGACTGATTAAAATAGGAATGGGAGATGCCAACATCTTTGGTTTTCTGCCTCCGTAATTGCTAGCGGCCCGCGAAGTGATCGAGGCAGGCAGGAGGGTGCCGCGATGGGTAAGGGATCGGCCTGGGACGCAGGAGCCCCAGCTTCACCGACCGATGGCGTGGCCTCGGTCCTCCCAGATGGCTCACGGCGTGTCTGCCTCAGGGGTGCTGTGAAGATGCATCTGGCTACGAATCAACTAGCAATTATACTGCTACAGCCATGGGAGTATCTAGACACACAAGTTTGGCTCTCGGTTTCTTGCTGGCATGGGGGCGAGTGGCGGATCAAATAGGGAGGAGCAGATTGTTCCGTTTTAATGCCCTTTTCCTGGATGCTTGGGGCATTTTGACACATGCTGTGGGAGGGGGCACTTTAATTAGTGATCCACACTAATGAAAGGGCCCGGGCGCCACGTGTAGCAGCATCCGCCTCTCTGAAAACTGGCAGCAGGGTGCTTTGCATTACAGCTCGTCGGACGGGCTTGCGTTCAAAGCGCCTCGCTGCCGGATTTCGGTGCAGGGACGCTGATGCACGTGATGCAGCGTCTGCTGAAGCGCCTTTGTTCTTGTGCTGCAACAGACGCGGTTCATCGAGTCTGCTCCGGCGCACTGGGTTTCCAGAGCCGGCTCCCGCACGTCTGCAGGAGCCCCTGGGGTCCCTCCGAAATCACGTCCCCTCTCAGGAGCCCCGTTACCCACCATGCAGCAGCCGTGCCCGTGTCGGCCAGTGAGGAACACCCCTTTGACGAGGCCACTCGCAAACGTGCCTGTTCGTACAATTAAACAACCTGTGACAATAAAGCTGACAGTGATGGCAAGGGGGCTGTGTTGTACAAGGACCGGTCCTCAGCTCCTGCTCCCGACCGCAGAGAGGGATCTGGGGTCCCGGCTCCCGAACCTTCGGGGTGAGTGTCATCACAGGACACGTGGCCCGTCACCAGGCCTGCGTGGCCTCTCCGCTGCAGCTGCATCGAGCGGGCATGAAAGGGAGAGGGAAGACTCCTTGATCCTCCCGGCCTGTTTCGCGCTGGCAGAGGGTCAGACAGCCTGGCCCTGAGCCTCTTTCTTTTCCAGCACGTTGAATGTATTGTGCGCTCTGTATTTTTACTGAGATTTTTGTTTTAAAGTTTTGCACACTAACGTGTTGGTGCGTGTATAGATTTGCACGTTGCTTAATTTACACATCGCTTCAGTGCTAAGCCAAGAAATCTTCCAGCTTTGACTCTACAACCTCACTGAAAACTTGTTACTCTTTCAGGCAAAGCAGGAGGTCCTAAAAACCATGAAATATAGGATCCTGAGGAGCTCATAATGATAAGGCGGTGCTAATAACCTCTCTTTGGCAACTAAAAAGCTCACTATTATAAATGTGCCTCCTGATCACCTTTGCCTCAAAAATGCATTAATAGAGGGCCAGTCTAAAAGCAGATAGGGCCCACATCATTTATTGCTTTATAAATTAAAGTCAGTGCCTGAAACATAACCTGTAAGTCAACTGGGAAGCAGAGCAAATGACAGAATACAAATACTACCCATGTTTATAGTAAGAGACCGGTCGAATTCAGCACTCGATGCAATTAAATATTACGCTAACCGAACATTAAGGTATATCAATTGGAGGTGACGAAGGTACGGGTAGTATGGTGAGAAATGGGGCACATTTCTGACACCGCTGCAGCCGGAGCCAGTGGCAGCAGACAGGAGTCTAGCAAGACCCCTGGGCTATAAGCATGCATAGAAACGAAAGGCATGCCCACTCAGAAAGATTGCTAATAAAGCCTGTCATCATCTTCTTGTTGTTTTTCTCACTATATAAATATAATTTCTATTTTGGCTGGGCCCTTCTCCAACCCCCTGTCTTATTTAAAAACTAGGCAGAGTGTTCAGCAGCGGGGGTCAGTCTGAAGAGGCAGAGACATGTCACTGGATTTGATCCACATGCCGAATACCGCACAGCCAGTGTTTCCACTAATTCTGCTACTGACCCCATATCGGCATCATTCAAGCACAAGACGCACATACCCTGAGTTAGTGCCCCGACTTTATTAACAAGATAACTCTAAAGATGATAATGTTAAACTCTAGTGCAAGCTCTCCGGGTTCAGTTATTTGCTAGAATTAACTTCCTTATGATTTTTCACTCCCATCCCATATTTCAAAGGCTGTTGCAACCTGTCTTTTATTCACAGTGGAGTTAACAAGCCACCCCAGGTCCAGTAAACCATTAAAATTTAATCTGCAGCAACAGTAGAGTCAGGACATTTTTCACAGCAGAGATGGTGCCTGCATCGAAAGCTGCAGCCACATATTGCAAACCACATATTTTGGTTGCTGAAATCCTGGGCATTAGCATGTCAGCAGCCACGAGGATATCAGACTGGCCTGGCCGTGTCAGCATGTGAGACGACGAAGGCACAAGCAGATCCAAGTTGAAGTTGGTGATTCCAGTGGAAAAAGAGGTGTGGATTTTGAAGAAGGAAGTTGGCCATTGCAACAGGTTTGCTGCGACGTGGTGAATTCTCTCTCACTTGGCGTCTTTAAGCCAGAACCGGTGTCGGTCTCGGGTACTCCAGCATCAGACCTGTAGCTCTTCTGGAGCCAGTCACTGGGTGAGCTGCTTAAGGCCTGTTATGACGGCAGTGCGACTGTGGTCAATTCTGGCCCTAAAATCAGCGTTGAAATGGAGGTGCACCGGGTTCAGTGGGGAGGCTGAAGGTAGCTCTGGGCCACCCTGATACTTCCAGGATGTGGGGATGCTGTGGCTGCTGGCATTGCTCTTGGAGTAGGGATTTTTTATGGGTGACTTCAGGTTATAGCTGTCAAGAGTCTCCTCTCAGTCAATGCGCCAATTGCCCTCAGGAAAACTATTAATCAGTCAGCAAACTTTATAATGAGCGCTCGCTGAACAGTGGTAGAGGACAGAAATGCCCAGCCACCAGTGTGAGAACACTTTTGAAAGACTTCACGGGCTGTGGACTCGAGAGAAAGCTACACGACCCCCGCAGAAGATGAGCCCCACGGTGCCACGAAGATGGGTCCAGCGCGGCGGGCCCGCGTGCCGACTTGGGTAGGACGGCTCCATCTCTGAGCGAGCCACGAAGTGCAGAGACTGCTCTGCACGCGGTCTTCAGCTCCTCCTGACAGTGTCTCTGCTCCACCGGTTACTGCGCTCCTCCCCTGGCTAGCCTCATTTACGTGGCGGGGTTTAAAAAGAAGCAGCAGCTCTTTTTCCTGCTGTTTAACGTGAGTGTCACCTGCTCCTCTCCCAGACCTGGTGGAGGGCCACTTGTGCCCGAGAGCTTATCTAATCTTCCTTCCGACTGTACACTTGACCCAGTAAAAGAGATTACCAAACAGTAAAAGATATTTACCCACTGAAAGATATTACCTTGCTTTTCACAGGACTCTCCTTAGCTAGCGGAGATGTGCCCACCTTCCTCCGTCGCGCCCCGAGGCTGCACGCGCACTTGTTGCAGCGCTCTTCTGGGGGAGCGGTGCCCTGCCGGGCTCGGTCGTGCCACTTGCACAAGTCCCTAGCAGGAGGCAGAATGACTCGCTCCTCTCAGGTTGCTGGCTTTCAAACCTTGTGGAGGATTTCTTGAATGCAAAGGGGTTGTTCTGTGGGGAGCATTTCGTGGAGAGTACCCCATCTCAGATGCTTTGCAAGTGTCAGGTCTGGGGAAATGGGCCGCACGCTGGAGATAGTCTTGAAGAGGAGAGCTGGCGTATCAGTGGTTAAAATATCACCACGTTTCACTCGCCTTGGACTTCCCATAAACATTCAGCAAAGCAATTTCACTCAATCACGCATATTAACTACTTAAGTTCCCCTCTCCAAGGATGCGGATTGTTATTTTATGCCAAATGTGCTGTAATTAAGTTTGACATAAGCACATGGATTAAATATGTGGTTTGGGGGGCAGTGGGAGATGCCTTGTTCCTTTTTTAGCCAAATGGAGAATGCAACCAAATAATATACATTTTTTTTAAATGCCCTATTTTGTCTGTTTTTTTCCATTGTAATCAAACCACGCAGGTTAATCCACGAGCTGCCGCAGTTCCAAGGCCAGTTTCTTTTCACTAATTTGAAAAAAAAAACAAAAACGATAAAAATTACCAAGGTTTTCATTACACTCCACATGAAAGCTCCCATATATGAAGTTTCTGTATCGCAGGCTAGAGCTTATTGGAAATAGCATCTGTTGGCGGATAATGGATTATTACTGAATGAGGAGTGGTGATTGTTCTTCAGTTTGCCCAGATTAACTGGGATCTTTTTTAAGTTTCAGAACTTTAATGAGGACACTGTGTATTCAGTTTAATTAATTATATTGTTATGCATTTTATGATTCACTTCACTTTGTAGTGAGGAAGCTACCTGCTTTTAATGTTGGAAAGCCCTCAGGTGATCTTGAGAGCAGGCCCTAATTACTTTATTTACTCTTGCTGTTACATAGTATTGCTTATTCTTTTTACTACAATAGCACCCAAATCCAGAGACGGGCTTCATTGTGTTTGGTGCTGCGCACGCAGAGGAAGACATCCCGATCAGGGGATAATAAGCCGCGAGGAGGGGAGAGATGGAGAAGGGGCACAACGAAGCAGTGCGACGCGCAGTTATGCAAACAAAGCATGTGCACCGCGGAGTAGCTTGAGATCTTTAAACTTATTTTAATTACCGTCTTCACAAATGCATTTCACATCATCCCCTTCTGTATTCGTGTAAACTCGACCTCCCCTAGAAGAATTGGACCGGGAGGCAGTTATGTCTCTACTAAACAATCTGTTGTTTCTTTGCTTTCCTGTATATTCCCCGTGTTCCCTCTGCCTATTATTATTTGTTCCCTTGGCTAAAGGAAACCCGTCTTGCCATTTTTTTTCTACTTCGGGGACCAAGATACTCAAAAGTGACTGGTAGTGTGGGAGCTCAACCTGGGACACCTCTGAAGGACCTGACTTTGGTGGGGAGGGGGCAGACCAACTAAACGCAAAATCTGCGAGGGGGGAGGCTGCGGCCTGGAGCTCTGATAGACCCCCTGGCTGGGTGCTAAGCGGCAGAGCGAGGCCCTGTGACCTCTGTGCGTGCCACGGGGGAGAGCCGCGCGCTGCTGAAGAAGCGAGTCCGGTTCTGCTGGCCGTGTGTCCAAAGCTAATTAAGCTGGGTTTAGAAAAAAAATCGCAAGACTGACTAGCGGTCTGGAAAAGCTGCTTTGCAGTGAGGCTCATCCATCTATTTAGCTTATGCAAGAAAAGGTTCGGATATGTACCACGGGCTACAAGTATATGTATAAAATATTTCTGATGGTAGAAAAAAGGGGAAAGGTCTGCCTGGATGTAGACGGCCCAGCGAGCTCACGTGACTAGAGCGTGCTGGTTTATCTTCCCCAGTAGTGATCTGGCTAGCACTGCGCTGGACCACAGGATTTTCCAGCCGGCATGACCGAATCCACGCTTACTGCTGGGTCAGCTGTGATGATAGAGGCACCATTATTTTAGCAGTCAAAGCATTGCAAGATTCAGTGGCTGGAGGTCGAAGGCAGACATACTGGGACTTGAAATGACAAAGTGAATTTTAAGAGTGAAGGTAAGACCGTGATCATGGACGTGATCTGGTGTATGTTTGGTTCACAGTTCCTAACAGCTGGCTCGTGAACAAGTTGATAAGGATGTAGCAGACCATTTCAGAGAAGCCGAATGAATACTGCTTTCTTCAGATGCTCCAGCAGTCTGAGTACATTGGTATTTGGGGTCGATCCTGAGGGCTGCCTGCAGCTATCCTGGACCACGTGAGCCGCACTTCCCCAAGCAAGAGCTCAGCTGCTCTTGAACATGAAGCGTTTCAAAGGCATTTGAGACATTTCAGTTGTTACTTCTGTCCATACCCTCTGCTTCAGGTGAATTGTTTCTCAACATTCAGAAATGCTTATAAGATGGCACTTACAGGCAAATTCTTACGGTCATATTCACTTTCTGCAGATTGGTACTTATAAAAGGATCCCGGCTTGAGAGTGATGGCCGTGTCTATATTCCATCTTGTTTCTGGTCCTTGAGAGATTTGAACAGACAGAGCAGGTCTGGACCTGAAGTTCTTCAACAAACAACTGAGAAAGTTCATGTGCAACATGGAGATCTTGAAATATCTATTTGAGAGACTATTGCCAAGGAATTTCCTCTTGTCAAGCTTTCTGGAAGAGACCTATCTCTCCAGCTCTTTTCCTATCTGAGTACCTCATTCTTCGTTTTCCATTCAGGTACCACCATTTCCACCCCAAAGTCTGTGCTGCTCAGAGTTTGTGACCTAGTGGTACTCACCAAAGTCTCAGCACTAGCAGTGGCCCTACGGCAAAGGGCCATTCATTCACACATCTCCATTTCCCATTGATTTGAGCATGACCTATAGTTCTTGGTAACCCGTCTCCCCAGGGTTAATTAGGCTCTCTTTAAAACAAGACAGGTTTTTAGGAGGATGCATGATACCCAGAAGCACCAAACGACAATTCACGATGCGTTTCAGCCTGAAGACCCGGGGCTGTCAGCCTGCCAAGGAGTCGCCCAGCACGGCCCCGCCGGGGGAGTCCGGGCCGTGTCCGCGCACTGCTTTCGGACTCAGTAAACAGCTGGTTACGCTTGGTTCAACACCGACACCTTGTCATGACGTACCGAGGGCCTCGCTCAGCGATCGGCAACCTTTTAAGGCTGCAGGTCAGATTGCCCCAGCCTGGATCCGAGGCAGGTGGGCGCCGGGATCCAGCCACCCCCACTGCTTCCCCAGCAGTGTCATGGGACAAGCGCTCGCTGCTGACGCCCCCACCACTGACCGCCTCCGCGCCCCACGTCTGCAGTCCGACCAAGTAGGTCGATGGTGGACCCGGCCCACGGGACGCGTGTTGCCAGCCTCTGGCCGAGCTCAATGGGCAGGGCGTCCCTCCCACTGGTTCCCGGACGAACGACTTCTCCCTTTGCAATGGCAAAGATGCCGTGATCAAGTCAGCTCTTCACCTTTTCTTCGATAAGCTGAGGACATTGTGCTCCTTCAGGATCTCACTGCAATTTGAAAGGCATGCTTTAAAGATCTTCTTTTCTGTATTTCCAAATGTTGCATTAGGCTTTTTGGCCGCAGCGTGTGAAAGGTGGCGTGTTTTCACGTGGCTGTTTCCGACGATCCTCAAGTCCATTTGGGAGTCGCTGCTTCCAGGATGGTGCCCGTGTCCTTTCCATGTAGCCTGTGCTCTTTTTTTCTAGATGTATGTATAGCTTTGCTTGTAGCTGTAGTTAAAACCATGTTATTTATTTGCCTTCATCTTGCCAAGTGTTGGAGTATCGGTGATCTGTCTAATGTGATCCTTTGATGTATAGCGGGGAAGGGGAACAGAGAGTGATTGCGCCTCGGTATGCAACCCTGGGAAGATGACATTGTAATATTATGCCCAGCTCTGGTGTCCAAATATTAAGAAGGATGTTGAAAAATCAGAAAGGGTACAGTGGAGTCCCGAAAAATGGCTGACATTTGGAGACTTCAGGAGCTCAGTCTTCCTACATTTCAAGAGGACAATTGAATGGTGATTTGAGTATGCGATATAAAAAGTTCCTGGAAAGAAAATATGAGGTATTGAAAGGTCCTGAAACATAGCAAGAACAAATGGCTAGAAGTGAAAAGATAAATTTAACTTAAAAATAAGGAGCACATTTTTCGCAGCTGGCTCTTAACCCCGGCAACAAGCTAGCGGGGAAGCGATGGAGTCTCCTTTCTTGAAGTCTTCAGCTCAGGATCTAACTTTCTAAGAGACCTGCTTTAGTCAAACACACAGTGCTGGGCTCAGTGTCGGGATAGCTGCGTGAAAGAAAAAGCCCAGTAGCAGGATAATTTGACTAGAGTTATTTTTCATGAAAACTTTTGGTTAGTATTAAGTGCGCCGTCCTCCTTAACTGTTGAATGGCGCGGTCCCATATCGAGGGGCCTCCCCCCCAGGTCAAAGCTGTGTGTCCTTTTTAAACTGTGATGCACAACTGGCTTGCTTCCCATCTGGAACTTTCCCAAGTTTCCAAAATGTATTGAGAATTAACTACAAAATCCTCTTGAGAGCTCCACAACCAACTCATTTAAAATTAAAATCATCCAGGCCTGCTGATTAAAAAAGAAGAAATGTTTGAATTTAGCAAATGCTATTAATACCCACCTTAATTAATGCAACATCATCATTGTTATGTGCTGGCATCACCCAGCTTCATTCCAGGTGGGAAACATGTATTTATTGAACTCGTGTCTCTGCATTGTTGTTGACGGGGTTACCAGCCCTCTCCAGTAACAGCCCAAGTAATTGCTAGGATTTCTTTTGCTCCTGAAATTTCAGAAACATTTGAAAAAATCCCTTCTTGCTCTTAGCTCTGTTAGGTGTAGACCTAGCTTCTCTTAGCAGTTGTCTCTATTTCTTAATTTATGATTGCTATTTTTATAACTGCTTCCACTTCCTTTTTTTTAACCCAATGTGATTTTAACCCCTTTGTGAGAAGTTATAAAATTGTAGCCTTTCATGCTTTAAGCATCTTTAAACAACAATTCCCAATTTTCATTCACATTTTTCTGTTTATATTTTTCCTTCTAATCCATAGGGGGTTTTAGCTCTGGGAAGCCTGTCCCTTTCAGTCACCAGAAGCACCAACGTGGGCGTGCAGTGCTCACTGGACGATTTGGGTTTTGGTTTGGTGTGGGTGTGTAAGACTCAGGTCAACGATCAGTTCCTCTTCACGCAGATCACTGGACTGGAAGCTAATATCGTGTTCTTCCACAACCCTTGCCACGGGATTACGGCCGGTTATAACTACTACTGTCTTCTAGAAAGTCCAGGTCCTAAAGCAACTGGCTAAAAATTACACTATTTTTTAATATAAACACCTCAGTTTTGACTGTTCAGTGCAGTGTTGAAAAATACTATAATAACAGTGGTATTTAATTCCTTACATTTGGGATTTTCCTGTAAATCCCTTGACAAAAGAAGCTAAAGACTCAGCTAGTAGGACACAGTTTGAATGACAGCACATTGTTAGTGTACTTTATGATTTCTACCGTGTACATTTGTTATATTGAATGATCAGCTATTTGTGATATGATCCATGGGAAAATAGCATTGAAGAGTTCTTGGAAGAGCATAAACACCTTGCAAATACGATCCTTTTAAGTTTGCATAAGTAATAATCTGTTTGTGAGCTGGGTTGCAAAACAAGCCCCAAATTGCAATTTCTCTGGAAGGATTTAAAAATTGTATTAAAATTTACAATACATGAAATAGCAGCATGAAGGCTCATACCCAGTCTCACTAAGAGGCTCCTAGGCTCAAAAAACAGGAAAAGGTGGTTTAAAGAATCAATATTGTTATTTAACTTTAAAGATTTTTTTCTGTACTTAACTTTTCAAAGCAAATACTATTATGAATTGTTGAGTTTCTGAACACAGTCAATGACTCGAGTATCTGGAAGGTCCGTTCAGTTTGGCGGATGGACCTCCGCCGAGCGCGGGGGCGGGCAG
Source organism: Caiman crocodilus (assembly GCA_030014935.1). Classification (NCBI taxonomy): domain Eukaryota; kingdom Metazoa; phylum Chordata; order Crocodylia; family Alligatoridae; genus Caiman; species Caiman crocodilus. Next base: position 727,211 of record JAGPOW010002791.1, on the reverse strand, counting down.
CGAGCCTCGTGTCTGTTCCAGGCCCGGGCACCAAAGCAATAGCAATGTTTTGGGGACAAACATAGCAGCTAAAATTATTTTTCTAGTTTAATAAGTTGTCATACTTCTGGAAATGGGAGTTTTACTTGGGAGAAAGTGAATGCCTAAAGAAAGTAGCTTAATTTGTGTATTGCAGTGTATTCGTCTTTAGTTGCAACTACTCGTCCGGTAAAATATCCTTCCCGTCTCCAGTCTCCTGGGTGGGTCAGGCTGCTCCCGCAGCGAAGGACCGCAGCCTTTTGTCCCAGGCAAAGAAATGTGACGTTACCGTGGATATTACTGAGGACCGTGTCGTTACCTGGGCTGCGTAGTACTTGCTTCGCTGTTGTGGGGAACGGCAGCTTCTTGCCTATTTTCTTTTTAAACGCCAGGGTTAGGATAACAAAGTGTTATAGGATTTCTTACAGGTTTTTCACCTCCCTTTACTGAGGTCTCTGTCTTCCTTTTCTAGGCCTATTTTTGTTTCCTTCCAAAAAAATATATTTTTAATTCACAATCTTTACAAATCCAGCCAAATAACACCAAGGATAGGCTTATTAGCAATGAGATTGCTTCCTATGTAATATAAAATGGGATGTTTTCAAGCCAGATGACACAAAATCCAGCTTTGTTTCATATTTGCAAATATTTAATCAGACCTAAATAGTTGCCTTTTTTTTCCCATTCCGTAAAGTCCAAGCTAATGAGCTGCTAAAAGTTAGTGAATTGACTCCTTTCTGGAAGGAGCTTTGACAGGCTTGCTAGTGTGTTATCTATAGCATGGCTCTTGCTGACATGGTTGTTTTTAAAAAAAATCCTCACCGCACTAGCACAATTCTGCTTTCGCCACGACCGGGTCCCTGGTTATACCCCAGTACATTTGTACTTACTGGGAAAGCACTACAACCACAATCGCAAGGCGTTTGATGTCTGTATGGAGGAAGTAGCCCGCGTTGTAAACAGTGTGTTTGTATTAAAACATATTTAAAAATTACCCAGCAAGTCTGAGGCCAGAAATCACACTCTGACCTTATTTTTCAGGCAGCTTCGCCTGACCTCGACAAGGAGCCCGACACGTTGGTGCCCTTGAGCCCGTGTAGCCACGGACAGCTGCGTGCGAGGAGTGGAAGCCATTTGAAACGCGGTAAAGCTTCGTGTCCACTTTGCCCAGTTGTAAATAGTGACAGGTGGTGTAAGTCACTGGAGGATCTGGCCCATTATCTTTTTATGAGCCTCGGAGTAATGGTGTGAAAGCAGAGGAAGTGCTGAAAAAAGGAACAGGAAACAGATGGGAGATGAGATCTTTTAAAACTACACAAATTCTGAGAAATTTTCTGCCGGCCTCACACCTGAGGACTTACTGGTAGCAAAGGGCAAATATTACTCTTTGCACAGCTAGAAAGAAAACAGAAGTGTGGAAGGGGGAAATGAACTCCAAGTTAATTACAAATGAGCACAAAAGTGCACTCCAATTCCTCCCTGTGGCTGTGCGAGGTGGAAAATGTTGATGAACTAAAACCACATTAGTGTCAAATATCCAGGGCATCACATCAGTCTTTCAATTCATTTAGCAGGAGCAGGAAGGCAGGACTCGTATGGAGCCTCTGGCCACGTAGGAAGGGCGCTGGGTCCGCCAGGCGAGAGGGCGCAAGCCTCGGGAGCTGCCGGGAGGAGTGCGTGGCCGTCTCTAGAAGCAAGGGCAAGAAAAGTAAGTTGGTTTTCTTTCGTCTCTGCCGTTGGCCACGTTGGGTGGAAGGCAAGGCGTGAAGAGGAAGGGGCAGGGCAGTGACACCGTGTCACAACGACCAAGAGTACAGATTGATTCGCAAAATCTTCCTCTGTGGTGCGGGCCGGGAGCCACCGCGGCGCCTGCCGTTACCGCGCGCTGGCTTTGCACGTTTTGCACTGCTGCTTGTGATACCAACGTCTCGCGTCACGCTTGCGTCCTGTGGGGCGCTCTCGTGCTTTCTCGTCCGAGTGGGGCTGGGCTTTGACCCGGGAGAAGTTGAATCTACTTGCTGATAAGATGGGGAAATCTTGCAATCCAGCTGCCCTCTTCCAAACAAATCCCAAGGACGAGGCTGCCCTGAAATCCAAGACACCCTCCCCCTCTTCTGCAACCGCATTTCACTTGTGACCTTACACAGCCTGTGGTCAGACAAGATCCTTTGAACACATCCCCAGAGCTGCGGTGATTAGACGCTCTTTGATTACCCGGCTCAGCTGGTCCTCCGTTCCCCTAATGCTCGCCCCCTCCTCGCACCCCCCTCCTCGTGCTCCGGCAATATTTAAAGTCAGAGCTCCCCCCTTTTCATTTTCCTATAACGTATTAAACCTCAAGATGTAGTTAACACTAATCCTGATTTATTTAGGATTTATCTGCATTATTAATTCCAGTTGTGTTGTGAAAAAGTGCTAAAGGTTCCAGCCTGTATATAAAGTTTGCTTGTTTATGAGAGAAGAGAGTCCTTTAAAGCTGATCTTTTTCGGCAAAATCTCAGATGGTTCCCTTTTTTTTCTTTTTTTAATAATTCAGGTGGAAATTGTCCATAATAATTTGATCCCCCCCTCCCCCCAGTAAATACCCTGTCGGGCTATTTCATGCATTAATCTGGATTTGATGTGGATTTAAACATTTACAATGCAAAATAATTTGGGTTAAAAATAATCCCCCCTGATAAAGCTAGGAGCCCCCCTCCCCAACTGTCATCATCTTTGACAGCCAGGCATCAAATGAGATTCTTGAATATGCAAATTGAGGAAAGAAAAACCGAGCAGGAAAGCCCGAGCGTGGCGAGTTGCATGTGACTCTGCAGTCAGTCGCACATTTGGACTGACTGCGCGGTTGGAGGGGGCTGGGGCTGGACTTCCAGCGCCTCGCCCCCCTTGCTCACCTAACGGCCTTGGGCGTCCTCGTCCTCACGCGGTGCCGGACCGCCCCCCGCACGCGCCCGGCCACCTGGGCCTGGCATCTGTAGGAAGAAGCAAGGCCAGTCCGGGTGGGATGTCCTGGACCACCGAGCACAATCCTTGCTGGCACAGGCACCCGCCTCGTAAAACCTCTTTCCTGCCCATCCTTAGGGTAGGGAACTGATCCGGCTCTGTCTTAAAACCAGTTGGGCTTCTTGCCCCCACTGCTCCTTCTAATGGTGGAAACCTTCTTTTCATCTCCAGGATAAATCTTTCCGTAGAGGGTTTATAACGGCCGAGTGCTGGTGCCCGTGCACTTCGCTGGGTTAGGCGGCTCTGTTGCCTCTTGGGGAAAGTCCAGCTAGCGTGCCGTCCCGTGGCGGAGCCAGCCCACGGTTGGATTTGGAGCCTCAGGATCCACTTGTCTTTTGGTTCAGTCTTGGGATCTTTTCTGTGGAAAGACCTCTCTTCTCACATCAGTTTTGCACTGGTGTAACTCCACCGAGTTCACCGAGTCACTTCTGATTTGTGCAAGCGTGAGAGCAGAATGAGACCCAAGAATGGCCAGATTTCCCACTGCCTGGGACGTTGAAACCCATCCCGAGAGGATAAAACATGCCATTAAACCTGATAGCACTTGACACTCATCATTCAGGGCTGTAAATGGATGTGCTTGATGGAAGTCCAGTCCTTAGTTTCATGGCACTGGGTAAGGAGAGACGTACAGGAACGCTGCCCGGCATTTCGTGGCAAGCCCTGCTCTAATAATTGCAGCTCTTTCTATAGTGCAGTGGGTCCTGAGGTGTCACGCAGGAGATACGGTTGGTGCACACCAACAGTAGTAACCAAAGTCACAACGCTTCAGTCTCTCCGTGTTCACGCTCATCATTTGTGTGCACTGACATCTGTTCTGACTGCAGCTAATAGATAATGATGCCTCAAAAACTCTTTAGGAGGCACCGCTCGCACAGTGCGATACGCAGATACACGTGCCTGGAAACAATACCGCTCACACGCTGTCTTCCCAGTGAGGACCCTCTCACCGCTCCTCGTGCGTCCAGACGGGGGGTTGCAAACGGGCCCGTCGCAGTGCCGGCACAACGGGGCGACGGTCAGCTGCAACGCCTTCTAATCAAAGTGCGGGCAATCCAAGTGCCATTCAGTGACAGTGACGAACTCCGAAACCCTTTGAAGAATGGCAAGGCACCGTGGCCTGCTGTACATTTGTGGCCTCCCAGGTACTTTAGATATTTGCCGTAACCCATTCACTGACAGTACCAGCCCGATACTGCTGCTTTCAGGATTTCAGAGGGGAAATGCTACTGTTAGACACTGAGGACACCACGCCGGTGTCTACTGGCATCGTCAGCAGACTGGAAACTCCCAAGTCTTCCTCCCCAACGTGCAAGAGAGTGCTTTCCTGAAAGGCGGTTCATAGCATGGTCTAGCATATACCAAAAACCTAAATCCTGTTAAACCTGAGGTTACTGAATTCTTCCATGTTGTATTAACGCTCATCACCTCCACTTCTTGCAATCAGCCTTGGCTTTTTAAAACTAACTTGCAGATGGTGTTGTTGAGGACGGTGTCGAGACTGTGTATGTATACGCACCTTCCGCACGTGAAATTATCTTGCACTTCGTCTCACTTCAGCCTATTCCGTAGTCTTCTCAAAAGCTCGTTAGAGCCATCCGTCACACTTTCAGGAGCTGAATTTTACTCTGGAGGCGGGTTGCGTTCGTCCCCGGTCATTGCTGCGTGCATGGGGAAGGACAGCCCGGATCTGTCCGGGAATCGCTGGGCTGTCATGCTAGCCAGCTACTTTTCTTGCTGAACAATACACAGCTGCATGTAAAGCTTGCGAGAGATTTGTCAAGTGAGGAAAACCCAGTCATCAATAAGCAGCTCTGTGGGGTCAGTCAATGAACTGCCTTTCAGATGGTTACCGACCACTGAACTGGTTCTCCAGCAACAATCAAACAGTCTTTAGCTGCTATCAGCCACTTCCATCACCTCTGAGACTGGCAGTTTTCCAATAAAGCCAATATCCCCCTCCCCCAGGGTAAGGCCATCAGCAGGAGGTGGACATTGTCTTTTTACTCCAGCAATTTGACAACAATGTTAGCTTACACTCTATTAGCAGGCAGCTACACCCTGACCTCTGCCCCGGCATTGACCACCGGCAGCCCACGCGCAGAACGGGCGCCGCTCGTTTAAGGTGGACCGGTGCCGCTTGCGAGAGCGGCCCTGCCGTGCCGGACTGGGCGGACGCGCTCCGACCGGCCCCGAGAGCGAGCAGACGTGCAGGTGCGAGGTTCGGGCGCGCGTTCAGTCCGGCAGCGAATCCGTCCTGGGCGCTCGGCTAAGAGCCGAGGACAGCCGTCGCTAGGTGGTTAGAAAGGAAATGGCTCGATGTGCTTCAGAAGATGTAAAGCAGGCAGCAAACGACGCGAGGTGTCCCCGTCGCAGCCGCGGGCGATGGAGAGATGCCTCGCGCCGCGCGTTTGGGATGTGTGCGGAGTGCTGACACCGGGGGCCGCGGCGCGTGAGGACCGAGGCGCGCGCTCAGGTGCCTCGCCCATGCTCCGAGTCTGGACAGGGGCTCAGGGGACGTGACAGCCGCCCTCCCCGGGCTCGGGGCTGGGCATTACAAGGCCCCCCCAAACCGATCCCGAGTGGCGATGGACGTAACACGTCGAGCGTTTTCCCTGTTGAGGACTTACAGCCCTTCCCCCATCAATAAAAAACATTAGCTCGCTAAACATCCTGATGGCTTTGCTTTTCTGGATTAACCCTTTGGGAGCGGGGGTTTCCTTCGGATTTGTAAAGGTATTGATCCGAGATCATGTTTGCCTCTCGCCCTCGCTCTCCTTAGGCTTGATGGATCGTTGCAGCGCTGGAGCTAAGCAGGAAATGCACCGCAGCTGCCGAGCAAAGGGAGGCTCGGGAAGACGCCGGCCTAACTGGTTTCAGTGGTTTTCACTGGTCGGTCGTGTGGCCGAATAGGAGACTCGTAGCAACCTGCTGACTGCCAGCATTGGGAGCAACTGCTTGCTTGTTGTTACGGGTAATTCTTCAACTCAGTACTGTGTCAGCAGAAGGTGAAAAGTCATGGCATTCCTGATTCATTAGACTGTTATAAGTCTAAACCGGCCAAGATGTTGCTAAACTCTGTTAGAAATGCTGCTTTGTCCTAACAGAGACACCTCATAAGGCATACTACTGGTAGTTAACACGTGTTAATAAAACCAGAGGAAAACATTGAAATAGTAACGCCTGGACGAGAGAAGGTGGAAGGTGAGATGCTTTCACTGCTGCAAGTTAAGATCAGGCTAAAGAAGCTGTGAGGAGCGTGATGTTAGAGGGAGATTTGCAAAGTAAAAAGCCCATCTTCTATGACTCGGTGCTTTCGGTGGCCCGGCTGCCTATGGAAGATTGTAAGAACTACCACCTACCGAGAAGAAAACTCTTCTGCCTTTGCTTTGCATTGTTCGGTGCACAGAGCTTGGCAGATCACCTGGGACGGAAACCGTGTGTTCACCTGAACTGAGACCATTTTCCTCTTGCACCTCTTCCACACCCGGTCATAAGAAAGTAATGGCTTGGACTGAGAAGAGTTGGGATTATCAGGGCAACACCATCCGGTGATGGAGGCCCTGGGACATTTGCTGCTGGAACTGTCTCTTTGCAGCCCCTTCATAATAACTTTTCAGCTCCTTCATAATTTTCAGCGAGTCTGCCGGCTCTTTTTGTGAGGCCTGTCATCTGTTCATCTAGTGTCTAGTTCAAGAGCCCTTCAGTTTTCCTATTTCCCCCCTCTTAAGCTTGAAGAGTTAAAAAACAAAAACCAAAAGTCCAGCTGCAGCCTGCTTGTGAATAGCTTCCTTTCGAAGCTGGGTCTACAGAGGTAGTAGTCCGCGCGCTGTGCAAAGTCCAGACGCACCCCATTCCTAGGGTTTATTTTTATCTGCAAAGAAAATAACAGGAGGGTAATACAGACATTCACTCAAACCTCCGCTGAGCCTCCGTTGCTCCCTGGTGTCCTTGTCAGCGCACAGAGACGATCCCCTAGACCCACTTTCCTTAGGAGGGTAGGATGTTTCAGGCAAAGACAGCCAGCCTATTAAGAGCCCATTATTGTCAGATAATGAGACATGACTGTCTAGGCCACAGTCTTCAGGCATGCGTGGTGTAACAGGCAGCCAAAAGAGATGCCCTTGCACAGATGAAACCGCAGCAGCTCCAAGGTCTTTTCCACTCGCTTGCCGTCCTGGGGCTGGAAGGCCGTCTCGCCCGGCCGTTGCCTGCTCAGGGCAGGACTGTCCCTGGCGAAGCCATCCGGCCATGCCCAGCCCGCGGGGTTTCCACAGCTGCGCCCGGGAGCGTCACCGCCCCCACGGGCAGATGCTCTGTTTTAAGCGTCCTCCTTTTCACCGAAACCCGCGCCTTGCGGCCCGGCCCGTTGTGCACGTTCCTGACCATCGTCTTCTGGCTCCGGGCGCTGAATTGTCTCGTGGTTTTCAGGATCCGCAGCACGATTCCTCGCGGTTTGCAGCATAGCCTTGTGAGGAAATTGTCTTGTACCGTATAGCGGTGCAGACAAGGGCTGAAAACAATCCGGCCGACTTTGTAAACGGGCGTCCTTGTCTACCTGCCAGCGGGCCATTTCTGTGCCTGCGAATGCCTCCGCATGGTTTCCGCACAGTATTTTCCATTTCTTTAAAACGGTGGCCTCAGCCCAAAAGGGAAGCGTCTCTCCCTTTGCGACATGCCCGTCGGAGAGGCAGCCCCCGAGAGACAGCAGGTTTTGGAGGAATAATTAGGAGGCTGCTCCGAGCCCACCCTTGCCACCGATTGTCTGCGTAGCCCTCGGGAAGTCACGTCACTCCTTGCTGCAGGGGTGGTAGCGTGTTGTCCCTGATCTCGACGAAGGGTGGAGAGGGTTAAGTGCATCCTCCGAATGCCGTATCAATATTAAAGTACCCCGTATTGTTATGGGCAGCGGCAGCATGAATAATTACACCGCGCGCTAGACGCATCGATCAGGCGTCTTCCTGCGAGCAGCGTGATGATCACCTGCCCCGCCACGGGTCTGGTCGTCAGCCCGCGCCCGGAGGGTAACGCGTCCGTTTCCCCGGCCCGGCCCGTTAGGGTTCGTCTAGGAGGATCGCTCTCCTCCCACCCGGATGCCGGCAACTGCGCCAGTCAAGGTGGGGGCAGATCAGGAGATCCTGACTGATGGACTATAATCCCTGTGCTATACTGATCTGATCTGGGGAAGATTATATTGAAGGTAGCAGCTCATCTCCAGTGCAGAGAATGGGGCTCAGCCCATAAATAGGGGTTTAATGAGATCTGACAAGCATGATTTCTCTGGTGATATAGTAAAACAACAGGGCCAATTCTGATGGCTTGGGAGTCCTGACCTTTAACAAGGACTCGTGACGTGGAGCAGGCTGCCCAGGAGAGAGCGCGGGGCAGGAGGCCAGAGGGGCAAGGTCAACAGATAATGAAGTGGTCAGCATTGGATTTCTGTCACTCAGGCGGGGTGAGCGCACGGTGGGAAGAGTCTAGCGAGAGAAATCGGAGAGGAGCGCGCACGCACGCGCCAGTGACGCGGGTCCTCCAGGAGGCCCATGACACGCTCACCTGCGTGCTGCGGGGCTGGTATTGCAGCGCCCCGCGGTAATGTCGGCGCGACTCCGCGCCGGGGACAGGGAGGAAAGTGGGGAGCCGCCTCTGTTTCCGGGGCGCAGGAGCATGCAACGAGCACACACTCTTTCCTGCCTAGGCAGGGGTCGGACTCGATGATCTCCTGAGGTCCCTTCCGACCCGAGCACCTATGGATCTATGAAAGCGGGAGATGAAAAAGCCAGAAAATGTTCAGGGGCAATGGCAGCATGTCGGGGGTTTTCAAGTTGGGGTGGGGAAAAGGAAGGGACTTCAGGCAAACTCTTAGCTTAAAGCTAGTGTTGCAGTTAGATATTGAAACTAGGAGAGCGGCAAGGAAATGAGCAGCCTGGATCCGAGTAGGGCGAGCCCCCTCCGTTGCAGGGTCCAGCAGAAGGCTTGAAGGAAAGCTGGCGTCTTCCCACTCTTGAGATGCAGGTTGGGACGGCCCTCGGCGCTGCCCTGACTTAACGCCCCCTTGCCCTGGCCGTTCTGGGCCGGGCAGAGTCCCTGGGTGGAGAAAAGGAAGATCCCTGCCATGCCTCCCGTCTCTGCTACGCCATTCTCCCCCCGAGGCCGGGCTTCCTTCGCGGGGGCATCCGGGCGGTGGCTTTCCTCGATCCTCTTTGTGCCCCTGCGGCCTTATCGAGAACGAGAGAAAACCTTGCGTTTCGTGCCGACCGGCTGAGTATCCAGAGAGCAGAGCGGTGACGCAAAGACCTCGGTTGAAGAAACGCTGGCAGGTGATCGTGGCCAGTCTTGAAGATTTGCTTTTTTTTTTTCAAAAATAGGTGCTTTAAATCCTAGTTTTAGGAGAGATGTTTTAATTGTATATTTTCTGTACCATTTTACCATTTAATAGTTAAAACGTGTTCGGGCCCAACCCTGCAGAATTGTACCCCTGCGTGAAAGACCTCAAGTGAAACAGGACGCAGATGAACATGGTAAATCTGGATATATTATCCAACAGGAAAAACGAAATAAAAATCAAGAGTGCCAAACAGAAAAATAGAAACTATTTGGAAACTATTTAAGAGGCACAGTAATAGCCCCAGATGGTAGTAGTTATACAAGGGAAGAAATTTGGTTTTTAATGTATTATTTTAATTTTGGCTATCCCTTTTACATTTTTCAAAAGGCAAGGCCCCCAGGGGTTGCAGCTAGCCCCCCACAAAAGTGCCCTGTGCATGTGAACCCTTTCGACATGGACGCTTCGCGGTAAGAACCGACCCAAAATGACCACTGCCCCGGCAGTGTGCACCGTCTCGGCCGAGCCGGCGAGCCAGGGCAAGTGGGATGTGTTACCGCTTTAATTTTTCTTCCTTTTCCTTTCCAAGAGGGGTGTCGTGCGGGTGCTTGCTTTCTTTGTGTAGCAGCGAGCACTGAAGGCAGGCAGCCTGTTAGTGAGTTGAACTGTATGATTACATTGCCGTGTTTTAATTTGTCTTTGGATGAATTCTCATAAGCTTTCATGAAATCTCCCAGTAGATGTATTCATTTAATTTAAAGACAGTTGGGAAAGGATGTGCTGAGATGACAGATGGAGGAACGTGGGTGTCTTATGGGGAGAGCGAGCGCTTTTTGTATTTACATTTTTGTAGCGCACAGTTGCTATTCTCATCTGTTCCCATTGCTTGTCTTTCTACACACTTTTTTTTCAATATTTCTTAGAAATCCCTCTAAATCTAACAGACTTTATTGCTTTCTTCTGCGCTGTGTGAAAATACACAAAAATACACAGCATTAAAACACCAGAACATACGACAGTGCGGACAGGCAGACTGCCATGAAGGCGAGACAGAAAAATAGGAGAGCCTCAGCAAGGGGGTCTCGACTCAGTTTTGTGTGGCAGGATATTTTCCGGAGACGGGGGAAAGGAGAACCAATTTGTCCACGAGAGCCGCTCGCTACGTGTCGCGCACGATGGCCTGAAGTCCTTCCGACGGTTTGGGGCTACTCCGACACTTTCGTTCTGCAATTAAAGGGACGTTATGGGGGGGCGGCTGAAGCTTCCAATTAGAGAGTAGTTGAAATCCGTGATAAAAGCTGTTATCGATGAGAATTTTTTTTCTGACTGTTCAAAAAACAATTCAGTGAAAAGCAGCATTTTAAATTGGATGCAGAGATGCTCTCGTAGATGTTCGCAGCGCAGGCGTGGCAGCGTATGGCTCCGCGCAAGAGCCAGGCAGCCGCACCGATGTCAGCTGGAATTAGTGAAGGAAGGAAGGGGGGACGTTGTTTTGTTTTACATACACAGACCCATGTAGAAAAGCATCTACAAGCATGAGCATGCCCAGGAGAATAGTCCCTGCCTGACAACTGCTGCCCACATCTGTTCCTTGGTTTGTGGCTTGCGCCCGTCCGTCATAGGAGCTTTGCTATAACACCAAGTACTAACAGCAACATGTCCTTTAAAAATGCCCAGGAATGGGGCTACTGGGCACTTGCACAGAAATAACAACATCCAGTTTTTAATAAGCAAAACAATCTTCCAAAAATAATCTTTGAGTCACTTCTGCGTGTCCTTAGGCTCTATAAAACTTCTTCCAGTTGGCAGTTCGTGCAGCGTGCAGGCCCAAAACTTCAGAAGCTGCCGGAGAGGCGCTGCCCGTCCCTCCCGTGCACAGGACTCCCTCGCTGCGATCACGCTGCGCCCAGCCAAGGCGGCGAGGGAAGAAACACAGGGCATGGGCATCGGGCAGACCCTTGTCACTCTGCTCGGGAGTTTGAAACTTAACATGCACAAAACCCAACTTCTTTCCTCTTCCCCGCGGGCTGCTCCTCCTGCTTTCATCACTGGGGATGACGCCAGCGTCCGTGTCCCACCCCTCATTCATTCAGGTCGTAGTCTAGTCTCGCTGCTTCTTTCTTGACATTCTCCATAAATTCTGACTTTCTTCTCTGTCCAGACAGCAATGATTCTTGTCCAGGCCTCCAGCCCCTCACCCGTTGTCTCTACTACCGTAACCACCTCTCCGTGGATTTACTGATGCCCACGTTACTGATCTCCAGTCCGTACGAAACACACTTCCAGCACCGTCTTCCTTGCCTTTGATCCGACCGAGCCCCTTCGCTGCGTGCCTTCCCTGCACCCCACCAAGTCCAGCCTGTCTCCCTCCAGGCAGGACGCACGAGGCAGGGGGACGTCGCCCTCGCTGAGGCATCAGGCCGTCGGCAGCAGTGCTTCTCTGTTGCTCTCACAGACGCTCCCGCCATCGAGGCATTGAACATCTGGGCTTGGCCTGGCCTTTGGACTCTCTCGATGCTCTGAAGGAGGGGTGGTGGGGCCAGGGCAGCCTCCGCTCCTCCATGCTCTTGCCTACACACGTGTGCTGAAGGTCCTGATGTGATAGTTGCACAGACCTTTTGCGTGCACACCACGATCCAGAGGATCGACAGTTGCCAAAGAAGTCCTAGCTAGGTTTCCATAGGGGTCGTGCTGGTGGAGGCTGACCAGATGCACGTGAGATTCTTGAGACCCGTGCCCCATCCTTCCCGTGCCAGCTCTTCCCGCTCTCCAGGACACGCTAGCTCGTTACAGGCCCCTCGCCCGCTTTGGGGCGCAGGAGCCGCTGTTGCACGCGCTCTGTCTCCAGGTAAGCTTCGTGCCACGCGAGCCCCCTCACCTGCATTGCACTCGCCGTCTGTAGGAAGAGACGGACAAGCGCTTCCTACATCTCTCTTTCCCTGCCCTCCTGATTTATTACTTCAAAGAATAATAAAACTTTAAATAGGTTGAACCTGAACCGAAACTGTGAGTGTGACGCTATTAATCAAGCTGCTGGAGAATCATTTTACACCGCGTGCCTGACGCACTGATCCAGTCCGCTAAAAGTTGGCCTGAAACGTACTGAACGCGGGATCCAGGAAACAGGGCTCTCCTGCTTTCGACGCTTTGTGTTCTCGTACAATATGCAGCCGTGCAGCATAACAGACCATAAAGCAGAACTAATCCGAGCAATTGAGAGAGGAGACAACCAGCAACTGCCCTGACCTGATCCGCGCAGGAAGCAAGCAAACGGCACAGGGAGAGTTCATCAGCCTTTTCCCCGCACCAGCCAGTGCTGGAGCTAGAGACCAGTAAGTTGCACCCGAAGCACCTCTCCTCCAGAAGGCTCCCACAGTATCTCACGTCATTTATCAGCTGGTTACATGCACATGACATGCAGCCACCTCTGGGCAGGACCCGCCGAGCAACACAAAGCAGTGTCACACAACCATTTTGGACAGCGAACAAAAAATGCCACGCGCGGCCGCGGCGGTATTGCCGCTGCGGGATGCATCCCGCCCGCTTTTTGGAATTGCTTGCAGGCAGCCGTCAGTCCCGCGAGCTGCCGTTGCATTAGTCCTTACGGAGGGGTCTGGAAACAAGTCCCCAGCGGTCGGGGCTCTTACGTCGCTCCCCAAAGTGCCTCCCGTCGGCACTGCCGCTTTGCTCCTCGCCGCGGTTAAGCAAGTCCTTCCTCTCTGTGAAGCGGATAGCCCACGAAGCGTCGAGCCCTTTCCTTGCCGGTGGCAGACGTCCCTGGCCGCGGAGGGGTGTGCGGAGCTCAGCCGGGTGCCCGGGGGCTTTCCTGCTCCTGCACCGTCGCACGTGTCTTTGTCGTCTCACCTGCCGATGCCCGGCGCTCGCTTGATGTCTCAGTTCCGGAGCGGGGACGCTCCAGCTGCTATCTGGGAAGGCTCTGGCCCCCAAAATATTTAGTTAGCAGCCATTCGCTTAAGTGGAATTGACTTTTTATCGGCTTTCCTCTGTACGGCTGCCACCAGCAAAGGCCGTTTCCTCCTTCGCTCGTCTCTGCCTGTCAGTTCACTCCACATTCCTATCGGCAGCCCTTAGCTCGGATCAATACTAACCGCTGTGTAACAGCTCACGCACGGCTGCTTTAGTTTGCATCGATCAGAGCCTTCTTCCAACAGGTAGCCAGCTATTTGAGGCAATGACTTGAGATAAACACCTACTTTTACTTCAGGCTGATTCATTACAGAGGGATTTCAAGCAGGCCTTGTGCCCTGTTTCTAAGAGAGTCATGGAGATCAGATATTCGAGAACAACTTGAGATTATAAGAGACCTTTGTTTCCTTCCCTGTCCTTTCTGAAATGTAGCCTGTAGAAATGATGCCATCCAAATCATTGCGAAAGCCACAGACTGAACATTACACTTCAAGCCATTTTACTTTTAATTAGCTGAATTTGGTACTCGTGAAACCAAAGAGCTGGCGGAGATTGCAGGAGCTGGGGAAAGTATGGCTCTGACCTTTTGTCTTCCTTCAAGCAACTCTGCCAAACCTTCTTCCCGGGTGTAGCACCTCTTGCCGCTCCTGCCCGGGGTCCCGCAGACGCCGGCCTGCAAATCCGCTCCCCTGCCGTAGAGCACGCCGCTGGCTCGGCGCCGGCTCCCGGTGCTGCTCTTGCAGAGCCCCGAACGCCGGCCCCGAGCAGCCCGCCGGGAGCAAAGCGATCGTTTTTATGAAGGTTTCAGCGACACGAACAACGTACCTAAGAAACCGTTGAGACAGTTGGACGCGTCGTCGCTAAGAAGATGAGTCTACCTGAGCGGGTCGCGCTGCGCATCTCCTTCCGCGCCGCGCTGCCTGAGCCCGGCCGAGCAGACAGGCCCTACAAGCGTAGATAGACTTCAGCACCAGCGTCGTGGTAATCTCTCCTCTCGTCTCACCTCCCCGCCTCCGCGCTGAGACGTACCGAGCATTGAGGTACGTAGAAAGCGTTTTATAGGGGAGTCCTGATAGACGGGGGCTGGGGGTGGAAGAGGTAGGAGGTGTTGATCGCCACGCGGAAGTATTGCGTTATTTGTGCCCTCGCGTCTTTCACACGTGTCTTCAGTGTGGCTCAGGATGGGCTTGTGATTAAGGCACCAGACACGAGACGGGGGGTTCACTTTTCAGCTCTGGTACGAATACCTCTACAGCGCTCCTGAGTATAAACTGGCTGTAACGAATTTATGATGGAAATTATTTTTTAAACTGGATTCAGACCTCTCCTCCCAAAAGGTGGCCTTTGGTTTCCAGACTTGCGCAGGAACCGTGCCCAATGTAGGGTTTCTGGCGTGCTTCCCCCGCCCCTTTGTAATCGTGTTTGCGAAGGGCGCCGTGGTGCTCGTGCACGTACTATTCCTGATTTCCAAGCAGTGACGTCCTGATGCTGCGTGGCAGGTAGCTCTGCTCTGCATGGGTCCTTTTAGCAGCACCCGGCGAGATTGCTGTCTCTCCCACTGCACGACCTCCGTGCATGGTCCAGGACAGGTGAGGGGGGAAGGAAGCGGCACAGCAGCGGATAAGGCAGGAACAGAAAGCTGAGCAGAAGATCAGGCAAAGAGCACAGGGTAGGAGTGGAAGGCCAAGCAGGAGGTCAAGCGGAGGAAGAGGCCTGGAGTGGCACTCGGGGAGGGTTTGCGGCTGAGTTATGGCACGCTGGCCAAAAAGGTTGGCCCACCTTGTGTTTATGGAGCGTATGGGGACGTAGGTCTGCAGGAGACTCGCTGGGGCACCGAGTCAAGCCCCCGCGGCCACAGGCACCCCCGCATAGCGTTCCTGCCGTACACAGCTGAGCTCCACCTTGAAACGGGTGGGTTTCTTGATCCCAGCATTGTGACTGTGAGTCCAGAGCTCATTCCTCTGATGGCTAGAAACCTTTTCCTAATTCTCAGACTAAATGTGCAGCCAGTTTTAATGCCTGATTTTTCTTGTGCCAGCACTGTCCTGTGCCTTGCCTAGGTTGTCTTCCCTGCCCTATGGTGTGCTTAGAGAGCCATCGCATCCCCCTCCGTGGCTAGGCTTACTTACGAGATTGTCTCATAGAAATATAGAAAAGTCAGGCTCGAAGGGACCTCGGGAGGTCGCATCTAGTCCGAGCCCCTGCTCAGAGCAGGACCAGCCCCAGCTGCATCATCCCCGCCAGGGCTTGCTTTGTCTGCCCGGGTGTTAAAAAGCTGCGAGGATGGAGACTGCACGCCTCTCCAAGTTGCCTGTCCCAGTGCCTCCCCGCCCTCCTCGGGAGAGAGACTTTCCTAGGATTTCAGAGTCAGTACCATGCCCCGTGTCCCACCTCAGCTAATGTGCGTACAGATTTCTAAATATAGAAGTTTGGATTTGCATTTGTAATGCAAATCCCGCTGCATCTCCGGCGTCCACCTTTTCAGGGCACGCTGGGCCAAGATCCAGCAACACCCTTCCCACGTCCGTGAAAAGCTGCTAGTTGGATACTTCCGCGTTGCAGCGGTACGGGGGTTCGTGCTGCCCCCCGAGTCGCCGCGCGGGTGCCGGCCCGGGAAAGCAGCCTGTCGCGGCGGGGCTCTGGGCTGCGCGCACGTGGTCTTGGCCCCAGCAGACGTCGGGGCGCAGAGCGGCCCCTCGCAGAAGTGACAAGAGCTCTCCGCACTGCGCTCGCTTCGGGAGCCCTTCGAGGGCCGCAGAGACCGCGCCGCGCGCAGCAGGCCCATGTCGTTTTCTCTCTCTCACTTCAACGCAGGCACGCTCCACAATAAAAACACTTCACCAGAGCCCTACTTTACAGCCCTTATTTTCGGTTGGGGAAGGGGTGGGGGAGCAAAGAAAGACAAGCAAGAGCGCTGGGCAAACATGACTTCTACAGCAGGCAGTCCTTAATCAGCTTGTGAGATGTCCCGTCGATCCTGCGCCCCGAACCCCAGCCTGCTTGCAGAAGGAGGTGGCATCCGGTCTAAAGCAGACACGCGGCCACTTCCAGCTCTCGTGCCGCTGCCCGTGCCCGAGGCCTGCAGGCCGAGGCCGCTTTGGCTGTTGCAAACTTTCCAGTGAAGTGAGTGTTTATTATTGTTGTCGGTTTGACGCGGTTCCCGAAAGGGCCTAATCAACAAGTAATAAGGCCTCGAGAGAGCAATTAGAAACCTCAACTTTAACTCCCTTATAACCGGAGCGCAGGGAGGTACCGTTGCCTCTGCTCCTGAGCGATGCAACGCGGTGTCGTGGCGTGTAGAGGAAGCGGTGCTGAGACGCCGAAATCTAATTTTGTTTAGCACACCAGCGTTTGAGCCCGAGAAGCACGCTGCTCGAGATGACTTCCTTCTAGCTGTGCGCGTACCCTTGGCGGGCTCGTCCTTTAATGCTAGGGGCAGGAGACTTGCCTTCAGTCTTGGGTTTTTCACTGGCTTCCTCTCTGGCCTTGTACAAGCTACTTAGGTGGTTGGGTGCCTACCTACCTTTAAAAAATCTGGCTCTTGAGTTGTTCTGTGCCTCAGTTTCCCCACGTGTAAAATGGAGATGATACTTGCCTATTCAAAGAAGAACGCAAGGCTTAATTAGCCGGTGTCTGAAAGTACTCTGAAAACCTTGAAAGGAAGTCAGCAGAGAAAAGCCAAGTACTAAATACTTCTTATATTTTAGCAAATGATCCGACTCCCCAAATGCAGGGAGTTTCTGCAGCCGGCGGTTGAACAGGGCAGCCGCCAGCACCGGGACTGGCTCACGTTCCCAATCCTCTGTCAACACGCACGTGCAGAAGGGTGTTGCCAATATTACAGGGACTTTGAAACACGTGGAGTTTATCTCAGTAGACGCTGAAATGACTAGTATGGCAAGAGGGACAGATAAGGAGAGGATCGTTCTCATATTGCTAACTTATTCTTGAGCAGAATGACCACCGGTCCAGTCTGCTATAGCCATTCCTACGTGCCTACAAGTAACCCAATCGCCGCATACAGATACTGAGGAGGAGAGGAGAGAACTGAAGCGGTGGACGCCCCGCGCGTGGGGTGATGGCAGACAACCCTGTGAACGCTGTAGAAGAGCCGGGCTGGGAGGGAGCTCCGTCCAGCGCCAGGTGGGGGTTTGTGCGCAGGAGGCCATCTCCTTGCGGGGGTCTAACTCGCCCTTAAACTCCCAGAACAGAACTCCTAAGGTTTCTCCCCAAGGCCTCCTTTCTCAATCACCATCAAAAACTTGGCCATCTCGCTTGTCACTCCGGCCTGCGTCTGGGCGTGATTTTTCACTTGATGCTCTGTCTAGCTCCCTACATCCAGGTTGTAGCTGAACTCTACTGAAGTTTTCGACACTATATCTGTAAGTTTTTTGTCTAAGTGTCTAAAACTTGTCCCGGCTCTCAACATTTCACATTTCAGTTACTGCAACGTCCTCTTTAGTTTTGGCAAATCTCGCCTCTCCCCACTTGTGTTAATTCACGATGCTGCTGCAAAAGTCTCCGAGTCTTTCACTGAGCAGCAGCAGTCCATTTACCAATGTTTGATTCGTTTTTGTGGTTCTTCTTTGAATCCTCTCCAATTTGTCAGCTTCCTTCTTGAAGAGCCCAGAAGTGGATATATATATGCTAGTAGCAGTCATGTCAGTGCCAAATAGAAATGTAATAATATAGCCTATCTACTCCTACTCTGTATTCCCCTTTATATATCCAAGGATCACATTAGTGCTCTGAGCCACATCATCAAATTGGGAGTTCATGTTCATCTGATCACGATCCAATTGCACGTAATATAGGTAAAAAGAGGATAGTCCCAACCAGCAATATATAGACTCAGTTGGCTTCCAGATTTCTGAAAGTAGAGGAAAATGATGAAACTGCCTGGGAGAAGAAAAGGAGAGAGAAATGTGAATGAAAACAAGGAATTCTTTAGGAGCATTTGATTAGACAACCTAGAAGCTGGAATACTGTCCTAAAAAAAGACTACGTCAGCTAGAAGCCCATCCTCGTTCAGTGGGGAAGTAACAGTTGCTATTACAAAAATATTTGTGCGTGCATGCATATGTGTGTATGCATATATGTGTGTGTTTATATGTATGTATCTATGTAGATGTGTGTGTGTTTATATGTTTGTGTGTATATATATATGTGTGTGGATAGATATATATGTATATATAGATATATGTGGAAAAGGGACACACAGCAATCGATATGAATTAGAAAATTGACACCATGAGAAAAAAATCTGTAATTGGCAGGACCAAGAAAAGTACGAAGGTATTTTAAATATGCTGGGAACAAAAGAAATTCTAGCAAGTGTATAGCCCCATTAGTGAATTAGAGATGTTAAATTATTAACAGCGATGCAGAAAAGACAAAAGTGTTCCATCAGTATTTCTGTTATATATTTAGAAAGGGCAGGATAATGTGTTTCCATCACATGAAGGTAATGAAGTACGTTCTACCTCAGCATCTACTACTGATATCTGCAGGCTCAAATACATTATATCCAAGAGTCGTAAAAGAACTGGATGAGGAAGTATCTGGCCCAGTGATATCCACTTTTAAAAGTCTTGGAAAAACATAGAAATTCCCAGAAGTCTAGAAGGGTACTAATGTTGACTGGCTGTTCGGCAAAGTGGGAAGACCTGGGTTACTAGAGGCCAGTTAGCCCAACATCACTCAGGGATAAAATAATGGAAAGGCTTGTATGAGACTCAGTAAAGACTTAAAGCATAGGAATATAAACAATATGAAGACACGCTTTATGTAAAAAACAAATGTCAGTCCATTTTTTGGTAAGATTATAAGTGGTCGCTACAGATAAGTTTGTAGATGCAAAACACTTAGTGTGTGTCTGCCCTGCGTACCTACTGTACCGGCACCGACGCCTGCAAACGTGCCGCATTGCTCTGCGGGGCCACAACCTGCGCAGGAAACCGCACACCTCTGCACAGCCCGGCGGTCTGCCGCGAGCATGTCCGCACCCGGGTCCGGGTCCGGGACACGGAGCCCACTTGGCGGCAAAGACGGGTCGAGTGAGCGTTACCCGGCATCGTGGGTTTGAGGTCTGGCCGTACCCTTCAACTCTTGTAAAGCATTTGACTTAGGACTGTATGACATTCTGATTTTTAAAAATTAGTGCCATACGCTGTTGATAAAGCACATGTTAAATGGACTGATTAATTGGCAGATCTCAGAACGCGGTTGCAATGGGAATCGTCGCTGAACGTAAGTGTTTCTAGTGAGGTTCTGCAGGGATCAGTACTAGGCCTGCTGCTACTCAATGTTTTCATCAATCATCAAAAAGTAAATAGAAAATCACTGCTGATAAAATTTATGGATGACAAAAGACTGGCAGAATGGTGAATGGAGACAAGGCAGTCATACCGAGCAATCTGCCTCTCTTGGTAAGCTGGGAGCCGTTCAGATAATAATGAATTTTAATATAACAATGAAAATCATCTATCGAGGAGCAAAGGAATCCCCTCCACACCAACAGCACGAGGAACCGTACCACGAGCAGCAGTGGATCCGCGCAGGAGAACAAGGCTAGTGCGCGAGTAACTGAACACGAGTGCGGAGTACGCCGTGACGGCGGAAAGGGTTCACGTCAGCGGGTTGCGGGTCCGGCACCGCCTCGAATGCCGCTCGGGTCCCCTTCCCCTTCCCCTGCTTTCTGCTCCTGCCCAGGCTGCTGCGTGCCGTGCACACGGGCTGCCCTCGCCACGCGTGGCAGGGTGCCGTCCCGCTTGGCCTCGGCCGCGTAAACAGGAGATGGAGGGTCCGAGTGGGACACTACTCTGTGGCACGCGCGGCACAGGTGCTAGATGCTCTGTCCTGTTCTGGCGCCCACATTTTTAAAAGGATGGTGAAAAATCAGAGAGTGCGGAAAAGAACCACAAAAAGATTCCTAGGGGTGAAGAAAATTGAGGTGAACGGTGTAGGAACTCGGTCTGTTCAGCTGATCAGAAGCCGGGTTGAAAGGTGACCTCGTTACGCTGTACAGGCACTGTCGGGCAAATACCGGGTGCTAAAAGGTGTTTAATATAGCAGTGAAAGACATAAGCAGCAGCATGGGTGGAAGCAGAGACCGGACAAATTCAGATTACTAAATAAGGTGCAGTTGTTTAAAAGTGAGGTTGAGTAACCATTGGATTAAGCATTACCAGGGCAGAGGGTAGCTGCTTCCTTTCCCAAATTTTTTCAGGTCAAGACCAGGCGATGTGGAAGATTTGCTCTAGTCAAGCGCACGTCACTGGTGGGTGAAGGTCATTAATGCTCCAACGCCAGTCCCGAGTCGAGGACGGACAATAGATTCCCTTTGGTTGTCACCTTCGGCTTGACCACCTTGGACACGTCGTCGCAGACCTGCAACCCTTCCTGGAAAATGACACTTTAGCCACGTGGGACAAACCTGCCCTGGGGTACAGACAGCCTCAAACCGTGTTTCCCGAGCTGCCCGACTCCCATCCTCACTGAGGCACCCGGCCTTGCTGCGGACCCAGAGGCCAGCTGTGCCCCCGCAGCGGCACACACCACATCGTCACGGGGGCAAATAGCATGGATTATAACATCTGAGGTTCGTGCACCTGCCCCGCTACCAACGTCTTCCGCACCAGAACCTGCGTGCCGTGTCCCTGTGCCGTGTACACCTGACAGACGGGGCGGTCGGCGTGTCGTTAGGGTTGTGAAGCTCATATCCGTTCCAGAAAGACACGTAGCCGATGGCAGACCACGTTAGCCTCCCTGGGCAGCCCGTCGCTGACCGCAGAGTGGCTGTTCTTAAGCAACAAAGCTTTAAAAACCAGCTTGAATGCAAAATTATGCAATGAGACGCCATCGACAAACCACTTGTGTTAAGTATGGTCTAAACAGGGACTGCAGATCCTTCTCCCCTTGCCTGCACTGACTTTTTTGACCCTTTTTGTTCCTAGGGCTTTATTACTTGCTTGCTTCTCCCAGCACTGCCCCACTCCTCTCCCTCCCTCCCTGCCCCGCCTTTTGGACGCAAGTCACTCCTTTATTTGCTAGGCTGCTCTGTGCATGTCCTTGCACAGCACCTGAGAAGTGAGCTGACACAGCTCTGGTTGAGTTAGTCTGTAAGGGCATTTATACACATCTGTCTGCTCTGATGGGCCAGAGATCCAGCGCGGCGGAGCAGGTTCAATGAACTGAGTCTGCTCTGCACGCGAGCTTGCGCCCGGCGCTGCGTCGCACACATTTGTATGAACGGCAAAATGCGCGCAGCGCTGAGGAAGTGGCCGCGGCGCACGCCCGACCGAAAGCACCTTCGCTGTGTTTTCGTTGCAAAGCGCACCGCTGCCATTTTCCCAGCGCCGGCACGCAGTTTGCCACTTATACAAATGCACGATCCGCAGCCTGGGGCGCGTTTCACAGCGCCCGGCTCTGCGGCGCAAGCACGTGTACAAATGCCCGAAGGTGCATCCCTACCCTGCTGTTTTCTTCCAACTCGTAGAAAACAATATTAAATAGCACTGGACCAAAACCCTGTAGAAACGCCCCATTGGATGCTGAGTCCACAGCCGCAATGACTAGTTAGCTAGTTTTTAATCTACTTAATATATGTGGAATTGATTTTGCACAGTGCTAATGTTTAATCAGAAAGTCATGCTAATCTGTTCTATCACCAGCAGATACTCTTAATTCCCCTCCCCGCGCGAGCGCTGGGCCAAGCGGAAAGCCCTGATTGACGTAAAATTAGACAAAGTGTTCAGCGATGCTGACTTTTGAGGATAGTTTTCAGTTGCGTTCTGCAGACGATCTGTCCTTGCCGTTGTCAGGTTTTCCAGTCAGCGAGCGTGTTGATTTAAGTCGGTATTGATTGCCTGATTGATTGGATTTGATTGCCATGCTGGCCTCCCCCGGGGAGGTGTCCCAAGACAGCCATTGCTCAGGCGCCGGCCTGGCCGGGGTCCTCGGCTCGGAGACCGCGCCGGGGCTGGCGTCCAGCCGCCGAGTCACCCCGATGTGCGCACGCTTCCTTCCCGGGTCCTGTGCCCCGTCCTGATTCCCGGTCGCTGGCCCTGGCCGCGTTGTCTCTTGGCCAACACCTTCCAACATCTCCACTTCGTGGCTCCGGCTCCTGACCTTGAAAAGCCTCCCGGCTCCTTGGCGGGACGTTCTGGCTGGAGACTTCAGGTGCCC
>JAGPOW010002791.1:684892-704652 GCA_030014935.1 Caiman crocodilus | reverse complement strand
TACTCAGGGTGCAAGTCCGCTCTCTTCACTGTAGGGATAAAAAGGCCTGTGATTTTTCTGTCTGAAGTGCTTTGGTTTTAATGCCGTTTCTTAGTGGTTTGTGTGGTATACCCAGTTACGGTGGGTTTTTCCCGAGAAGTGCGGAGCTGCGCGCACGCGTTGTTCACTCGGAGCAGACGCCAGGCGAAGGCTGAACTTGCCTTCTCGTGCCAAGAGGAACTCTCCTGAGCCAACGCGAGCGGGCGATGCAGGGGTGCGGGGCTTGCTGGAGCAATCTGCAAAGCGCGTCAGGCAGGTTGCAAGCCCCTGACCCCCCGGACCTTTCTTTCTCTCGCCCCCGGCGGGGAGGGGGCACCTCAGGGGCCCGTGGCGTTTGCAGCAGCCGCGCAGGTGATTTCTGCTCATGAAAGCGCGGCGCTGGCGGTAATGCCTAAAATCAGGCAGAGTCCGGAAGGAGCTGCAGGCACCCCGTGCGTTTCCACCCTGACCTGCAGCGCTGCGAGCTTTGCCTGCTCTGGTCCTGCGCGTGCCCCCACGGCTGCGCGCTCGCGCCTCCCGGTCCCGCCGGGACGCTTCCAGCTATTTTCCTGCCTGGTGTCCTTTCCTCCGCAGCCAGCAGCGCCCTCGACCTCAGCAGCACTTCCACACTGCCTGCATTGAACTCAGGGGCTTAGCTAGCGTGGGGGCAGGACGCCTGCGAGAACCTGACAGAGAGCGCCTTGCGGCCGTGCAAAACCCCACGTGGATGAACGCACGCTGGGCCCCAGCCAGAGACTACCAGCTTGCTTTCACGTGACCGCTGTTAAATATGAACCCAAGGAAAGCCTGAAGCCAAAGGCTTGCTGCACCTGCTGTTGCCCCCAGATGGCATGCACTCCTTTCCGGCCGTGCGACGAGCTCTGACGCAGGGCCGGGAGCGCTTCTCCCACTTCCCACGTGTTGCGTCCGTGGGGCTGTTTCCTACCAGTCATCCTCAAGCTGCAAAGACATTGGAGGCAAACATGGGTAAATAGAGCCCCGCTCCTGTATAAGACATCCTTTCCTTGGACGGTCACCCATTTGCAAAGTTTAGAATTAGAAATGACAAGAGCTTCTCTTATACGCAGTCACACAGCTGTGTGACAATATGGCCAGTGCCAGGTAAAGTGAAAGGACTGACCCAGTGAGTGTGTCTACACGTGCCTCAGTTTCCTGTGCAGGAAGCGGGAATAGGCCAGCATCTACACGGGCAGGCATGAAGCGCATTAATGCGTTGTGTGGAATGACTTAGGACTAAAGTTAGCCCCAAGTCGGTCCATACACACAGGGTTACTGCGCAGTAAGGCGTCTACACATGCATTACTGCACAGTAACTAGTCAGGTGTAAACTTGATACCTGCTTCATGCGAGTATCAAATCTACACCCCAAGTCGGCATACAGTGTCATAGTTAGTGCACAGTATGGGCGTGCACGTGTAGCTGGGGACCCGTACTGCACGCTAATTCAGGTGACTGCACAGTAACTGCACGTGTAGACGTGCCCGGTGTGGAGCCCACAGCTGGCAGAACTGCGTGACCGCTTTCATGTAAAGGCCTCCCCCCAAGAACAGCAGTGATGCCCTAAGACGGGGGCTCGACCCCTGGACCGTGGGTCAGACGTGGGCTGCAGACCCCTGTTATCCAGGCTTCCCACGAGCTTGGAAATTTGGCAGCGGGGAGCAGTGGCAGCTACCCGGCACATTTCTGGGCCTGGGGGAGCCCGGCAGGCTGGACGGCGGGGCCCTGCACGCGGCATTCGGTACGTGGGGCCAAGTGGGGCAAGGCCGGGCCAAACGAGGCAGCGCAGAGCGGCACAGGGCCCATCCTGACACGCGGGGCCAGTCCAGCCCGCAGACTGGCCTTGCACCGCTTCTCCCCCGCGGGGGCCAAAAGGTAAGCAGCGCTGCCCCGAGACAGGTACGTCCCAGTGCCCACGTTCCCCGTAGGCAGGAGGGGTCCGCACATATCTTTCTACACAAAGCATATGCAGCTAAGTGTGTAAGCCTAATACGGTGCAAACTAGGGTTGAAAATAGTATTAAAAACTAACCAAACAGGGAATATTTTGTAATACTTCAAAAAGCTTGCGTGACGCAATGGATCAGATGTTTCTTTTTATGATTAACACAAGCTGGCCTGTCAAGGCAGGATTCCCGGATGACAGGAGTGGGCTTTCCTGCCCGGCTTTGCTTCTGCAGCAAACAGCGAGTGCATTTTGCTCTGCACGGTAAAAGGAGGTTCGTAGAGGCGCAGGTCTGAATTGATCTGTCTGGCACAGCTTACCTTATATCCGGATTCTGCTTTTTAACATACATGAATTTTGCAAGTCAGTTGGGTGGGTTAAGTGCTGGAAAAGGCTAAAAAGATTGGAAATCATCCGAGCGGCCCTTCTGAGACGGCACTCCATGGAGGAAGTTCACAGGCGTGACTTTCTGAGGGGTGCTTGCCGCTCCAGGTAAATCGCCGGTAGCTGCAGGTTGGCAGCACCTCTGAAATTCAGGCCCTTGATGTCTTGGAGACAGGAGGCTGGTGCTGCGAATATATGCTTGTGTTGCTCTGTGCTTTATCCGCTCGCTTCTCCGTTGACGTGTCGTGCCTGTAGGGCATAGCTGAGATTCACCAGTACTTCATCCCCTGTGTAACCAGGTCACACGCCGAGCAATTGTCCCCTTCCTGAGCGGGAGCCTCCTCTCCAGACACCGCTGTGCTACCTACGCAGCTGCATTATAATGTTGTGTAAGAGTGGTATAATATTATGATGCATTATAATAGGCAGAAAGGGCCTGGGCAGAATCCTAGGGGTGATGCTTATCTTTTGCCTCTGGATTTTACCGTATGTCTTGTGACCCCTCCAAATGTCCTGGGATTGTTTGGACGGACAATCCTCGGTATGTCTTATTTTCCTTTCTGCCATCTGTTTGCACGTGCACATAACGAGCCGAAAAGTGCGACGAGGTTCTTGTGCCGCCCCGCTCGGTTAGCGACTGTTGGATGTGGTGCAGCTTTCTGAAGGGGTCCGCTGGGAGCGAAGGGCAGGTCAGCAGCAGCCTCGTGGACTGGAGCAGTTGTCTGGTCCCCGTAAGGTCTGGTCTGGTCTGGTCTGTGCAACGAAACAAAGCACAAAACCCACACAAAGGGAGTTTGGGAAGCAAAACACGATGCAGTCGGTCGGCAAAGAGTCCCGAGTCGGTGCGCGGGTCTCCCGAGGTCTGTAATCACATTCCAGTCGCCAGGTGTGGGGAGCTGGACTTTCTTTCTGCAACACGCCTGGATGCCTTCCAGCGTTTACAGCCTCCCCTTCCTGACACCCCACGTCCGTCCTCTTTCTGGCCAGAAGCTTTTCAGCTTTAAAAATAGGTTTTCTTTGCATTTGAGGCTTGTTGCGTGTGAATCTCGAACGAGTTCAAATCAAGCCGCACTCCCAATGCCTGTGTTGGAGACTGTTTGTGGGATTTGTTTAAAATAAGCGCTTTCTTCCCTTGCAACGAGCCTTGCAACGTTTGTGCCTGCGTCAAGCTGTCCTGTATCGGTCTGGAATTCCGTACGGAGGGAAAACCGAGCAGCCACCCAAGAATCGGGAAGGTAAAATGAGTAGAAAATGGCACGTGGCCAATGTTTATGAATCTTTGAATAGGATCATAAAATCATAAAAATAATCACCAAAAGGTAAATAAATTACCCAGGTTACTACTTATTTTCACGTGCAGTTTGACACAAAAGCTGAAGCCATGAATGATTTATACATGTTTTAACAATAATACTCATTTTCCTGAAAGATGGTCAGCACTAAGGCTGCTGTGGGCACAGTGCCAGTTGTCGAAAGGTTAATGTTTCAGCAGCAATACATTAAATTATGAATAATACCCATCCCAAAATGGAAAGTTATTAGCTCGGTGAGCTTAATTAGCCCAGCTAGAACTTTGCCATCAGCGAGCAGTGCCCGCCGCTACGGCGTGGCTGTGCAGTACAGCGGGCTTAGAAAGCAGAAAGGAGCCTCTTCTCCCGCACGGCCTGGCCGCGGGGCTCGTGCGGCCCCGCTCGCTGCCGGTGCTTGCGGCCCGTCTTCGGGGACGGGCCAGGTCACGGCCGCGCGGAGGAGCCCAGGCCCATGGGAGGGGGTGCAGCCCGTTTGGGTCCAGCGTTGCCCGTTTCTTGGGCGCTCGACGGAGACGGGCCGAAGTATCTTTGCTCTGTGGCGTCGCGGGGATACTTTCTGCTGCCAGAGGATGCTATGACTGTAATGCAGGTTACTGGCACGTGAATCCTTTGATGTACATTCAACCTATGGGTTCGTTATGGCTGAATTTAATCAGTGGATGTGTGGCTACATCCTCCGACGAGGCATAAAAATGGGCATGCCAGAGAGACAGGAAGGGGGACGGCAGCCCAGCCCACACACGAATATGTGCACGTGCCGGAGAGGAGCCTCCTCCACAAGAGATGTCCACGTCTGAAATGGCAGGCGGTGCTACCGGGCTTGTAGTAGCAGCATGACGGGTGTTACAGGCTCGGCGTGTGATGTTCAGGTGTAATTAGTGAGCAATGGGTTTAGTCGCAAAGCATTTTTCTTCATTAATGCTTGTTCTCGCCGGCAGTATTCAGGCCTGTACTTCCACCGACATTTACCTCTTTTACCCATTCATTTATGTAGGGAGGAAAATGTAGATTTTGTTGCTCTTGGTTTATTAGTCAGGATTAAGCATTGCTTTCAAAATACAAACCACTGAGTATTAGAGAAGGGTTCTTGTTCATTATGGGGTGTTGGACTGCCCTGCAGACGGAGCCAGCGGCGCAGGCTCGCGGCCCCGGGCACGCGCTGCCCTTGCGTGAGCCCGGCTCAGCCTGTCGTGTCTTCTCCTTCGTCTAGGTTGGGACAACTTTGCCGAAGAGGAAGTGGAGAACCGCACGAGCTCTGAACCATAACAGCACAGCAAGATGTGGAAGTGATTTAGTCGTTCCCATTCCAGCACCATTTATGAGAATTAAAAGATGTTTTAGTACACGAGAGACTGGGCCAAGCTTCGTAAGAGAAATCCACCGAGAAGCCGGACTGCGGGAACGAGGCACTTGCTTGCGCTGACCGTGCTCGCCGTGTGCCTCTGTTCATATCCTGAATGGACAGGAGGAGTCCGGAGGAGAAGATCCAGAAATCCCCATCCACCTGAGAGACGACACCAGGTAGGGAGCTGATTCTTCTTCTCCGTGTCTTTCATTGCTTTATGAGTTCCTTCTTATCCCTCTCTGGGATTTCGCTGCTGGACGCGCTGGAGGGCGATCACTGTTTGTGCTGGTTGCGGTAGGCGATGCGTTGGTGGAGGGACTGGCTTGGAAAACTAGAGCGATGTCTTTTTACAGCGCGGACAGAGAGAAAAGAGAGGCATGGTGAGGAGTGATTTCCCCGCAGCACGGATGTCAGAGCGCGGGGTGCGGGGCAGGCACCCCTCGTTGCATGTGGAGGTGCAGGAAGGGTTGTAGTGGATGTGACAGTGATGGAGAACAGAGGAATGGGAGGTGGGGATAGGGAGGATAGAGAGTTCATTTTTAGGCATGTTTAGTTTGAATTGACAATGAGCCATCCAGGAGGAAATACCAGAGAGATGACCTGAAACGTGAGACTGAGCAGGGAGCGCTGGGCCGCTGCAGAGAAGCTGTCCTGCAAAGATAACTAGACCAGAGCGTGCGCATTTGTTTCCGAACCCCGTTTGCCGTATTATGGCGCAACCAGGCTAAAGCGTTAGATGAAAACAAGGAGGAGGGGAGGAGAGAGGACGTGCAAACTTGTACAAACCAGTTCCCCTTTGTAATTAGTCCTGGAGAGCAGGAAAGCAGAAGCTCGTTGTGCATGTGTGGTCATTCAAATTTACTGTTGTTCTTATTAAAGCCCAGTTCTGCAATAATCTTATACCCAGGTAAGGGTAAAAGGAGAGCCAGATGCCCCTAAGCAACCCATAAATAGTGGAGTGAAGACAAAGTGTTTATTACTTAGCCTCATGAAGGCCATATAAGTGCTCTCCCAGGGTGTGTATATGCCTGTGTCCCAGCTGCCAGGTCTGGCTTAG
Organism: Caiman crocodilus; assembly: GCA_030014935.1. Lineage (NCBI taxonomy): Eukaryota > Metazoa > Chordata > Crocodylia > Alligatoridae > Caiman > Caiman crocodilus. The sequence continues at coordinate 698,576 of JAGPOW010002791.1, read as the reverse complement.
CTTTATTTCTCAAAACACTATAAAACTGGAAATCATTGTAATACTTGATTTTATCTGACTAGTCTCACATGATATCTTCAGCCACTGAGCTTCCCTTCGGTAGGAGCAACAGGGTCCTCGTCCCCCGGCCCTTCTCACAAGATCTCTTGCAGCGTCACGGCCACGGCCTGCCCCTCGCCGGCGCCCTTCCCCAGGCAGCCCCCGCACCCGGACGCAGTCTCCGCGGAGAGCCGCCATGCGGGTTATAGTTGATGCCCCTTTTTATTTACAAGCCAAGTTTCCCTTCGGTCTGGCACACGCCCCTTCTCATCCGCTCACACGTGTGTGCATGCATATTCCACCATGGAAAACCACTATGCTTTTCCTAAGGGAATCCCGCAGTTTTTCTGTGCACGGATGCCAGGTCTTTTCGGTTCCCTTGCCTGAGAAGGAGGACCAGTCGTTCGGAAAGCAGACGAATTGTAGAAGCTCGGGGAAAGAAGTCCTGGCGAGCAGGAAAAGTAGAGCCGCTGCCCCTGACCAAGCAATGCTCTTGGTTTCTGCAAATATCTTGGGACCACAGCGTCTTCCTCCATCGGTCTGAGCCGCATCCTGCCACGTTTTCTTTCCAGCACGCTACGAGAGCGCTGCCGAAGGGCGCGCTGGTACGGATGAAGCTGCAGAGCATCTCTGTAGAGGCCATCCCTTCCAAGAAAATTTAGTTTTCCTTTCCTATCCCACAGCCTTCAAAAGGGAAGTTTCAGTCTTGGTTTTGGAAAAAAACCCAAACCCAACTGCTTGAATACGGATCAGTGCCACGCTCTTGCAGATAGCCCGAATCAGCCTCTCCGAGAGAGGTGTGAACCTCCCCATTAATCACAGAAGAGTGATTATTTTGAGGCCTCAAGTTGACAGTTTAAATGGCAATGCTGGTAAATATTTAATTGCTGAGACATATATGAATACGTGACGGTGTGGCATACAGGTCCCATCAGCATGACTCGAGGAGGTCCCCATTACATGTGAATGGAGAAACCACAAGCGAATTATGCAGGCTACCCTAAACGCGTGCCGGTCAAGCCTTAATGCCCGTATTACGTGACTGTACGTTCTGTACAAAACAGACGGTGCAGAAAAGCTATTTTAGGAATGTTTTAGAGATTTCATTGGGACGATTTTTCGCATCCCTCTTGCTATGAAGCCAGGTGCCTTTGTTACCAGGAGTCCACCTGCACAAGAGCAGAGGGCCTATAAAAATGTCTTTACATGACAAAGTGGCTTTCACAACTAAAACTGTCACAGGCATGAAGTCAGATAGGCCAAGGTCTTCTGGGGCTAGAAGCAGGTGCTGGGTCTCATTGGGAAGCTGCAGATCTCCCCCTGCCCGTGGGATAAAGCTCCATGTCTACTGCAGGATATTGCATGGTGACATTGTCACTTTTTATGCATCGAAAAGCTGGCACTCACCTGGCCTGGCCTTTGCTAGGGAGAATTGGGGGGGAAATACCGTCCTTGACGAGGAGGAGGAAACAGTTTCCAGTAGGCTAATTTATTTTTATAAGCTCAGGTGTTTGAAACCGTTAAAAGGCGTGATTTGTTAGAGTATCTGTCTGGAGCGATCGTGGTCAGGTGGTGAGCAAAGGGCGAGGGAGAGTGAGCAGAGGGGCACAGCAGTAGCTGTTGTGGCAGGGTGAGCATCACTATGTAAGCACCGCAAAATTGAGAAAACGTTATTTAAATAAGCCTCTCGATTCCTTCTCCTCCCTCTCAGAGAAAACTAGCGTCGTTCCTGCGGTAGAGATAGGAAGCTGAGGCACGGAGGAGTTCAGAGGCGTTTTACATCTCCCCCCGCCCCGTCAGCATCGTGTCTGGGGACCGCAGGCCGGACGATGCCCAACTGGGAAGAGAGGCCAGAAGTCCCTGGTCCAGTGTGCACGCCCTTAACGGTCTGTAGGCACCTCGCTCCTGCCGAAACGAATGGAAGTCAGGCCCCTCGCTCCTCCTGGGATTGGGGCACAAGCCCGAAGACACAAGACCGTTCCCTCTTTTGAAGCAGCTTGCAAGACCAAGCCCGTATGCGCTGGAATAGGTTTGGCAAAGGGATCCCGAGCACGGGGTCGCAGCCCCTGCCCAGCTCCGTTCCACACCGGGGTTGGAAGGGGCTGTGCTTGGCCGTGCCTTAGCGAAGCTTTCAAAGACGACGGAGCTGGCGGCGAGGATGGGAAAGGGCGTCGTGGTTTTTTCCTTCTGCAGGGTAGGCAGGGATTGTTATTCCTTTCTCTCGCGGAACAACAGTGGTTTTCAGAAGAAAACCAAAAGACCACCATAAAGAAACGGCAGTACGGCATGAACAGGAGACCGTGCCATCGATGGAGAATGCCAGAACTGAATTTAGCATCCTGGTCGGCTCACCATGACAAACACGATGCTCTCCTGGATCTCGGCGGCCTTTCGTGTCTTCTCATTTTCTTATTGCAGCTTCCCTCTTTCAAGTGTGAATGGTCTTAGATTTACAAACCAGCGAGACCTTTCTTGCTGACCACTTTACTAATCGGTTATTACTCTTTAACACATTAACGTGAAAGTAGTATCCGGCACCCCAGTCAGGATTGGTCCCCGTCACGCTGGCACTTTTGCAAGTCCTAACAAAAGAACAGCCTCTGCCGACGCACGGAGGGCAATATTTTAAGGGTGGAGGAAGACGAACACATAAAATACACTTTTTTCCCCCCCTATAAGTATTGTTATTTTTGTAATTAGACAAAGAATCAGTTCTCCCCTTACTCCTAGCCATCATTACTTGGCTAATTTCATATAATTTGATTTATTCTTTATATTGAGACGTTCCCTAAAATGTGAGGAGAACTTTCCAGAAAGAGGAGGGAACGGTCCCTGCTCCAAAAACTGAACAACGTACAAAAGGAAGGCGAGGACGTCTCTGCTGGGAGCGGCGGCGTGGCTGGACAATGCTGTGCACGCCTCGTCCCCGAGACCCGGGGCACAGCCTGGCCTCTGGCATCTTCCCTGGCCCATCCCAGCTACACCATCCTCCAGCACGGCTGGAAAGAGAGAGTCAGACAAAGAAAGGCAGAAAGCAATACAGGAGTCAAGCAAGGGCATCAAAGGACAGGAGATGATTAATCCCATAGTAAGCTTTTTTGGGGGAACACTTCTAAACTGAGCAACCTAAACTGCTTCCCACTTCTGCCAGAGCCGGCTCCCCGCTGCCCTGGCGCACCAGCACCGGCCGCCCCCTCCGCCTCACTCCCATCCCCGTCCCCATCGCCCCGCGGCGCCCTGCCAGCGAGCAGGTTGACTCGCAAGATAAGTTAACAAAACAGAGGGCCAGGAGTTAGTTGGCCATGTCCTCGGTATTGCAGAAGACGTGGGTCCAAGGAAGAGTTTGCAGGGTTGTGCGGCTGTTGATTGCTCCGGGGGTCACAGGACTCGTGGCTGGGCCCCCGCGGGAAAGGGCCCGGGGGAGCGAGGCTGGCCTCGGCGCCCCGTGTGCCTGGCTCCAGGCGAAAGGCACACGGCTGCTTTGAAACTTGGAGGTGTTCCTCCTCTCTCCGCCTGGTGCAAAGTGGTAAATGTGCCTATTAAAGTGCTAATGTCCTACAAGTGGAATCCCACCTCCAAGTGTGTTAGGGTAATGAGTTCACACCTAACTAATGGAGCCTTAATAGACTCACTAATGGGCTGCCTTTCCCCCAACAGTTTATGACCCCTCAGGATGGCAGTTGTTAGGGCAGAGCGAGGTTAGGGGCTGAGCGCGTCCTCCAGCCCGTGCAGCAGCTCCCTTTGATCCCCCTGCTCTCGCAGGCCCTGGCCTCGCTGCCTTGCTCCGGCTCCGGCTCCGGAGGCAGTTTCCAGGGACACCGTCTCTCCACCTTTCTGCAAGGAAAAATAAACAGTTTGAGGCTCCCGTGTCTTTATTAAACATTTCCTTTAAACTGCGTACTTTGGCGCCGTGCCCAACTGCACCAAGAAAGCTTCCACAGAGCAGCGCGAGCCTCCGGCCCGGCCGCCGGTTCCCAGGATAAACGACCCTTTGAGAGAGCAGAGCGCGCACCTGCGGCCAGAGCGCCTCGCCGGGGCGTCCCACGGAGCTCCCTCGACTCCCTGTGGCACGTGACCCTCCCGGCGCCTTTGGGGAAGAGACGAGGGTGAGCGAGGCGTGCCTCGCACGCTTGTGCGGGTGCCTGCGCACACCTGGCGGAGAGGCAGGGAGGCCTACCAGGCGCGGCGAGCTTCCCTCCTGGCGCGGAGGAAGAGCGGGGGGCCCAGAAGCTACGACAGGGGTTTCATGGGACAGTCCCCGCAGAGAGGAAGCACGCTCTTGAACCCACTGCGCGCAGAAACGAAACGCCGGTGCGTCTGTCCTCCTCTGCCCGCGGGGTCTGGTTTGGTTTGGGGGGCCGGCCTCGCTTCCTGCTAGGAAAACGGGGGGCTTCGCGGTCTTCCACGGACAGGCTTCTCCCCGTGCTCCCGCGGCTCTTGGCAACAGGGCAGCAGGGAGGGAAGCGTGCGAGAGCCCGTGTCCTGCTGCGGAGCCAGCGTGCGGGGAGAAGGGATCGGCCAGATGGCGACCGCGGAGAAGGGAGAGGGAGGCGCGGGAGGCGTGGGGCAGGGTGGGCGAGGAGGAGTGCGGGAACGTGCAGCAGAGTGCGTGTGAGCGTGCGAGCGGAGGGAGGCAGGGAGGGAGCACACGCGAGGGACGCAGTGATGTCAGCATTTCCTTGCGGACTGGTCATGTGGTGCTTGCCAGGTAAACAGTCTAGAAATAGCCGGGAGGAAGGCAGCGTGCTGCGTGAGGAGCTCGGGTTCACCCTTTCCTCACCGCCGCATCCCACGCAGGCCGCTTCCCACGGCTCAGGCAGCCTGGCCCGAAACACAGCAAGGACGACAAAACCGCGGCTGCCAGATTAAATTACAGGCTCCGACATGTCACGTCACGTTGATTTGAAAGCACTGGCAAATCAAGGAGAGTGATTTTGTTCCTTCGCCAGGCCCCGGTCACAGCATCCCTTTCAGCCCCTCTTCTGTGGCCGGGGTCGCTGCCCCGCGGGGAGCTCGGCCCGGAGGAGGGCTGCGTTTCCGTCCAGGCAGTGAGCAGAAGCCGTAAACTTTAAGGGCGCTCGGTAGAAAGATCCCAACTGCCGAGGGGGTTTGGTAAAGGAGACGGAAATCACTTGCTGTCAAACACGGATTTTAAGTCCTTTCAGGAGACGTGTATCCGGCAAATGAGGCCATAGCAGATTGTGCATATAAAGCTCTGGGAAACCCTAGAAATAGTCCCCACCCTGCCGTTTACCTCCCTCTCGCCACGCAGATCCCTCCTTGAAACCTACCTCTCCTCCGAAGCCTTTTCTGCAGTCATCTGCTATTGAAATTAATAGCCAGAGCTGCGTGCCTTGTCTGGAGACTGCAGCGTCGACTCTTCGGCCGTCCTCTAGACCCTGCTTGCACTACTGCACCTCTGTGCAATTGAACACCTTGCCTCTAGTTCACACTGATTTCTGGGGGAGACGAAGATGCTCGGTCCTTTGCCGCACTGTGCCGTTACGTTGGAGACACCCGGGGCAAGGAGCCGTATCTGCTTCTCGCGTTCAGGGTTCGTACGCATGTTGCACGGTGACTGTCAGTGAGCCATTTTGAAGCGTTGGAGGAAAACGGAAGGAACAAAGAAAGAGCTGGGGGAAGTAGAGGGGGCCAGCACTGGTGCCCAGGTCCCTTGCTCTCTACCCGGCCCTCCCTTTTGCCCAACGCAAGGTCCCACAAAACAAAGCTGCTGTGCCCCCTAAATGCCTTGTATTGTGCGAGTGGTAATTTTACAAGGACTCAAATAAAGTTGGACTGCAGGGTGCAGCACTGCCTCGAAAGGGAACCGCAGACACTTCCCCCTCGGAGCAAGTTTCCCCTTTGGAGCCGAGTGTCAGATTGTGGCATAAATATGCGTCAGCCTTTGGGTTGAGAGATGGATACTTGATACCTCTCCCTGCTGCTGAAACGCATCGCATGCATCACTCAGACGCGATTCCCAGATCTTAGTACGGTTATTTTTTGAAGTGTTATGTAATTGGATTGCATGGTCAGTGGTGCTTCCTTAACAAGCCTTTCAGCAAACCCTCTGTGTCTGCCTCAGTCGGTCCTCAGCTCCGACACGCGTATTCGTGCAGGCTCCGCTCAGAGCAAGCTCCCTGCGAAACGCGGAGCGGAAAGGGAGGGAGGCAGGCTCCGAACAGGTCAGCCGCTCCCCTCGCTGTACGGATTTCTTAAGGGCAGTCCTCCGCACGGACCTGGGCCGCATCCTGCCCGTGCAAGCACGAGCTAGCACCGGCATTTCTGAACGGAAAGGGACGTGGACTTTCTTCCTTCCCCTTGGGAAAAACCTTTCAACGAGGAATCCAGTGGAAATTTACCTTTTATATTCAAAAGCAGGCCAACGGGAGAGCATCGGTTCCTGCTTCCCTGTCTTCCCTCTCTCTCTCTCTCTCGCAGGCAGGCAGGTTTCCCACGCCGCAGCAGAGCCATGGTTCGACTTCTGCCTCTGGCACAAGTTCATGCTTGATGCTTCAGAAAAAGGTATCCAACCCGTACAGCAGGCTTAGATCCTTTTCCACCAAGGTATTCGGGTGCCGGATTTTTCCTGAACACCTTTGTACATTTGGCCCTTGGCCGGCAAGGCAGTGCAGTGCAAATCGGTGGGGTAAGGGGGAGTGCTTTGCCGACCGGTTTGTCCTGAATTCGTGCTGTACAGGACTTTATCTTTCGTCTCCGACTTGTGTCAGGGTTGGTTGGGGCTGTGCTGAGTCACTGCTTCCTGCTCCGATTGCTGACTCGCACCAGCCCTTGCAGCATTGATCCGAGATATTAAAAAGTGTGAACTTCCCCAGGGACCAAACCGCAGGAGTGGGACCGTGCCAAGAAACACCCTCCAGTCGATGGCTGTCTAAAGGGAGGCAGAATGCTAGAAAAACCCCGGTAGCTGCAGGACATAGAAAAATATTGCCCCAATCCTGCCTTGCAGTCCTTCCTTCCTAGCAAAACCTGCATCCAAATGACAATTGCTCCCTGGTCTCCGCCACACCGCCTGGCCCTGCCGTACCCCCTCCTCAGCCTGCTCGCTTCACCCTCCCAGCCCAGGCCTCTTCTCCGCTGCTTGCGAGGAGTTAAAGCCTTTCTTCCCGCTGCCGCCAATGACCGCCTCGCCTTAGCAAGTGCCACGTGACGCTGTGCAAGGAGGACGCTTTGGAGAGCGTAGCAAATTGTCCCGTTATGTCCATTTCCTTGGTGGAAAATGCAGCTGGGGGCAAGGAGTCGAAGTGCAGGGCGTGCGAGCCCTTCCTGATAGTGCAGACCACCTGCGTGCAGGCACAGCTTTTTAGAGCGATGCCAAAGTTTGTCCTCAAACGTTGCCCTGCGTGGCTGATGCGGGTAGCTAGCATCATTTTCCCCACATCATTCCTAACCCGAACTGCCAGAAGTCTTACCCGTAGTTTCACCACTTGGTTTGATTATTTTGATGCCTCCGGAGTCTGTTTCTTCTTTCGTTGTCAATCCAGTTTATCTAAGGCTTCCCATTTCCGCCTCCAGTCAATGCTAACTACAAGATACAGACTGGAAATAAGGCCACAAGCGACTGGGCTCGATGCAGGAATTATGAGGTGAAATCCCGTGGCCTGTGTTTCACAGGAGGACACGAGATGTAATGACAGCTGTCCCTTTTAGACTTCGTGTGTGGTTGCTTTTCGCTGACAGAAATGACTAATTTTGGTACCCGAGCCTTAGACTGGTTTTACCCTGACAGGCTGGAGCGCTAGCATGGGAAGGAAGTTCACGCTCGTAAATAGTTGTTGGTTATTTCTCCGGATCCCAGACGTGGGATTCCTGTAGACAGATCGGGGGCGGAGGAGGAGACTGTAGTGCGCACACAACGCGGCTCAAGTTGGCAAAGAGCCCTTTCTTGAAGAATGTAAGTTTAACCTTTAGCATTCAAGTGTCTGGGCTGAAGTGTCATTATGAGCAATACTTCCCTGCGGCACGGCCTCTCCCGGCTCTGGGAGGAGGCTCCCTGCAAGCCCACCCGCTTTCCCTTTCCTTGCCTGAAAATTAAAAAAACAACAAACGCTTCGGCGTTCACCTCTAGGCCTTTTCATAGCAGTGGCAGGTTTCTTCCTCACAACGCCGAGATGCCCTGGCACCTGCACTGCTGGACTACGCGGAGGGCTCTGGTGCTGCTGCAGCTCGCAAACACTTTGCAAGACCTCCAGTTGGGAAACGTGACCTTTGACCCGAACTTAGGCTTACGGTTTGAATCAAATGGTTGGACTTCCCCCCCCCCCCTTTTTTTTTTTTAATCAGTCCTTCACAGTCCAGATCCCGGATCAGACGACTCTGAAATGACCTGCAGCAGATACCTATTGCAGCTTTTTTTTCAGGGGAGGGGAGGGGGAGAGAAGAAAGAGGTAAAAAAGGCAGCTGAAGAAAAATGGCTTTTCAGGAAACGATCTAAAATGGGGCTCGGTTCTTCCCCCTCTCTAGCACAGAAGAGCTAATCAAAACGCGAGGTTACGGCAACATTTGAAATATTAGAAAGACGTCAGACCCTGCTGCAAACAGACAGACTCGATATGCCCCCAAATAGTCTCCATCTGTAAAACACTGCAGGACTGATAGGAAACACGCGTCCCAGCATACGTGGCCCAATAAAGGGGGGTGGGGGCAGCGAAGGCAATGTGAACTGGGGAGAAAAGGAGGCATTCCTGGGCTGACCTGGGTGCTGAGAAGGGAGTCCCTTAAGTGAGGCACTTCCTTTCAGACCTGCCATGCATTTGCATCCCATCCATCCCCTTCAGTCTGGGTGCCGAGCTGTTTTAAGGAGCGTTTTGCTGATCTGAACAATTGGTAAGGGAGGAGCAGGACCCTCCCTCCGCAGTTTCTGCAGCTCCCTGGTGTTCAGTTCCCATAGCACGGCCCTCGGAGGGCACAAATCAAAGCGGCGATACTGGCTAATAGGGGAGGGTCAGGGTTAGCTGCAGGGTACGCCGCTGATTGAAGTCACACGCCACATCCCGTCTTCAAATAAGCATGTCTCACATAGGAGACTTACAAATGTCAAATGTGCGTATGTTTAAGATGGGCAATATTCGGAAACATGCCGCAGTGCAATTCTTTGAAATGTCTCGTCTGATACATTTCACAGCGCACGCACGTGTGGGAATTTGTAAAAAGAAAAGCCCGTCTTTGGGAACGCACCTTTTTCCCAGCAGACTTTTTTATGCAATTATAATTTGTGCCCTTAGACGATTTTTTGTCCTTAAGTAAAAAGATGAGACGAATGTAATTTAATTCAAGGGGATGCAGATGTACTTTGTCGCCATCCATCACAGCAGGTTGGTTTCTAACTTCAGTTTGGGAAGCAAGGTTGCTGTGAAGCGGGAAGGGCCTGCGCAGGTGGCTAAGGTGGAGAAGAATGACTCAGTCGTGCGCATGCTCCCTCCCTCCGTCTCCATCTCAATTCTGAAACAGATCTAGGAGGGACGACTTTCAAAGGCAGAAAGGCCAGCTAGGCGCCTGACTCCCATTGCAAGCCTTTGAAGATGTTCCCTTTAAAGATTCGGAAGGCCGTGAACTTGTTCCTGGCGTGTATTTGGGGAAGTTTCTGTGGATTGTGAACCAGAGTCCCTCCTTCTTAAGGGCTCAGAGCTGGAAGGGCCCCTCCTGCGCTGAAAAGATGCAAAATATTTTATTGCATCTGATACATTCATGCCAAATTTTTTAGGAGGCTATGTTGCAAGAGGCTTGAAAACAAACTCTCTCCCTCCCCCCCCCAAAATAAATAAATTAAGCAATGTGTTTTGTAATTCTGTTAGTTTATAATTAAATCTTTGCTTTTCCTTTTAAGGTTGTTCCAATACATTTGAGTTTTATTGAGGTTTTTGTACTTAAGAGAGAGGAACTGGAACATGACAGTGGTTTCAAAAATGTTTATTCATTTCTGATCTTGGTGACAAGACAGTAGGCACAAGGTGAAACCGGCATAAAGAAGCGCAGCTGTAAGATACTTCCATAGAGTATTTTGAGCTGAAACCCCAGGTCACAAAGCCACAGTGCTCAGGATTTATCCAGTTAGTGCGTCCGAATTAAATGCCAAGACTTTTTCCTGATTTTCTTTTAAATTAGAGTTGGGTATATAGCTAAGCAGGAAGCGTTCATTGTTCCCCTTGCAGGGAAGTCTGACAGACCTTGAATTAAGGCCTGCAAAATAGGAAAGCGGTTGTCTTAGTAATGTGCCAGAGCACTAAGCCCTATCCATGCAGTGACATACCCAGGAGGGTGAGGCTGCTGGACCAGCCCAGCGATGTCCCCTCGTACCTAACGGCTCAGATAATCCAGTGGCCTAAAAAAAGAAAAGAAAGATTCGGATAGCCATTTTTCAAAAGATGTTACTGAATTTAAAAAAAAAAGAGAGCGAGAGAGAGATGCGTGAGAACCTGGGAGAGATCATACAGCTCCCTGGTTTTCTTTACTTCACATCCTCTTGCAAATCTTACGCCACGTCTCTCTCAAGAAATGCACCCGGCCGTCCCTCTAGCACGCACGTCTTGTAGCGGCGCCCATGACACAAGGCGCACATGCCTCCAGAAGACGCTCGCACATCTGTCTGGGGCTGCTCAGCAGCGTGCCTCCAGCCCCCTGCTCGTCGGCCCTGCTGAAATTCTGCATCCCGACAACGGACGTGCTGCCGTTGGCGTCTCTCTTCCTGTGCCGCTGGCTAGGCGTGTTTAAATGGGCGCCACGTACTAGATCGCGTTTGCCCCTCACTTAGCTCTTTTGCAGTCGGGTCGGTTGCTTCCGATCCTCCACGCTGCTCGTACCTTTTTGAACCCTTAAATTAACGCACCAACTCTGAGGTTTGCTGTTAACCCCCTCGCCCCCGCCCCAACCAGCTGGGTGTAAACAAACTTTCTCAATAAAAATACAGTCCAAGCCTCGTGCAGGTAAATTTAAGTAATAACCGCAGACCCTTTCCAACTCATGTACCAAGGTTTGAGCCCAGATTTCATTGCAAAAGAGCAGAGGGAACTGGAAATCTGACAAATGCCTTCAGATTGACCTGTCTTTTCACAATGCACACTGTGTTTAACATGAATGGCAGACTTTATCATTTGGAGCTGCTTCAAGGACTCTGGCCCTTCATGTTTTGTTTTAATTCTCTAGACATATTTTCAAGAAGCAGAAAACCATACCAACAGTTCCTATCCCAGCTCTTTCTAAACAGCGTTGTGTTTTACAATTGTTTATTGTCCTTCTTGAGACAGAGGTTAAAAACCAGCCTGGAACCCCCCGTCCCCCCGACACGCGGGCACCACGCTCCCGTCCGTCCCCGTCCCCAGCATCAGCAGCCGGTAGGTCCCTTGGATCTTTAACTCCAAGTGGCATTTCCGGGTCTCACTGATGGGGGGTCTGCAGTTAATTTGGTGCGCGGCCCATTGAATGCAGGGCCTGTTCCTTGCCCCTCATCATGTTTAGCGGTTCATCCTGAACTGCTGGACAGCCGGACTCTTTCCAGTCCAGGGGGACTGTACGCTCCTGCAGGATGAAGGGAACCTGGACTCGTTCACCCCAGCGCACGTGGAGACCTACGCACTCCTCGTCGCACGAGGAAGGACCTTGCAGCCTGGTCGTCTCTAATCCTCTCGTCTTTACCAGCTTGTTAAAGAGAAGTTACCTCACTAAGTAAGTTCAGTCTCAAGTTGTCTAACGCTCGATCCAGCGTTTGCTCCACCCGTGCAACGGTGGAATTGTGAACACACGCATCCGAGACCAGACAAAGGTGAAAGGTGTCGTACTACTTGATGCAGTGACCGAAGCGTTCGGACAGCTCTCGCTAGATGAAAATGCCTACGTTCCCGTCAAGGTGTACTAGGGGCTGGAGCCCTCCCCTCCCCGCCCCGCTGTTAAGCACATTCAGGATACCCACGCACAAGATACTGGGTCTTCATGAAGGTGTGTGCGAGCATATAAATAAAATGGAGACAGCCACAGTGATGCATAGTTGAGATTTCCACTTAAACAGGATTAAAATTTCCTCTTTTTTTTTTCCTTACACTTTAATAATGGAAAGTCATCCCCCCCAGCACAATAACTCTTTCCAGGACAGCTGAATTTTTCCTAGGCAGCATCTAGCGCTAACGCGTGCCTATTCACACAGCACGCGCTGTCTGCCGTTTGTCACCACTCCGTGCAATCGTCTCACCCCCGATTTCAGCAGCTGTGCAGCGGGACTGCTGCAGGGCAGTTCGGATCACTCGGCAGGCTCCGTCCCCCTGCACCGAACGGAAATGGGAAGTCCTCTCCCTGCCCCCCACCCCCCGAATTAATACTTGCCTGTCACCAGGGCGAGGGACAAATCTGTCTCCCCTCCTCCGCCAACTTCTGCAGCGCTCTTCCCCTCGCGTTCTGCCCCGAGCGGCGGCGGCGGAAGAAAGGTGTCCTGCGGCTTGACCCCGGCGCAGGGCTGCCTGTGGCCGTGGGAAGGGCGACGAGTAAGAGCGCGGCTCCTCGCCCTGGCTTTGCTGCCGACCCCGGGAGGGGCGGGCTGCGGTAGCGCCTCTGACCCCAGGAGCTGCAGCTGCCCTCCTCCTTTTCCAGTCGCTCTGAGCCCCGAGACAAGGACAAGACCGCAGGAGCCGCGGGCGGGAGGGGAGCTGAGCCGAGCGGAGCACGGCAGAGCCGGGGCACGTTTGGTTTGCGTGAACTACCCAGGCAGACGCGCTCCCGCGTGTTCGCATTTACAGAGTCCACAGGTCACCATCACGGGGAGCCGGGGCAGCCGTGCGGGCCGGAGCCTGCTGCAGCGTGCCCGGCACCGGCCTCCGCGTTTCCTTGGCCCTCGCGCCACGCTCGCTCCTCCTGACCCTCCCGCGCGTGTGTGAACGGGCAGAGCCCGGCCCACTCGGGGGAAGCATCCCGCGAGGCAGTCGCTCCCCCCCTCGCTCCGCGCAGCTCCCGGCCGGAGGCAGCGGGGCTGGGGCCGGGGTTTGTAAACTACAAAGCAGACAAGCCGACTTTCCCGGGGCCGGGGTCGCCGCCGCCGCCGCCACAGCGGTGTCACTTACGCTGCGCTCGTCCCCGCCTGCTCCGCCGTCCGCACACACCTAGGACGGGAACACACCCGCGTTAGTTGGCCGGACACACGCCGCCACCCCGCAGCCCCCTCGCCAGCCGAGGCCAGGGCCCCGAGAGCGCGGGGAAGGGAAGGAGGGAGGGAAGGGGAAGGAGGCGGCGGCCCATTGTGCGGCCTCACAAAGGCGCGCCGCGCCGTGCCGTGCCGGGCGGACTCTCCGCGTAGCGCCGCGCAACTTTCCCGGGCGCAGGTGGAGGAGACGGCGGCGGCGGCGGGCCGGGGCCGGGGCCGGGGCCGGGGAGGAAGGGGAAGGGGCCGAGGCCGGGAGGAAGGCGGGCCGGCGGGGGCAGGTGCCGGCTCCCCCCGGCGGGGCCGCCCCAAGTTTGGGCTCCGCCCGCCGCCCCCTCCCCCCGCGCGGGCGGGCTCGCTCGCATTGATCCAGAAGGTGGCTAATTAGCCCTTCCCGTCGTGCCTGGGTAATGAGGCACATGCGCACTGCACTAATCAGCCATTTTTTGCAGGAAACTAATTAGCAGAATAAAGATCCAAAGAGTTTCCCCCCCCCCCGTGCGA
>JAGPOW010002791.1:667311-684792 GCA_030014935.1 Caiman crocodilus | reverse complement strand
CCCGGCCCGGCCCGGCCCGGCCCGGCCCTGCCAGGTACTCGCTTTGTAGCTTCCAGCTTTCCCTCCCCGCCCCCCCTTCCCGCAAGGAAGGAAAAAAAAAAAAGTGTGTGTGTGCGTGTGTCTGGGGGGGGGGTAAAACCATTGAGTTTAGGCAAATAAGGCTCGGTCTCCGTGTCCTATTACAAAGCACTTTGAATATGCGAGCCCTCGTCGCACAAGACCAGTTATTCCAGTTAGGACAAAGTTAAAAAGCGAGAGAAAAGCCAGGCATGTGTAGATGGTAATTTGTTGGCGAGGCGGTCGTCCGTGCAGCTCTGCCCCGTTCCGTTTCCCCCCTCGTCTGGACAGGGGTTCAGCCTCGACTCGTCCCCCCGTCCCGTCCCGTCCCGTCCCGTGCCGTCCCCCCGGGTCTCGGCGGAGTTTGGGAGGATTGCTGCAAGCAACGCATTTTCTGTCTTTTTGTTGCCGTGTCTCGGAGGAGAGTTGGCAGGGGTGGTGTGGTTTGCAGTTGCACAATATGTTATCATGTTTTTAATCACTAAATCATTGCAGCGGTTATAGATTTACAGTCGTAGGGTATTACCGAGAGGAGCGGCGGAGGCGACGTGCGTTTGTGCTGCGCGTCTGGGTGTGCGTGTGCCTCGGTGAACTTTTACGTGCTGGGATCTGTCCCCCGCTCTGCGGACGAGGAGAAAGTTGCCGTTCCCCCCCATCCGCGGAGCGAAGCGGTTTAAAACCTGGCAGGCGGCCGAGCCAGAGTTGGAAGGACGGGTGCGGGAGACGCGGCGTGACCCCGTTCCCCGGGCGGGGGCCAGGGAAGGCGGGCCAGCCGCTCCAGCTCGCAGCTCGGCCACCTGTGCTGGGGCTCGGGGCCGGCTGGACGCCGCAGCGCGGGGAGCAGGACCGCGCGCCCGCCCGGGCGGGCGGTGACCCGGTGCGTCGTGTCGCCGCGACCCCCTTCCCACTCCTGGTTTCATACGGTTATGTAACAGAATCCTTGGCAGCATTAAAAATTCAGTATTACAAGCTGATTGTAATGCTCCCTCATTAGGGAGCACTGTCTGGTCCTGTATTAAGTGAAACGCAGAGCGTGGCGTTTGGATGATAAACACCAGTACGCATTAAATATCGGCGGAGGAGCGAACCGAGGCAGCTGTGCCCGGCCCGCTCCCCGGCCCGCGCCGGGCCTCGCTTTCCCGCGGCGCTGCTGGTCCGGCTCCCCGGCGGCGGCGGCGGCGACGCTTTCTCGGGAGAGGGCTCGGGGCCGCACAAAAGGTTTCCAAGTTTGTTTTGTTTTGATCTCTATTAACCAGGTCCTTCAGTTTGCTGATGTCATTTCCTTTCATATTTGAGCTGTTTGTTGTGCCTCCCCCCGTCTCAGCTGGAGCCTACGGCGGTGCGGGGAAGTGCAGCCGCCGAGCAAGTTCTGGGTTCAAAGGCTGAGGGTCAAGTAGTGCCTTTCCGTCACTCTCGCATTTGCCTGCTCGGGAAGGAGCTGCGATCCCAGGATCTGGTTAAAGGCTCGGGCATCTACTTTCCGTGGCCTGTCCATGGGCTGCCGTGGCAGGCGATGATTCATCTCAATTTCCTTTTCTCTCCCTCGCTCCCCTTCTTAATGTCTTTAATACTCTCCGCTGTCCCTCCCTCCCTCCCCCCTCCAAAAAAAAAAGTTCTAATGACGACTTCAATTCACTTGCAAATCTGAGGCCAGCATTAGTGGGGCTCCCGCTGTGAAAAGAAGGAAAGTGTTGCAAGGCTTTTCCCCTTAATTTCTTTCCTCGTCTTCATCTCCAGTTTAGCATTTTTAAGTGGTTTTTTCCTCTCCCTGGTCAGCTGGCTGGCTGGCTCGGAGATAGGGATCCAGTTTTCCTGATGTTACTAATATTACCATCCAGCCCCGCTCTCCTCCTCGGCGAGCAGCCGTCGGTCAGTAACAAAAGCAAACAAAAGGAGCAGAAGGGAGGAAAGAGAAACTAATTGTGCTAACTGCAAAGGTGGTGCTTCGTTTTATTTTATTTTATTTTTTTTATTTTTTTAAGGTCTGACTGTACTAGGAAGAGTGGCCATTAGGAACTTTGCTTCAGCTTTTCTGCAACCGAGCTCTGGTGAAAAATGAACCAGCACTGACACTTGGCTTGATGTGACACCCCCGGGTAACCTCTTTCACTTTCCGCGGCGCTGGCCTTTTGTTCCCGAAGAACTGAGCTAAGGTGCTTTTCAGTCAGACCAAAGGCAGCACAAGAAGTCTCCGCGTGTGCTTGGCTCCTTTGGATGGCCTTCTCGTGGTTATTGTCAGAGCCGAGTCTAGCAAACAATCACACTGGTGAGACACAAAAGCAAAAACATTTGTCCATGGTTTTTAATCTCTTCGGTCTAGAATTTTTTTTCTCCTTCTTCTTCGTCTTCAAATCTCGCAGTTTGTTTGTGTCTGGGGAGAGAGCGGTGGAGTAGCACGGAGCAGATTTACTTTGGGCCTGGCCAGCAGTTGAACAGCTTCAGCAGAAATCGCTAAATCCTCAACTGATGGACGTATGGCTGACTGCATTAGTCTCTCTTAACGTTTGCTTCCGCTTTTCAGCACGGCAGTTCTGGTATCCCGGAAAGGCAGGAAGGGAAATGCCAGGCTCCTGTGCGAACTTTCGGTAGGCACCGTTTTTGTTGACATCTTCCTCCCTTGCATGTGCGTCCCTCGCCCCTGTCAGCCCCAGGTCTGCTCGTCCGTCCGCTGTGGAGGAATTGTGAGGCAACCATCTTACTCCCGGCTGGCTGTGCTCTTGCTGGAGCGAGCGGTGTTTCTCTTACCGTCATGTAGTGGTAGAAGTGTCTTACCCCACGTCGAAGAGCGTTTTAGCACAGACTAATTTCCCCCCGCGCCCCCCAACCTCTTAAGCCCGTCAACTTTGTTTTGAGCGGCGCGCATCCCGCCTTCAGCCTTTGTGTGGGTTACGTGAGGCTGAATGGAGACGCATGTGTCGGACGGGAGAGCTGGTCCATGAGAAAAGCAGGAGTCCCGTTCCCTCCCTGCCTCCTTCCCCACGTCTGCACCGGGTGTGCAGCTGTACTTCCAGCTCTGCCGGTGCTTTGTGTTCTCGGTCCCTGGGTTTTGGACGCTGCACCGCGGGCTGAGCCTCCCGTGGCCGAGGCGAGGTGTCCGGGCT
Organism: Caiman crocodilus; assembly: GCA_030014935.1. NCBI lineage: Eukaryota > Metazoa > Chordata > Crocodylia > Alligatoridae > Caiman > Caiman crocodilus. The sequence continues at coordinate 681,634 of JAGPOW010002791.1, read as the reverse complement.
GCGTGCAGGACGACTCCATTTTCTCTTTCTCCCCCTCCCGCAGCCCGTCCGTCCCTGCTGGCAGGTTTACACCTCGGCGTTAGGAAGAAGGAAAAAGTGAGGCAGACGAAAGAAATTGTGCTGGTAACGGGCACTGTTTTCAGCACCTGCCTGGGGCTGCCTGTGCTTCCTCCTCCTATTTTCTGTCGTTTGAAATCCGGGTAGGATTTTCAGTCTGTGGAACGAATGTTGGCACGATAGAGTTGTTGAGGGCTGTCGTGGCAGGAGAATGGGAATCGAAACATCTGTGCATAGGCCTCGGCACAGCAGACTCTAATGGTTTTGACGGAGCTGTTGTGGTCTGTTGTCTGGAAAATCTGCATTCTACATAGCGCCCGAGGGGGGCCTCGGCACCACAGACCGTAACGTGTACCTAAATAGGACTGCCTAGGCACAATGGGGCGAGGTGAGGGCAGGGGGATCTGCACTCAACGTCCTGCCTCTTGGCTTGCTCTGGATTTACAATTTTTTTTTTGTAAGCGTAGGGAATGGTTGGCAAGAATACGTGTGACCAGGCTCAGTTGCGCTAAAAGAAGAAAAAAGTGGGGTGGGGGGAGAGGAAATAGCAAAGGTTTCCGTTTTTCGTGAAAATGGTGGAGCTGGTCGTCGCTGTCCCTTACTGCAGAGGTGGTGTCTGCCTCGGAAGTGCGAGAATGCGAAGGGGATGTACGTGCGCTCGCTGCGTGTGTGTAGAGAGACCTGGCGGGTGCAGGTGTGTCTGAGAGGGACTTCCCAGCTGGCGCAGGTGCTCCCTCTCCCGTTCTGGAAATGGGGGGCTGGTGCACGCCAGGGCTTCCCGCTTCTGGTTCTGCTCCGTTCTTTTTAATGCTTGTCTTGCCAGTCAGTCCACGCGTCCGGGCGAGACGTGACTGACTGGCTTCCCAAGAAGTGGAGTTGTCGGAGTGACCGTTCCCGTTTTCCCGGGGGTGCCACCGGACACCGGCGTCCATGTGTCAGCGCTGCGGGGCCGAAGCGTTGATCTCCCCAGCAGCCACCACTTCGAGAATGTATTTGCTAAGAATGGCCTTGTAGATCAGGACTGCTTTCGGAGGGGGGTGCACCGTGCAGTCTGAAAGCGCCGTCTGATTTGGAATGATTTTTTCATTCGGGGGGATTGAGAAGGGAGCCGTCTGACTCGGTTGCGGAGCGCCGCGGCCTTCAGGGCGTGCGCCTGCTGCCGCGTGGAGCCCAGAGCCTGCTTGCAGAGCGGGGATCGGAGGCTGCTGGAGGGGCCCGGGCGGTGGAAGGAGCAGATTGCAATGGCCATTGTTCAGGACCCTCTCCCTGCTGAAGGATCCTGACCTTGTCTTGTGGCCCTCTGGGCTCTCTTACACTCGCCTCTTGAAGTCATTGTTGCATTTAAGATATTTAACCGTTGGCTGGCTGTTTTCTGTGGTGTTATCCCATTATAAATATGCCCCTTGTTTAATAAAAGTTCACGTGAAACATCAGCGTTAGGGTTTTTCAGAGCACAAACATTTTTCTGTTGTCCCCAATTCATTTTGCAACCTGCGTTCCTGGGAAGGTGGAAGGAGCAAGCCCGGGGAAATCAGGCTCTCGGGTTTCAGAAGAGATTGGGGTTTGGAGAAAGGAAGGTAGCTTCTCCCTCAAGTTTGGGCAGGGGGTGGGGTTGGAGATATCGATAGCGATAGGACCACAACACGCAGCATTATTACTGTTCACGGAGGAGTCTTCCTCCTCCCGTGGGAAAGTTAAAATTGTGTGTTTTGTGCAGCATTTAGCTGTGTCTGAGCACTTGCTCTGAGCACATGAATGCACCTGTAGAAAAATCATCGTCTCCTAGAACTGAATGAAATAGGCAGGCCCTGGGAAGTAACAGTTTGCTGTGATGCTGTTCTTTCTTTGTGTGAATACTCTGCCTGCTCCATCTCCCTCCCAGCGTACCGATAACCTAGGATGGCTGGCTAGAAAGTTTGTGGCATCGCTGCCTCTCTGGAATAAATACAGATCCCTGCTTCGCAGGGCCGGGCTTGCCTGGCGTCTGCATGAGAAGGCGAGAGAGAACCGCAATTCTTTCCATCAGCAGCAAACTAATTGCAGAACGGCCTGTTAGTGTGCTGGGCTTTAGATGCCCCCCCATCGTGATACCATAAATCATGCATGCTGCCGCACAACCGAATCCTGAGCCCTGTCCGGTCTTACGGTGGTGGACACAACACAAAACCTCTCTGCGTTATTTTGGCACCTGTGCCATTGCTGTTCAGTGATGTACCTGTACTGTTTGGGGTTTTTTGCCTACCTCTTACGAGACAACAGTGGGTAAAACAGAATAGATGGTTGGTGTTGGAGGCACTTGCAGCCTGAAGGGGTTGCAGTCAGAAACAGCCCTACGTGGGCCGGTGTGCGATCCACTTTGGCCTACCAAAGCCTTGTGCCTTGGTGAGAGAGTGAGTGCTTGGCGGACGTGGCTGTAGTGCTGGGATTTGACTTGGGAGGCTGGCTGGAAGGGGCATGCAAACTAATGCTCTTGTAAGAAATCCAGGAAGGAGGGAGCCATGCTGATTTCTGGGGGTAGTCGCTTGCATTTGGGTCATGGCAGGTCAGCGTTCGGAGCTGTTTCGGCATCTGAACATTGTTCTGCAGCTGGCTTGCTCGCGCTACATCCTCTTCATTTATTGCATCCGTGCTGTAGACGTGCCTGAGGGCTACAGTCATAGACCAAGATCCCGCCGCCCTAAACATTGTTAGAAACGCAGGGCAAAAAGATGGGTTAAGGCCCCAAACTGCTTGTCTAGGTAATATCCCACAGTCCGGTTGCTGAGGTTGTTGGCTGCGACTCCAGTTGCCTTTAAAGGGGGAAAGAGGTCTCTCCGCTGGAGAGCACGACGCATCGGCGTGCGCCAGCAGCAGCCAGTTGCATCCAGGTGTAAATGCCTCGTGCGCCGTTGGGCAGGGATGCTTCTTCGAGCCGAGAAAGATCGGCCAGTGGGTCGCGGGCACGGTTCGGCCTTCTGTGGCCTTTGGGCGCCCGCGAGGGCTACACAGGTCTCCTTTCCTCCAGACCTGCGTCCGTTTCCGAGGCTGAAGTGGACGCGCGCGTGCTTGGTTTGTGTGCTAGCGAAAGCTTTTCTGAGCTTCCGTGCAGGCACTGAAGGAGCGCGAGAGCTCCCGGCTGCTGTGTACCCGACGTCCTTGCATGCATTTCCGATTAGCAGCCCCTTACTGTGCCAGACAGAACTGTAGATGTCAGGCTTTGCACAGAAAGGAGAGCGAGGCATGAGGGTGAGGGAGAGACAAGCGCACGAGCAGCAGGGCTGTGAGTTTCAAATTAACCTTCTGCTTTGTTGATGTCTAACGTGAAGCCCCCCCTTTCCCCGGCCCCCTCCCCGCGCAGTCCTACCGGCACATTGTGAGAGTCGGCCGCATTTACATAAAGCTATTGCGAGAAGCTGGGCAGCGGGAAGGCTGCATTCAGGCGCTGGATGCCTTGCGCCGACTGGGCACAGCCAGCCCTGGGGGAGGGAGTTTCCCTTCCCGGGAATACTGGGGGGCGGAGGGAGGAGAGCAAGTGCCCCGCGCGCCGTGCCGCGTAATCGCGGCAGCGGGATGTGGGAAAGACCTCTGGGATCATCGTGTGCATCTCGCAGGGCCCCGTGCAGGATTGTTTCCTGGCAGGATATTGCCTGCTGGTTTTTTCCAGGCTAGTTTTAAGCAGTGGGGATTCCTCCCGTCCCTGGCGGAGGCGATGCCACGGCCTGCGTGCATCCATTCCTAGAAAGTTCACCGAGGGAGAACCTCACTTTTTCCTTTCTCAGCGTCACTCGTTCTAGTTAGAAACTTTCCTAGCCTGAATTTTTCTCTGGCTTTGCTGTTTACATCCTTCAGGTACTTGTGGGCTGTTAGAAATGCAGCTGGCTGACGTGCCCGTGGCGGCGGAGTCGCGAAGGCCTGCATTCATTGTAACGCTGGCTGCAGGCAAGTAGTCGCATCTTGGTGCCTCAGTTCCCGTGCATACGAGCGAGATGTGTATCTCGCCAGAGGAGCGGTGATAAAAGATCTGCGGGGTGGTTTGGATGTGGAAATCTGCGCCGTGTCCCCTACCCTGTGCATTTGGGCATTTCATCTTTCCTCCCAGGCTGCTCGTCGCTGTCTGCTGCACTTCTCCTTGCACCTTCCAGTCCGTTAACGCTCCTCGCTCGGGTAGGCAGGTGCTTGGACCTGCAGCATCCTAGGGATGGGCACGCTAGTTGCTGCAAGAGGGACGCTCCTTCCTCCTCGATCCGTAATACGTGTTTGTAGATGAAGCTGTTTCTTTGCTTCCCCCATTTCCCCGGTACATGGGAATATTTGGGCCTTATGAATCTATTCTGGCATCTTGGCACGGAAAGAAGGCCAACTCGGATAGCGAGGTTTGGGAGCCGTGGCTGTCCTGCAGGGGTGTCAGACCTAGGAGAGCGCGTCTGCTCAGAGATGCAGAAGTCTGCCTGGGCTCCCTTCCCTCTCGGGTGGAGAAAGGCGGTGTCCTTGGATCCTGTGGTTAGGGTTTTTTGCCTTTCTCCTCTTTCCTGATGTTGTGATTGTTGCTGCCACTCCGTTGTGTTGTATTGCTCTTGGCCTTCTTGCAGCAGGATGGTTTTAGGCCGGGAGGACCAAGACCTGTCCTGAGCCGTGTGATCTGGTCTACAGAGCTGCCGGTGGGGTCAAATTTTGGTGGCGGGGGAGTGGCAGCTGCCATGGCTCCAGGGACTTATAGCAGGTAATGCTGCTGCCAAAGTCCAGTCTTGCAGGCCAGGTGATTCCTCCCCGTGCTCCAAGACTAGCCTTCACTCGGATCGGGCCCATGGACCGGCCCTGTGCCGCTGGTCTGGCCTGCTAGGTAGGCTCCGTGTGTTGGATACCGCTGCTGTAGGCAGGTGCCTGTAGCCCTGGTATAGTTGACCTTCAGTTTGGTGACTCTCCAGCTTGTGCCGGCTGTGCTAGGATCCGAGTGGAGCACACCGTGCATGATCCGGTCAGCACGTGTTGCCTTCTCCAGGAGAAGAGGCTGCAAAATGCTCGTGCCGTGGTTGCAGCACACTTGCCGAAGGTGACGGGTCAGTCGGCAGCACGGAGGGCTCTCTGAAGGGTCTGCTGCAGGCCAGGCCCCGGGGAAAGGGTTGCTTTGGACGTCTGCTCTCGCACTGCAGAAACATAGGCAGGCTTTTAATATCTCCAAACGAGCCCTCTGCAATGCATGGAGGACGCTGCAGCAGCCCTAGCGCGTACGTGCTGAGTCACGGCACTGAGTCAGAGACGAGCGGAGGGTCCTGCTGGAGCCTCCGGGGGAGGCGCGTGCCGCACGCCTGTGCTGTTAGTCGGGGAGCTGGGGGCACGGCCGTCTGCTCGCTGCGCCGCAGCGGAGCCGTGCCCGGGGCGCTGCTGCAGCACCTGACTGCGTGGCCCCGAGGCTGGGCACGATGGACCTGTGGTCTGACCCAGCAAACGGATGGCGATTTCCTACGTTCTTGTGTAAGGAGAGAGACGGGGCAGAGCACCACGTGTCTCCTGCTGGGTGGGAGCTGGGCGCGTGCCCGCCGCGTGCTACGGCTCCCGACGACGGGCCGCAGACGGCTGCTCGGCCCCACTGCTGCGTTAGCGTCCCGGTGGCTCGGCCTGCAGCGGTGTCTGCTGGGAAAGAGCTGCCACAGCCTTCTCCTTGGGCGTCTTGTTGTTTTAATCAGCCTCTCCACGGTTTCCTCTTTGTTTTGAGCAGGCAGGAGCTCTTGTTGGTCAGCAGGAGATCCTGGAAATACCTGACGTGGGTCTGATGCCAAAGCAGCCTTGCTTGAAAAGCTGCCTTGGTTGCAGGCTCACTGCAGGTCCGTCTGAAATGGCAACGGGTTAAGCAGCGTTTGGGGGAGTCCAGGGACTGCTTGAAACAACCGGCCAAAAAAGGCCTAGTTCTGCGCGGAGTCGCAGGTCTCCGACCCGCACGGCGGTTCGCGGGGCGCAGGGGCGGTGAAGGCTCTTGCTTCCCCCTAGAAGTGTGAACCTCTTGGCTTTGGTTGTGTTGGTCTCCTCGTGTTGTTTGAAAATTGCTGCTCTTGGATCCAGAGCCTTGAACCCGGCTGGCAGCTGCCCCACCTCTGGATCGCGCTTGCTGCTGACAGCTGCTTTAGGAAGTCTCTTGAATAAACGGCAACCGTCTCATTCACGGGCTTTTGTGTGAAGCTGCTTCCTCTTGTTGCCCGCTGCTTTGTGACGTGCGGGGTTTCTTTCTTGGGGGGGCCGGGGGAGGAGATGCAGGTTTTGTGGAAGGTGGGTAAGTGGCAGCTAATTAGAAATGAAAGTCTTTTGCCCCTTTTCCTCGGTGAGCCCGGGAGGTCACTAGGCCACGAGGCAGGCATTTCTTTAGGCAGCATGTGCACTGTCAGGACTCTGGCTTGCTTGCTTTGGTTTCCTCTCCTTTCACCCCATCCCTGTGCGCTCCTGCATCTGAAGGTCACGATACAGTTGGGAAATACAAGGATTAATGAGAAGCCTTTGATGTGAATGCCTCCAGAGAGGAATTGGACATCCCTAGGGGATCTTGAAACATGTAGCTGCTTGGTCATTGGGCTTCAGCAATGATATATCTCCCTCCTACACTTAGTCCTCCATCATCAAAGGGGCTTTGGGGCTTAACTGGCAGGACACCAAAGGTCAACCAAAAGGAGGGCCCAGTGCGACACCTCTTCCGCGGGGGCCAGAGGAGAGCTGAGAGCCGAGCAAGGCCAGCTCGGCGTCGCCTGGCCTGGCCTGGCCCTGAGGTGCTGGGCCCTTCGCAGGGCTTGGCCCTCTCGGGTTCAAACTGGAAGTACTGGGCGAGAGCTGGGTTTTGGCCTGCACGGGGTGGGAGGGAGTTCCTCTAAGAGCGGGGAAAGGCTCCAAGCACAAATGGAGCCAGCATGCGAAATAGCAGTGGAGCTTTCGCTTCCTGCTGATCTGGTGCCATGTCCTAATGGTGCCGTCAATCTCAAGTCTTCGATTCAGCTTCAGCAGGAAAGCGAGTGCTTCTCCCTAGCAGGGGCTAGCGAGCGCTCGGACCCGCGCGCTGGGCTGGTGCAGCCGGAGCGACGGGCAGCGCGTTGCTTTCTGAGAGCCCTCTTGAACGGGCTCGGTGATCCTGTCGTCCGAGAAACCCGACACGTGGAGAGGACGATTCCTCCCGCCCTGGGGTCAGCAGTCTGGCACCTGTGCCTGGCGCGTTCCTCTGGGCATCCCTGCCCAAAACATGGGAAGGCAACAAAGTGCAAGTCCTAAGAGCAGAAGCCTCGAGCATTGCTTTCGAAGCAATAGGAAAATAGGGATTTTTACCTGGTTTAATTTGCCTTCATCTTTTTCTATAGAAATATTTGGGTTACCAAATGTCTTTCCTGCTTTGCCGCTGTAGCTCTCCTTGGTGGGCAAGAGAGCAGGAATGGGAGCTTTCCTGCCCCTCAGGTGAAGGGTGATATGTTTAATAATAAAGATGCTCTCAACCATTTATCAAGCCATTGAGTGAATTGGCATTAACACACGGGTACCTGAATAGCCTCCAACTCCTTTCCCTTCCAGTCTCATTTGTTCAGGCTTCAGTCTCTAGATATTGCACTGTGGGGTCATCTTGCTAGTGTCCAATCTTCTGGGGAAGGCGAGCTAGACAAGACCTGAATTTTGAAGGGTAAAACTTCTTTTGCTGACGGGGGCGAGCTGGGGGGAGTTGGTGATGATTGCCTTTAAATGGCAGAAAGCAAGAGAAAGGCAAAGCTTTTTCCCCTCTTCTCATCCTGAAAAGGTGTGACACAAATGTATGAATCCAATCCTGACATCGAGTTACAAAGATTAGAGCATTGATGATATTGTAAATTATTCATTTTTCCCTCTTTCTAGTTTTTAAAGGGCAAAGCAGTCTCAAAATTTCACTGTTGTCTGAAACGTGATAGAAGCAATACTTACGGTTATTATAACAGAAAGGCTGGAGACTTTGTTTTATGGTGGTGTTTTCATTGTACCTTGGAAAGTGTTTTTGTGTATAATTCGTTTCTCTGGTTGTATTGTGTGGGTTTTTCACAGGGTAGAGGGAAGAGAAACATTAGAACAAATATGTAACCTGTGTTTCCTAAAACATAATTTCCCTGCTGGATCTGAAATTACTTGTGACTTGGATTTGAGGTGGACTTGATCTCAGACTGGTGCGATCCTGTAAAGTGAATGAAGCAAACAGTTGAAATATCCCATTCCGAAAAGTGTCTCGTAAAAATGTTGTGGGAAGTCTCCATGGCTATTATTTCAAATATTCCTGTATAAAAGCATGCTCCCTGTTCTCGCTGGCATCCCTGCCAACTCGCCCCATGCTCTGAGAGACGAGCTGAGTGTTTTATTTCCCTTATCAAAGTAAGAGCAGTATGCAGGTCGAGGTAGGTCATCACTCAGAGCTGTGCTATGCCTATTGCTTTGCATGCATGAGTTATCAGAAGTTAGGCCTTTGCTATGTAAAAAAAATTTTAAAAAATCAAAAAATCAACAGTTTAATTTAGATAATTTGAAGAACTGATTTCCTTCACCCCTTTTGCTTAATCGTGTTGGAAACCATTTGTAATCTAAACCCAAATAAGCTACTTCTGAACTGAAACGTGGTGTCCACCTAAGGGTTTGCACTGGGGGAAGTAAATCAGTTCGACTACACGTAGGTTGAATTGGTGCACCGTTCCCATGTAGACAAGCCGTTAGTACGTAAACCGGTTGCTGATAGACGAGCAGAAATCGGATCCAGCTCACTTGAGCTTTGCTGAGCTGGTTGCACGGGGCTGGCGGGGGTAGGAAGACGCTTTGGGGCTGACGTTGGCAGCTCTGGTGGTGTGCGTGAGGGGTCTGAGCTGAATAGAAACGGTTCTCTGTAAAGATGCACTAATTTAATCAAAAGGTTTTGGTAGACCAATGTAGGGCTCGCCTTAAAGACGATAACTCAGCTAAGCCCGGCAGTGCTTTGGGATGGGGAGGCTGGCTTGTGCTGCCTGTGGACCCCGTCTTGGGTGGGGGCAGCCCCCATTGCAAGTTCTTTTTGTGGCTACAAGGAGGGACGAAAGCTGCAGCGGAAGTGCTTTTCTGGGAGGCTCTGCACGATGCTCATCTAATGGCTGGAGTTCCCTTCCGAGCCTGCTGGTTTTCGGAGTGGTTGTGCTGACTTGGCAGACCTGGTTTGAGGCTAGCACCGATTTGCAGCCTGAGGTCGTGTTGGCTGCCGTGTGCTTGCTCTTGGTTTTTTGTAGTCGTGCGGCTGCACTTGTGCACGCCTGTCCTGGAGGCGAGATGCCCCGGTGTCTGTCCACAGGGACGCGCGCTGCCAAGCCGTACCCTTGCTGCGGCCGGGCGTAGGACGCTGCTGGGAGAGGAGTTTTCCCCGCCTGCTTTGCAGTACTGTTGGTCGGTGTGAACTTGGTGTGCTGTTCTCCACACCAGCCCAGGGGCCTCAGCCCTGGTCCTTCCTCTTCCTCCTTGGGAGCTTTCACTTCTGTAATGCAGCGATTTTTAAAAACAGCCCTGTTACTTTCTGCAGTTGGAGCATTTCTCTGTGGGCTTCCCATGTGTTTTGCCTCTTTCCTCTTCTGAAATGAGATTGTGCTGCAGGCTTTAGCCCTGGCTTTCTGCAGTTCTGGTTGTCACCACTGGTCCAGCGCTGGCCTTTGGAAGCTGGCGCGCTCGCATCTACACGGGCGCTGTAAAGACTGCCGTGTAGCCAGGCACGGCTGAAAGGGAGAAATGTGGGTTCAGATAAGAGGGGAGCTGGGGAGGAGACTTGCAGCAGGTTTTTCTGGTGGCAGGTCAGCGAGGTTCAGCTGCGCTGCTGGACATCAGCCGTGTCCGGGTGGAGTTGTGCTGTCTTTTGCAGTTCTGCTGGGGGTGGCAAGCTGCTCTCCTCGGTTGTCCCCTTCACTCTGAGCACCTGAAAAGTTGGCCCAGCGTTTGCCCCAAAAAACACCTTATTGAAAAATGGGGGCGACTTGGGTTTACGTCAGTGCAACACAATACACGTCTGTGCAGTTGCTTCTTGCTCACGCTGTTGTGACATGAGAATTGGACCCTGGCATCTGGGAAGCTGGTTATAACCTGTCCTTTCCTATATCCGCCATGCCGAGGTACATCCCAAGCGTAGTGACCCACAGCTGGAGTCCGGTGGCAAGGCCTTGTGTGGGTGAGAAACCTGTCCGAGGCTGCCCAGAGAGATCGCGGTAGCGACTGATGGCGTGACCTGCACGGATGCTCTGGCTTGGGTTTGAGTGCCTCGTACCTCTTTGCTTAGCTGATGCTTAAATTGAAACGAGCATCCGGGCGAAGAAGTTGCACCGTTGTAGCACCCCCAGTCGCTGTAGTGCGGCAGGTCGGTGGTACAACACTAGTGTGTCGACAAGGCCCGAGCGGCGTGTGCGACTGTGACTGCTGTTCTGCTGGAGTCCCAAAAGGGCATCTTCCTGTAGACCCCATCTCTCTAACTGTTCAAGAAAAATGCCAGCATTAAACCATTGCTTTCTAATTGCTCCAGCTAATTACAAAGAGTAAATCACTGAGAAATGTTTCTAGTGCCTTGTGTGTAATAAGGAATAATTAACTCAAGCAGGAAGGTGTGATCTCAACAACTGGTTGCAAAGTGGGGCTGGGGGGGGACTAGTTTTCCCACAATAAAGCCAGGAAAGGGCAGTTTCCGGAGAAGATGGCAGGGCGTAAAGGACAAGGTAGATTAATTTCCAGGTGTTCTGGTAAGGTGAGTTCTGTTTGTAGGATTTTGCGTAATTGAAAAACGTGTCAATTTAGCCTCCTTAGTAATATTTTAAAAATCTGGACCTCAGGCTTTTGAATGGAAAAGTTGACTGTTGTCGTCCCACTCGGGTATTAAGCTCAGCTCCTGCCGAGACGCGTTACGCCACGGGTGTCTCTTGGCTCACAGGCAGGCGCTCTGAGTGAAGCCAGGGTCGGCGACTTCTGACAGTTGTACCGAAAGCTCGTGGTCTGCATCATTTCAATAAATATATCCATCTAAGGAAGTCCTCCCTTGGTTTCAGAGGACCGAGCACCCAGGCCGCAGGCGATTACAAAGGTGCAGGGAAGTGTTCGTTTTGTCCTGCTGTTGCCTAGGAAGACCCTGGAGCCGGCTGAGCCTCGGGGCCGTGCCCCTCGGCGGGCGTGCGTGCACGCTGCCAGCCTTCACGCTTGCGATGGAGAGAAATGGTACTTTTCTGCATCGTGAGCGCTCGTGTTGTAGAGGGGGCTTGCCAAGGAGCAGTTCCTACTCGACATTAGCAAGTGGATTTTTCAAGCTCTGGCACAAGCTCATAATCAGCAGGGTTTTCCTCTAAATTAGATTATAATTAGGAAGAACAGTGGAAGGACACCGGATGGGCCTGGTGTGAGAGGAAGCAGAGAAAGGGGGTCCCTCTGTCTGCAGTAATGGGTACCTTGTTAGGCAGTGCAGGCGGAGAGGCAATTCCGATCCCTTGTACTGCACGCCCGGGAGGAAGAAGGTGTCTCGGAGCTGTGCTGCTGAATGCACCTGCGGTCTGTGATGTTGGAAAGTGCTGAAATCCTCAGCAGCAGGGCTGGGAATTGAAGGATGAAATGCTGATGGAGAAATCACGTTGCGCACTTGTTGGGAGGGGAGAAGGTGGCTGCCTTGGAAGCCCAGGGGAAGCCCAGAAGTAGCGCGGGGGTTTGTGGTGCTTGGCTTGCTTCGCCGTGCCCATCGCTGTGGCTCGTGGGCGCTTTTCAGAGCCGCGCCGAGCAGCGTGGCTGGCGTCTCGCACCTGGGGTTCACCTGTTCCTCTCCCCGGTCGGACGACTGCAGCGCGGTACCTCTGGTCGCGTTAAACGTTACAGAGTCAGGCGGGGGTCCAAATCTCCCCCCGGCTCCCAAACGCACGTCAGTTGACGTTCCCCGTCGGGCTGTTGTTTTACAGCTGCGTGCCGGCATTTGCTGCGGTTGCTTCCGGTGTAGATTTGTACGAAACCTTTCCTGCCGCAGCTCTTGGCCCTTTCCAGCCGGCGCTCACAGTAACGGGGACACCAAGCCCCGCTCCGGTGCTGGTCAGCTCCTGCCCGTCTTCGCGCAGGGGTCGTGTCCTGGTGGAGCGTGTCGCCACGCCGCCCGGGGCGCCCGATGACCGATTGCACTCGGACTCTGACCACTGCACCTGTTCTGCCTCAGCAGGGCTTGCTTTTCTGACCCTCATGCGGTGGTTGGTATTTTTAGGCAGGGACCGTTTGTTTCTGAGGAGCCACAGGTTTCGTTCTTTTCTTGGCAGACCTGCTCTTGCTTTGCATTTAAGCCTCCACTCTCACTTATCCCGCTCCTCTGGCTGGGCTTTGATGGTGTTTCTCAGCCTTGCCTCTGGCACGGACCGGGCCCGGCAGCGACAGAAGCCGAGTGAAGAAACGCAGTTTGTGCGGATACGGACCCTTCCTCTCCCGCCAGGAAGTTGGCAGCCTGCCTCCGAAGTGAACAGCTAGTCTCAATGACCCACCTAGAGCGGCCGTCCAGGCTGGGTTTGTGTATGCTAATAGGCCTGACTTGTCCTAGCTTGTTTGTAGTGATTTGTGGCTGCATTTATATGCAAATACTAACAACTTGCTGCTGAGTTAATTAGCGTTTTTTCTCTTTGCTTCCTGCAGCTTTAGGAAAATGTCTTTATTCTCTTTATCCCAGTCCTCTGACCTTACCCACCCACCCACCCACCCACCCACGCGTTCGCCAGCATTGCAGATGGAAGGGTTCCCAGTCGCACCTTCCCAATGTGGGAGGGATGGCGGGGCACCAGAGCCGCGTCCTTGGTACAAGCCCTTGTTAAATGGCAGCTCTGGGCGGTAACGTCTGTGCGGTGGAGACGGTGGGCACCGGTGCCCTGGCAGGGCTGTTGCTGTCCCGGTCGAGCGCGGTTGCTCAAAGCAGCCGAGGACCACTGCCTTGCACCCTGTGGGACGGTGCTTGAGCACGGTGTCAAAGTGTTGGTCTGGGGCGTTCCTTGGTAGCGCACGGCTATGGGCCTGCTAGGCGCAGCGCTGCGCGCAGATGTCTTTGGGGTCTAAAAGACCAAACAAAAACCCCTTTGATTCAGAAAACACCAGACCGCTGCTTTGGACGCTGTTCCTGAGATCTCCAATGCAATGCAATGACACGAGTGCCTCCCCGAAGGCAGGAGGCTGCAGGGGCGTGCGTTGCGGGTCAGGGTCGCGGGTTTGGGGGGTGTGCTTGCATGCAGGGGAAGCGAGCCCCTGGCTGGGGCTTTGCACCTCACTTTTGGGAGCTGGCTACACCCCCTCGGAAGGGGGGCAGAGGTGTCTTCTGGGCTGGACTTGGGGATTTTACTCTTTTGGATGTGCCTTTGTCTGATTTTACCTGCCTTGTAAAGCGTGGGGGTCTGTAGGGAGAAGCCTTGGCTGAAACCAGGGAGTACGGTCTTCCCCTTCCCGGGTGCTGTTGCTCCGGCCCGAGCAGATGGCTGTGCTGGGTGCAGTTCCCGAGTTGAGTGCCTCCTCGCCACGCCGCGTATCCTGCACTGTGTGCTCATTTCCCTCTTGCTGGTCCCTCCCTTCTTCCCTCCTCCTTTCTGCCCTGAAGCAAAGTCTTTTTCACAGTTACTGAGTCAGTGAGAACAGTTTTTTTTAAGCCTTTGTTTTTACTCTTGAAAGGTAGGGCCGTGGCTGCACAGCTGCAGGCTTGGAGCAGAAGAGACTGAGCTCGCCGCAGCCTCTAATCTCTGCTAAAGCTCCTGCCTCCTTGCCTCTGCGTGGGAGCTGCGCAGCCGCTCGGGCCGTCCGGGGAGGGGGGTTAATCGCTGCCAGGCTCCGGCTTCTGTCGCTGGAGTTCGCAGTTCAGCCGTTCTGGCTAATTTGGGGTCCAGCGCTCCTTTTCGTTGGGCAAAGGGGCGCTGATCTGAAAGGGTGGCAGGAGTAAGAGAGGCCTGGAGTAGAGTCCCGGGGCGCCTGCCCCGCGTGGCTGCAGCCTAGAGGCGGGGTCGTTGCCCACGCCGATTCCCGGTTCCCTTTGTCCCACCTCTTCCCGTGCGCTGTTTGCTCAGGCTGCGCGTGCTTTGGGCAGCGAGGTGCCTTCCAGCAAGCAGCATGTTGTGGGACGCGGGTTACGCGATGGGAAGAGCAGCACGCACAAGCCTGAGGCAAGAGACTGCAGAAGTGGTAACAGGTGGCGAGCCCCTGTCCCAGCGTTGCCTTTTTTCCGCGTTGCTTCCTCGTGTCGTAGCGTTTTCTGTACAGCGTCAGGCGCAAGGGAAGCTTAAAATGCGGTGGCGCCTCTTGCGTGGGCCCCGGGATGAAAAGG
>JAGPOW010002791.1:602030-655090 GCA_030014935.1 Caiman crocodilus | reverse complement strand
AAGGCTGTGCGGGACGCCTCTGACCTGGAGAGGAGCCGTGCTACAGCGCTGGCCTGGCCGGCTCCACCGCCCTCGCTTTGCGGCCAGCTTAGGCCAAGTGTTTGAGGCAGCCGTGGGACATCACAGTGGACACCTCCTTTTCCAGTGTCCTGGTTTTGGTGGCCGTGCCAGTGCTACGGGCAAACGTGCTTCCTGTCATTCTGCGCGGCTTGGCTCAAGATGATTCAGTTGTAAATTTTGCGTTCAAACATGTAGCCTCTGCCTTGGACCACGTATTTAATGATAATAAAAACAAAGCAACAACAATGTCTGTTGTGTCGCCTTTGCTTCCTTGCTGAGCTGCACCGGACCCTCAGGGAGCTGCTGCGAACGTCACTGCGGGCAGTGGCAGCAGCAGCAAGCTTGTGGGGACCTGCACTCTTGCTCCACTTGCAAACCATGCGTGCGACTCCTGGACTCCTCTTCCCTTGTCCTCTTCCCCCCAGAGTTGACGTTCTTCAGGGTCACGCAATGCCCGAGTTTCATGGCCACGGTGTGAACGGTAGACTTCTGCGGGAGGGGGCGGCAGCTGTCTCTTACCAGCGCTTTGTAATCTCTTCCACGTGCACACTGGACCCATGGTCCGGCAGTGCTTTGGACCACTGGCAGATGCTGCTGCCTATAGCTTTTAAAAGAGCTAGTTTAAAAAACTGCCCTTTAACAGCAGATGCCGGACTCATGGCTCCCAGGCCACGTCTGCGTGGCTCCAGTAGTAGATTCAGTTCTTGCAGATTATAACATTTCATTAAAAAAAAAAAAAAAACAGATCTTCAACTCTCATAGATGTATTTCGGGCAGAATTTGTACTTGTAAAATGGGAAACTTGCTTAACTTTCTGAAGTGTGCTTCAGTCTGTGGATGAAAAGAGCATGACAAGTGCAAAAGGTTTAGTATTCAAGATGAGACCTGCCCAGTCCCTAGTAGCTGTGTCAGAGCGGAGGGGCAGCCTCGCCGTCCCCCAGGATGGACTTCCGTCGCGGTGGGGAGCGAGTAGTCGGTACCAGAGCGCAGACGGGTCGCGTGAGCTGGTGAAAACGCAGGACTTGAAGGGCAGCCGTCGGAGCGCGCTCGGCTCCTCGCCCGGAAGGAGCTCTAGCTGCCCGTCCGGCATAAACGCGTCGAGGTGCCTGTTTGCGTGGTGCGATGCGTGCGCGTGGCTTGCCAGACGATTGCGAGGACAGCCTACAACGCAAGGTAGACAACGTGGCAAGGGAGCACGGCGGGGCACGGGGTAGTTTAATCCCGAGCGAGGAAATGCCCGTGCCCTTCACCAGCCGCTGAGCTGCTTTGCTTACCGACGCGGGCCACTTCTGTTTCTGTCCGGTGCGAGTCGTGTCCCCGGGCGCTGCGGTCCCGGGGGAGAAGACCCTTTGCCACGACTTGGGCTTGCCTGCGCCCTGACAAGCCGCGGAGGGCAATGCTGGTGACACGTCCCCGTGGCTGGGGGATGATGGTTATGATTTGAGCCCAGGGTAATGGGCTGATGTCCAAGTGGAAAGTATTTTCAATGAGGAAGTGCTGAGATATTAGTGGAGCCTGGATTACTCTGTGATTGTGCTGTCAATACCGCTGTATTGAGTCTGAGAGAGCCTGCACAACACAGGGAAACACTTAGCTCGCTGCTGCTGCTTATTGAGAAGCCAATAGCAATTTACTTGCTGACACTTGACATCAAATCCATTCCCAGAGGTGCAGCTCCTACTAAACCATTTTCAAGCTCTCCTTAACACCTGCCCCCCTACCTTAACTTCGAGGGGGTAGGTGGGAGAGGGCCCGGGCGACCGTCTTTTTTTGCTCGGCGCCTCGGCCTGCCGGGAAGCCGGGATCTCCGTTTCAGCGGGGCTCGAGGCCCCTTTCGGAGAACGCCAGCTCTTACTCCTCGCTTGGTTTTTTTGCCCGTGGGAAAATAGTTTTCAGTGGCAGAGAAGTTGCCCCCAGCAGAACGGAGGTGTCTGTTGCTCCGGATTTACTCTGGGAACCACGTGGCGATGTTTGCACGCCTGGCCGTGCTAGTATCGTGCGGCCCCCGTGGCACCCTTCAGAGGACCTCGGGCACCCTCGGCGAGGATTACAGAGGTGGGACTCCTCTGTGCCCCCTTTTCCTCTGCCTTGCTCCCTTCCCGGGATCAGTGCTGCGAGCTAACGCTCGAAGCTCTCCGAGGCGAGGTGAGGTGAGGGGGTGGGTTACCCGAGAGAGCGTTTCACCTGGGGTTAAACCTGCACGACGGTATTCCTCCTTCCCACGCGCCGAGGTGGAGAGCCGCTCCGGAGCACGGGGAGCTTTGGACTTCTCCTTCGGCTCGGGGAAGGGTTGAGTGCCGAGATGTGCGCCAGAGTAAATGGATTTCTTCCTGCCAGGCGGCGCTTCCCCCGTGGGACGGAGACGAGCCCCGACACGCCTGCTCTCGTTGTCCGCGTGGGTTGGGGAGTGCTCGTTACTGCAAAATCTCCACTGCGCGCTGGGCGCCGTGCCCGCTGCTGCGCGCTCCAAAACGGGGCCCGGTGCACGCACGAATAGGGGCGCGCGCGTCGTATCGAATGACCCGAGGGGGTGGGAGGCGGGGGGCAACCTGGCCCGTTCCCGTCTTGCCCCTGGGTGCGGAGGCTGCCGTCTGGGGGAGTTTCTGCTTAGCTTCCCGGTGGCTGCAAGAGGTTTCTCTTTGGAGGATTCAGAAAATGTAAGTGGGAAGTTTTCTTGGCCTCTTGCAACTTGCACGAAGCCTGTCTGCCAGTGTCTCCTGGCAGGTCTCCACTTGCTAGAGAGCCTGCCAGGAGAGGACGAGAGGAGACCGTCCCTCCGAATGTGGAAGCCACACAGAGTGAAACCGTTTTGGTTTCCTAATGAAGACAACTGGGGCCATCATTTTAACCCTTCTAGGGCAAAAAAAAATAGCGCGCAAGCGGTCTCTGGTTGCAGGTCGCACGCAAGCGTGGCTGCTCAGTCCCACGCTCCTAGTGTGCGAGCGTGTTGCGTGTTAACTCTGCCTGCCGAGTGTGCAGCAGGAGCAATGGTCTTGCTCTCAAGTCGCTTCTAGTTGCACATCCAAAGGAGGCAGGAGATGCCCTGCACCCGTTGGGAGCCCGTTCAGGAGAAGGAGCTGGTTGGAAACTAAGGGCAGCTGCTCGTGCTCGGGGCTGCCGCGGGGGCGTGCGGGGAAGCTGGAGTTCGGAGCCGCGTTTTTCCGCAGGAAGCTGGTCCTGCTTTTGGGAAAGACCCTCCGCTCGTCCTTTGTTCTTCCATTCACGTTCCTTTTAAGCTGCCTTCAGGGGAAGGTGCCCGCGGTAGAGGTGAATGCTTGGCAGGGCCTACCTGGAAATCCTTGTCACTTGGCTGTGCCCGAGCTCACTCTTTCCCCGGCTTCCTCTTCCCTTCTGTCCGGGGCCTTGGACTTGAACCCGCGTGGATGCATCCCGTGGTGGGACGAGCTGCACCAGAAAGGTGGGCGGCCGTGGTCTCTGAAAGCTTGTTGCTCTGCCTGGTGGGGTTAAACGAGGACCGGGGTGTTCCCCGCGGAGGGGACCTGGGAGTGCCCCACGCTCGAAAGCTAGTGGAGGTGTATCCCAGCCATGCACGTGGTCCAGTAAAAGAGATCACCCCCCCAAATCCCTGCCTCGTTGCCTAGACTATCACAGCTACAGCATCACGCCAGCACAGCCACAAATGATTACCGTGCTGATGTAAATCTCCCCCACCCTTGCAGATCACTTATACGCAGGGCCACCCTATAATCAGGTTCCCCTGCTTGACTTCCATAATTGCAATATTTTTCTATTCTCCATACAAGATCAGAAAGTTAGAAATGTTTTTAGCGTGTGTTTTTGTTTTTTCCTTTTAGTACATGTCGTGCACTTAATGTTTCAGGTCCTTTCCTTGGACATATGATTTCCCGTTAAACCTTCAAGGTTTTAAACTGTAGTTATCAACTAATATTCAAGGAAGAAGCTGTTTTTGCTAGAATTTAACCTGAAAATGTGGAGTTGACTTCTAACCGAGACAATACGGCGTCGCACTTAGACTGGTGTGTCCCCAGGCTTGTACCGTGACTGCCAGAACGGCATTTCTCTAAAGCTGGACTCAATAAGAGGAGAACAGAAGAATTTACTTGTTATATGTACAGAACAACATGCAGTCCTTTAATTGCCGTGTTGTGACAGTATGTAAATAGGCTGCTGGGATGGTAATTGCTGTTGCACATCTGAAAATACTCAGGGCTTAATGCTGGGCTAAAGGCTTGCGGGTGCCGCTGCCTCCTCGTACCGCGCCCCCGCCGAACAAACGCTCGCGACTGCTGCGCGCCAGCTCCCGGCATCACCTGGCTCTGGCCACGGCCGCCCGGTCCTTCCCGTTTGAGCAGAAGCCACTCACTGGGGGCTGCATTGCAGCTCCCTCTGTTCGCGTCCAGCGTGCGTGCGTCGGGCATCTCAACTTCACCTTGTGCTGCTCTGAATTTGACTCCCAAGGCTCCTGGGTCAGGGGTTGGCAACCAGCAGCCCACAGCTGGAGCCAGTGGATCCGACCCAGAGCTGGGGGGCTTTGCAGCAAGGAGAAGCCGCCGCCAGGTCCTAGCATTGCCGACCGCTTTCCGAGGCCCTTGAGCTCGTCGGCAGGGCGGTTTTGGACGAGCGCTGGAAGGGTTCCAGTCCCGCGCAGGACGGCCAGGGCCTCGGAAATGAGATCCCGCGGGCTAGAGGTGCTAAGCGAGGCCAGGCGAAAGGTTATCTCCAGGCGCTGATAGGGATGCGAAGGACGCAAGGCGGAAGAAGAGCATTGATCTGTCCAGGCCTGGCCCAGCCGGTCTTCAGAATAAGATGTTTCCTGAGAGCAGCGATGACTCGCATCAGGAAAGTTCACGTCCTCTGGGAAAGGACGGTCTGCACAGGGAGAGTGCTGGTGTGGGGGCTGCTAGTGCAAACGGTGGAGCGGGGGCAGACGGGAGTGCAGCTCTTGAGGACTGCAAGGGAGGGAGGTGAATCTGTGATGTGCATGGGCTGGCGCGGGGCATCGTGGAAGGCAGCCGTGGCATTTCAAACGTACGTGGAAGCACGGTTTCTAGAGGAACAGTGGAGCACGCTCATCTCGACGTTCTCAGATGGGGATAAGACCCCGTGCAAGGACACTTGTGCTTGGAGCGTACTAAAACTAGACGTGTTTCTCGGCGGCAGAGTGCATTCCACTTTCTGGATGTGCCCCTTCCGTTGCCGGTGCACGCCGCCAGCTTCGTACGAGCAGTGTCGAGGGGATCCTCGTCTGAAATACCTGGACTCATTCACTATTCTCGTCCTTTCCTTTTCCGACTCGAGGTGTTGTCATTCCTGAGTCCTTGTGAGCCGCACTCTAGGGTTTTGCCTGGAGCTGGAAGCTGTCAAGTAATCTTCACCCATTTACATCTCTGCCAAATGGCTGCATACTGTCATGTAGTCCATCTAGACCTGCAATAAAGTTGTACCTCAAAAATTGCAAGCAACGAGGAGAGAGGCATTTGGGAATGTACTTAGACTTTTTGTAGCTTCTAGAGATCTGGTTAAAAGGAGTGCCGTTTCCTTGCAAAACTACCAGAACAGTTTGGATACTATAGTGAGACGTGGCTATCTGCTGCTAGTGAACAGGAGAGCTTTTGTAGCAGGAGGGGGCTTGTGGACTTGAATTCTTTCTTCTTGAAGGTTAGGGGGTGAGAAAATGTTGAGGCAGCACAAACCAGAGGAAGAGAGGAGACGTGAAGGTTTCTGGGCACAGAAGCTGCGAGAGAGCTTTTTCCTTGAGCGCCTGACAAGAAATCATTTGTTGTCTGATGGATCCCACTGAAAAGAAGATCCAAGGAGCTGGGAAGCAGCGAGAGAGTTTGCAGGGAGGAAAGGAGAGAGAAAGCTGTATACTGGTTTGTGGGCAGATCAAGAGGACAGGGAAGGCAGACTTCTGGAGGAGAAGAGGGTGAGCCACGGAAGAGAACAGCCATGAGGACAAGCCTGAGGGCGTCTGCAGGGGAGAGCCAAGCTGACGTGGATTAGTACCGTGCAGAACAAGGAGCAGCGGGTCGGAGCCAGAATGGCAAGAAAGGAGGGAAGGAACAGCCTCGGCACGAGGAGGGGTGAAGTAGTCGAGACCCAGAGGCCAGGGAGAGTAGACGGGGAGAGCCTGCACTTCATGCCTCCGCGACAGACCGATGCAGGTCTGTAGAAGCAAGGGCTGCTTTCTGAGATGAACGGGCAGGGCTGTCGCAAGCAGGTGGACCGTCCGTCTTGAACAAAGGCTTGGCACACGGACCTGATGCTGGAAAAGATGGTTATGAGAGCCGGGAGCAGTCCAGCGTTTGTCCTTAAGAGAGGGAAGATGAGACTGCCAGGTTCCCTTTGCAATAGATGTCGAGCTGGGGGAAAAACACCGAGAAGCGCGAGCTCGAGTGCTCTTCAGCCGACTTCTTCCTTTCCGTAGAGAGAGATGCCAGCGGTGTGAAAAGGTAATGAAGATCCAGAGAGGTGCTGTGATAGACGCTCTTGCGTTTGAGCCCTGGGAGTCGCCGTGATATGAGGACTTCGGATTGATGTACCTGAACGCAAGGCTGGCACAACTAACACGAGCTTTAGACTAAGAAATGGAGGAAAACCAGTGGGAGGGACTCCTCCGCGCGTGGGTTTAATGCACAAGTCGAGGGGAAGCAAGTAAAAGAGGATGGAAAGAGCTGCTAGTGCAGGGAGGACTAGAAGGAGAGATCGTGTGGGAGCAGCTGAGAGGGAGGCAGCTCGGTGGAAGAGCCGCGATGAACCGAACCTAGCTGGGCAGTCGGGAGATGTCCTACAGGCGCCAGCGCAGAAACGCCGTGGCCGTCGCGGGAGCGTGACTGACCGCCTGGAAGAACTGAGCTACCGGTGCCGGCGGTGCAGCTGAGCGCGACAGCGCTGACGGGTGCGGGGATAGCCATGGAGTACCGGTGGGCGGGCAACCTGAAGTTGGGGGCAAGGTCTGTCGCAGGATTCAGGCCCCGGGATGTCGGCAGTAGGAGGTGCAGCCCTTGCTCGCCCTGCAGCGCCTTGGCCCCACTGCTGGCTCTTGGCCCTGGCGCCGCCCCTGGACGTGCCTCAGTTGCCACCAGCCCCGTGGATCCTGCCCGGGAGGAGCCCCCAGGTCGGCACAGCTTGGTTCGGGCTGACATCTCTTTGGGGAGCTGTTGTAAAGGACACTTCCCCTGGGCAGCGCTGAGCCGGGTGTCTGCTGTGGACCCTCGCGTCGCGTTAGGGGGTTGGTAGCTGCCAGTCCTCTGGGTCCTGGCGCGCGCGTAAGAGGTCTAGTCGGGCGCCCGTTGTAGCTGCCGAGGCCCGTTTGAGTGTTGCAGCTTTCACAGATCCACGCGTTGTCTGAGGGGGAGCCCGTGCTCGCGGCCTGCTGCGCCCTTTCTCGCTGGGCTTCCACCCCCTGGAGCCAAGCCGCTCCACGTTGAGCTGGTGCTAGATATTCCCTCCCGATCGGATGGGCTCTGCACGCTCCTCCCAGCTTTCTACCTTCCTCGAATGACTTCGTAGTGTTTTACCAGGGTGTATGCCTTGTATCATGGAAGATCTCAAATGAGCCTTGTGCGTATCATTTTTGCACGCATCGTGGTACCACCATCGAGAACGATCCCGCTTTCTACAGCTGTCTCGAATCACATTATACGAAATATTTTGGGGGTACAGTCTTCTCCATTCTCCTGACGTGGCCAGTCCATTGCAACCTCCTCTCTTTGATAAGGGGTGTCTAAGCGTGTCAGTCCTCCGTGCTCCAGTACCTCCGTCTTTGGTTTTCTTCTTTGCTTTCAGGCTCTTACACAGGCATCTCGCGCGGAAGCTGTTCAGTCTCTTGATGTACCTAGCACATGTAGTCCGTGTTTCTGACCACACTTTGCTGTTATTCCATGCATGTTTCTGTAATAGCCCAAAATCTGTAGCTGCTTTTCCAAGTCTGTTAGCGCAGTCCGAGGGTCACGATTCCTGCTGGTCGTATTGGTAATGGTCTCTTGTACCATGGAAGCATTGCTGGATGTTGTCGTTAGGAGAGACTTCAACCTTCTGCAGCGATTAACATCCTGACGTTTGAGGAGCTGGCTGATCTCTGTTGCAGGATGCTGGCAAAGCTGGTGTACACAACTGCAAGTGCGCTAGCAAGACGCGTTCAGGTCGGGCGCGGTTTCATACGGACGTACCACACAAATGGAAAACTTGCGTGTGCGCGGTACGGCAGGAAAAGTGATGGATTCTACCAGCCCGTTAATACGAATGGCTTCAAACCCGTTTCTGAAGGAGTAAATAGGTAGAATTTAGAAGTCCAGGAAACGGGATAAAAGGCAGCATGGTTTAGACTAACCTGATCACCTGCTATGATAATAAATTAGGGTTTTTTAGGAGAGGAAAAAGCAGTAGGCTTTAATCTGTCCGCATTTCAGTAAAACATTTGATAGTGCTCTATGTGGAAGACGATCAGCGACACTGGAGATGGGGATTAGTGCCATAACTGTATGGTGGGGAGGAACTGAGTAACGGGAAGCAAAAAATGCTGAAGGGGAAGCATCTGGGTGGCGGGAGGTTACTAGTGGCAGTCCTCAAGCATCGATCTGTTGGAGGTGACAGAGGAGGGAAAGGATCTGGAGGAATTGCTCAGTCGTGGGATGGCTGACCCACCAGGGCAATGTGGCCGTGCAAAAAGGTATTTCTGGTAGAGCCAGTGAAATACTAATGCAGTTGCAAAAGGCACTGGCGAGACCTCACTTGTCATCAGCAGGGGTTGGATGGTTTCGGTTGCTTGTGTTCGGGGACGATGAACTCCAACAAGAACAGCTGGACTGAAAGCAACAAGGTGATCAAGGTCGGCCATCTTGGGAACGGAGATTAATTGGCCCTGCCTTGTTTCGCCTAGTGAGACAAAAGCTGAGCGGGGATAGTATTGCTCTTCATAAATGCATGGGGAATGAGCACTGGAGAGAGAGAAAAGCTGTTTAAGCTAAAGGGCAATGTTTATACAAGAACAAATGGGATTAAACTGACCACGAATACATTTCAGCTGGAAATTGGAGGTTTCCAGCCATCAGAAGAGCAAAGTTCTAGAATAACCTTTCAGGAGTAGTGGGGACTGCACGCAACTAGATTTCAGATGGAGCGAGCTCGCTCTGTTGGTAAAAGAGAGCGGGGGGACTAGATCACGTGCCCTGGGCAGTCCCTTTCCAGCCCTGCATTTTCAGCTATAAGGGTATCTGACGGCATAGACTGCCTGCCTCGATGCTCCTGTCTGAAGTTAGGCACCAGTTTACTTGGCACTGTCATCTTTGCATGTGGATCTGATAGCCACCTTGGGAAGGGAGGTCTGCAGTCTTCATGGAGTTAGAAACGGTTATCGCCTTCCCTGTGACGGGGGACGGAGGATTGTACTGCTGTCTGAGAGCCTGTAGTGACTGTAAACTGCTGCTTCTGCATCTCTGCCCATCTTCCCACTTCCCTGCGTGCTACTTAGAAAAGCCAGGTGCAGGGCATCTGTGGTCGGCATGGTTAGGCTGTCGGCAAGCCTTGCTACTAAACGTTTCCTTTGCCTGACTAGCACCATTTCTGGTGCCTTCCGGCCAAGGACAGATGGTCAAAAAGCACAAGGCTGAATCAGTTCAGTCTTTGCAGGCTAGTTTAAGCTGCATAGATTGAACCAATAAGCAAATGACCAGACGTTCACTTTTGATTTGGGAAATGCAACCAAATGCCTGCAGGGCTCAAGCCAGATGCCTGGGGGGTGGGGGTGCTGGAGCACGGCTCTGTACCATGTAGCCAGCACGGGCTGCGTGTTTGCTCCCTCTTCCTGCTGCCCCCGAGGCCTCTGGGATTTGCAGTCTGGTCCACAATCACAGCAGCAGGACTCTGTAGGATTGCTCATCACTTCCTCATCCTGCTTCTAGGTGCCTCTGGGATTTGTACACCGCAGTGGCAGGCAGCAGTAAGTTTAGCAGGGCAGGGAAGGTGAGTCTAACCCACCTCCCTGGCCCCAGAACCCAGCCAGGGTTTGTCTGGGGGGCCAGTGAGCCAGCCTTCACTAGTCCAGCTAGGGAGCAGAGGGGCAGGGCCAGTCCTCGCTGGAGAAGATGGCCCAGCCCAGCCCAGGGCTGCAAAGCGTGCTGGGATACTGGGGGACTCTCATTGTTAACTTGAACCACGACGGGGTCTGGGACAGACATTTCATAAACCAGTTTAACTTAAGTCAGTTGAGGGTGATACTACATTCAACCAGGTTTATCTTATATTTTGAAACTGGTTTACATGCACTGAGCTTCTGTTCTGTTACTGGTTTAAGCCAATTTCCGATCACTTAAACCAGTCTGTGCGTAACTTGTGTCCCTAGCCACGCTGAGCGTCTCTTCCCTTACTGCTGCCTCCAGGCCTGGCCTGCAAGGCTCCTTGCTGTCCGGATGCAGCCGGGGCACAGCGGAGTTTGACACCCTTGGTTTAGCGTGTTGGCGGTATTGCAGCTTGGTCTCTATGTAGGCAGAAGGTCTGGATTCCTTCTTATGGGGAAACCATCTGTGCATGAGTAATCCTGGAAAAGCTGCCTATCACCTGAAATCGATGGAAATGTGTGATATTTAAATGAATGCTGGTACTTTAGTGATCGGCGCACTTCCTTTCATCTAGAAGAGTAGCACAGCGTGGTCAGCTGCGCTGAATGATGCAGACGAGTCGCAGCAATGCCGACCGTTAAGGGTTGGTCTCTGTTTTGGGAAGGTGGTTGCTATTTTGTCTGTTTGCCTGAGCGCCTGGGGTTGCTTTCTTGCAGGAGTGGGGGCAGAGATTAGTAGCTGGTAGTCGACAACTTCATTTGTCTCTGTGTGCGTTTCCTTAGGATTAGCTCAGCACAACCTGTTTCGAGGCTTCTGTAGGTTGTCATCGTCGCAGCAGGTGCGAGTCATCCTGGGGGGCTGTGGCGCGAGCGGCACGTGTCCTTCAGAGCCGCCGGCACCTTTGCTTGCTTGGTCCCAGCTCCGGGACGATTGGCAGGGGCATCTCCTCCCTCCTCTAGCGTGGCGTTTCCGGAGAGGCTGTTCCGTGTTCGGGCGCTCCTCTAACAAAGCGTCAGACACTAGAGTCAAGGATTGGAAGAAGTCTAGCCAGCTGTACGTCAGCAAAGATTGCAGTGGAGAGTAGGCTCTCTAACTCTTTCATAACCATGGCATTTTCCCGTGATAAATCCTTATGGTGCTGTAGTTACTGGACAGAGCTGCAGTGGGGCTTGTGGCATCCCCGTGCCGAAGTCTTCTGCATGTGTTTCCTGGGAAGTGGAGATGGTGAACAAAGCGGGTGGCTTGGGAGGCATGGTCTCTGCCTAGGGTGTCAGTGGTTGGAGGGTAAAATGTGCTGCCATGTTGCACAGTGACTTTAATTTCTTTAATTTTGCATTAGAATGAATGGTTTTGTTCTTTTCTGCGCTCTTTGCTGTGTAAGGCCTGTACCTACCGTAGCATGTAGCGTTCCCAGCACGGTCCCACTGAAGTTTTACTGATGGAGATTATTGCCTCTCTGCTCCGTACGATGCTACCGTGCATGCGTCCCAGTGTGGTGTTGGCCTTTTTCTGCCGTTTTGCAGTGCAGGCTCATTCAGCTGTCTCAGTTGTCCCTAATCTGGTTTTCAACCCCTCTGTTTCCCAGGTTTCTCCTTGCTATTGACTACATGCTAAGAGCGTCTTTCCTCTAGATGTGTATTACCTTTTGGCTGTTAAAGGTGAATGTGGGGTAGGTCTTGGACTCTATTAGACTCGGTCTCGGTACCCTCATCCGTTGGCCTCTGACGGGGTATCAGCACTCCAACGTCGCTGCAACAAGACTCACGTGATCTGCATCTTGTGCGCTGGCATGTTGAGAGATCCAGAAACTTCAGCGGCTTTTTCATCATTTTGAGGTGCTGCAAAATCTTCTGGTTTTTCCTAATTAGCATTTTTATTCAGATCTTTCAGTGGCAGCACTTTTGATAGTGCTGGTGTAGGTGGCTGACAGCAACTGCTGTGCTTTCTGGCCCAGCTCTGAGCAGGTTGGATGACACAGTGAAGATGCCCACGCTCTCTGCTGCAGCTTACACCAGGATGGACCAAGATGCAGTCCCCAGAGCTGTCATTTGGCCCGTGGGTCTAGAAATTTGGCAGCAGGGGAGCGGTAGCAGCATTAATTGCTGCTGCTCCTCGAGCCAGCTTGGGCCTATGGACCAACCCTGCAGCACTCATCCATCCTGCAGGGATGAGTCAGGCATTGCTGGCTTACACCATCCATAACACTGACAAATCTGTGCTGGGACTGAGAAAAGTCTAGAGATCTTTCCTTGCGTAGGTTGACCTACAAGTCATCTTTTTTACCAGGTGTCAAGGCAGTGAAACTAAGCTTCCTCCTGAAAGGATGTCTGAGGAGTTGGTGTTGTAGCAGTAGTGGTTTTTAGACGTTGTGTTGATACATGGTGTTGCCCTAGAAATACCAACTTGTCAATTATTGTCCAAATGGGGGAAAAGATAAGCCAACAGTTGTTGGTTGGACCAGTGCACAGCAGAGTCCAGCTGTTAAAAAGATATCCTAGAGGAAACAGCAGTATCCAAGGGGATTTGATAATGCCGTTGTGTCATTGAGACATCGTTGGTCCTTGCACAGGTAAGTGCCCCAGTTCACCCATTGGGTGACAGTGGCCAAATACAGGTATCATTTGAGGAGGTCCGGCAGCGTACCTTTTGTTATACCACCCTCTTCCCAGACCCCGTCTCTACAGTCGTCAGTCCTTTTCCATCTGCCTGCGCAAGCCGGAGGCCTGCAATGCTCCCCGCCCCGCGTTCAACGCGACCGAGCCAACCCCTTCCCTTGGCACCACAACGACCTGTATTGGTGCAGAAAATACACGCGTGGCCGTGCACCTCCGGCTGGTCCCAAATGCTCCAGAGCTCGTGCTCGTGTGCGAGATCTGTCCTAGAAAGCCGAGATCTCGAGACGTTGAGAAATGTGAGCGGGCTTGCAGCCAGGCTGGCAGCCTGGGTTACACAAACTTGGGTGCTACGGAGGTTGGAAGGGAGCTGATGGCCTGAGGCTGCCACAGGCGCGGGCAGGGTGCCACTGCCGTTCGGAGCTCGCGTAGCCGTGCGTCTCAGGCAGCCGCTCAGCCCTGACGCCTGCTCCTGGGCGGCTCCCCCAGACGCCGGGCGCAGTTCCCGTTTTTCCGGTGGCGGGGTCTCGGGGACGTGAAACCTGAGTCTGCAGAGCATCTTCCTGTTCTTCTTTCCATCTCCGCTCGCTGGTTTTGAGCGGGGCTCAGAGAAGTGCAAATACAGTGGTCGCTGGAAGAGGAAGTGCAGCTACCGACCGGAAGTGAAACGTGTGCTCGGGGAACAAGACGAGCGGAGGAGCTCCCACCTGCCTCTGCTTGTCCTGCCTGGCAGCGCTCGCGGTGTTTGGGGCAGGGGGTAACTGAGCCTGGGGAAGCAAATAGAGGAGCTGGCGGCTGCAAGGAAGTGGTCCTGGGACCTGCAAAGACCAGCACGCTTGACCTGTACATTTTTCAAGCAAAGTGTATGAAGGTATGTTTGCTAGCTAGATTTCTGGAAGCAGTCGTAATGAAAGAGAGAGGAAGAAAGGGGAGAAACCATAGCAGCGAGAGGCAGAACTGGGTAATTTGGCACCCAAATGCACCTACCTTGAGGCGCTTTCAAGATTTAATGCTCAACGCTACAGCCGCCGTTGAACGTCACTGAGACGTGAACGTAGTGCCCTCGGTCCAGCCGTCCAGCACGGTGCTTAGGAGGAGACCCGGGGGTGAAAGGGAGACTGGTCTCTTCACTTTTTAGCTGACTGAGATGCAACAGGTTGGATTTACAAATAAAACCTGTGTTTGTAATCAAGACTTCAAATTGTGGTCTTTGGACTGGAGGCTGGTCGTATCCCAATGACTTCTTTCCCCTCCTCATTCCCAACTTCTGTACGTAGCATGTTGCAATGAAGATAAAAGGCATCGTTCTTTCCCAGCCCGGCTCTTCCACGCCTGAAATCTCTGTAGCTACCAGGGATGCTTGCAGAATTGCAAACAGGAGGGGAATCGTCCATGGAATAATCTTTATTAAAATATAACTCGCATCATGAAATAGTTTACAATCCTTTGTCTAAGGCACCAGAGAAAAGGAAATGTTATTTTTATAAATCTTTAGCCAGCCAAGCTTCTTCAAGAGCTTATAGGCAAGGGAAAAGATTTGGTAGAGATCTGAAGAGAGCGTGTTCATGTTCGGTGATATCCAGGACAGCTGTTCCAGATGGCAGGAGCTTCAGAGAAACCCCTTGCATCGTCAGTGGTGAGAAACAAATCGCACGTTTTACTGAACCCTGTTGTCTCTGGTTGGGCTGGTTTCAAAGATTTGCATTCTGGTTTTATGGCCCCGTAGGAGTTGAGAGACCAAATGCAGGCTGGCTGGGATCCAGCTGACTCTCGCTGCATTTTGGCTGGTGGTATCACAAAGGGGAAGGACCAGAAGCAAGCTTGAGGATAAGGGGAAGGAAATTTCTGCAGATGGGAGGACGATCCCGACGGTCTGAAAGTGCCACAAATTCATACTTCAAGAAAAGCCAGCAAGTACAAACTGATGCAGTGACCTAGGAAACAAAATGCAGATGTGGCCAGCCGTGGCCTTTCTTCAAGTACTGCTTATGACTCGAAATCAAAGCAAGCGAACAGGAGGTCGTGGAGCCTGACCTTCCCAGAGGCATTGTTTCCCAAGTAGCTAATTTATTGGCCTTCTCCAGGGTGAACGTGCAAGGGCAGCCGGAAGCGCGGTTGTGTGAAAGGAAGTCAGGTTTTGTTGTGTTGCTGAGCTGAAGAAAAGGAGATTCGGGTCAATTCCCAACTCTCCCATAGGCTTCTTGTCTGAAGTTGGGCAACCCACTTCATCGTTCTGCCTCGGTTCTCCACCTGAAAAACGAGGGTCATACATCTCCACCTCGTGGGACCTGTGTCTTAATAGCCAGGGTAACCGGCTGAGATTCACGCTCCTGCCGCATCCCAGGTCCGTCGGTACCCTGAACGTCTGTGCTGTTCGCCTGGTGTAGGAGGCGGGGTAGCAAAAGCCTGTGCAGTGCAGCTCTTAGGGGGAATGTGTGAGGAGGAAAAGATGGCAAGCAGTCTACAGAAAGAGCCCAGATATTTGGGGCTTTGGGGAGTAGATTCCTAGCAACAAGATTCTATTATGGTCTTATTTTTAATTAAACTAATTGCATGTGCTGGTGTTGAGGCTGGCTGCCCTTGCTCCCATCCACTACATTATATTAAGGACAGCTAAGAAATGCATGTATAATATTTGCTATGTCAGCAATTACTGTAGTTGCCACCGGAGTGCCCTGTAACCAAGAGGTGGTCCCATAACGATCTTTATTAAACGAGACTGTGCGGAAGAGAGGTGCCAGTTTTGTTTCCACTTCTGCCACTTACTGTCTAGCCCTCAACAAATCGGGGATAATATTGTTACAGTCGGAAACAAAATCGTTTGGCACTATTAGTCTTTCAGGCTTTTTGCTTGGCGTGACTGCTGTATTGTCTTTGGATTTGTGATGCAGTTCCTTCCAGGGGGGCTGTTGCAAGTAGCAGAAGAGTTCACCGCCTGCCTTCATAGCTATCTGGCGCCGATTCTTGGGGCTGAGTTGCTTTCGGGGAAGCAGGGGCTAGTATTTGGACTGAGGCTTCTGAGAGCAGGGATTGCGCGCTGTGTGACCAGCTGTAGTAATGGCTGGTGTTTTATGCTATGAGCAAACTGCATCAAGCCAGCACCTGCGCCTGCACCGCCCATTGCCGATTTCTCTTTCTGCTGGAAGTCTGTCTGCGAGGTGCTGATGTTTGCTGCTGCTCAGTAAAGTGGTGGTGTACTAACCCAGGGCTTGGAAAAACCCACTGTCCCATTTTTCCCTGTTAAGCTGGCTACAGAAAAGCCTGCTAGCAGCATCTGCCTTGGAAATCCTGCATCAGCACAGGGTCCTGCAAGGTGGTATAGATACGAAACCTGGTCCTGGCTGTCTGCAAGAGATGACGGCACAGGGAGGAAAGTGGATAATCCTGCTCTTAAAGTATTATCGTGGGCACCTTGCAGAGGAGGGAGCTGGAGACGAGCCGTCCAGAGCAAGATCCCTTGAGAACAGGGAAACTGGAAGGAAGTGGCATGGTTCAGAGGGTCATGGGAGAGGGCCTGCCCTGTCACTGCGCGCTGAACTCTCCAATCATCCTGTCTTTTGGATTTAATGCATTTTAAATACGGATTATGCTATTAATTAAGTCCAGACAAAGAGGGATTACTGCAACTGGCATGCTCTCTCCCTGGTGCTCTCCCCCTCGCTAGCTATAAATCACTCTGTTTCAGGTCACACCTTCCTTTGTCTTAGCAGCTGATGTCTGCTGCAGCCTGCGCTTCACGTGTGATTTGTGGCATGGATCCTTCCCATGCTCGAGTGCAGTGCTTTTCAGCCTCTTTAGACACTGCCCCCCCCGAAAGTGCCAGCTCATAGCGTTCGTGCATTTTTTGATTGTAGAGAAACAATACGGCAGGTCTGTTCCCGAGAGCTCGGCCCACGACGGGGCAGACAGAAAGGGTCTGACACTTGGATTCCTGTTTGAAGTTCTGAGCATCTTGTGAATGGTGCAGGTGTTGGCACGCTTACTAGTGCATAGCCTTCGCCCTGCCCTGTCACCATTAAAAGGACTTTGTGGCACCCCGGGTGAGAACCATGCTCCTGTAACCGAGTGTGCAAGGGTTGCACTTTCTCGAGGCGCACGCCCTGCTACCTCTTTGACCCTTCCCTGCTCCTTGTCCAACCCGTTTTGTTTCACTCTTGTTCTCCTCCTCCTCCTCCCCCCCGTGGACATTTATCCCAAACTTTTTACACTAGGTTTATTTCCAGCCCCAGAATCCCCACATTTATTATATTAGGCTTTTTCCTTGCAGTTGTCTTCCTTTGAGGTTTTATCCTTTTTCCCTTTCACGTCTTAATTGGGCACCCTTAACTTCTTGTTTCTTACACACTGGATTGATTTCATTTTATTCATTTATTCCTGTCATCTTGGTTATCACTTCTTTCACTTTCTGCAGAGCAAATCAAGCTGTTGCTTTTCGTTCGACTGGGGAGAATTTATCGCAGGAATACGCGGACTCGTGGAAGTGCACCAATTACTCCGGAAAGCAGGGCTGTGCCTGGAGCAGTGCCCGAGCAGGGAGGTGCTCTGGAAGAGCTGTTTCAGAGTGGCTTATTTCCCAGTAGCTATTCTGGTCAGCTCCCCCATGGGAACAAGCCCTGTGACTTGGCTTGTCTCTAGTTTTGCTTATTTTAACTCCGGTTTTGAAAAAACCAGCAGGCCGGTTGAACAGCAGCTAGGGCACCGCTGCCGGGATCTCCTCTCCGTCGTGGAGAGGCAGGAAGGGAGAGCAGCTGGGTGCTGCCTTCTTTACAAATCGGTATAGAAACACTTTCCTTTTCCCTTCCCAAAACTCGTCGGGCCTCTTCCTCCTGTTCCTGCTGAAAGATGCCCAAGCGCACGGTCTGCTGTAGAGAAGGGACGTGCCCTCCTCTGCCACCTCCTCACTGCCCCCAGCCATGGCCTTCGCTGCCCTTCAGTCCTCTTGCCCAGGTGTGCGAGGGCTGGATTGATCTGTTGTGTGTTGGTGCTGTGACACGATCCAGCAAACCGGTGGAAGAGGAGGACGAGCGTTCCCATTTGCACACCTCTCCCCCTCTCGGATCGGGGTTTGCAGCGGGGCAATTCAAGTCTGCGGGCAGTACGCACTTAGTTGCTTTCCTTCTCATTTCTCTGGAGCGATGGAGGAAATGCTTTGTGCAGTGATGAGGGTCAGTAGTGCAGGCTCGCCCCCGACACCGAGAGCGTAGACCTGGAAGGGTGCTCGCCCGCAGACCCTTCCTCGGTGTCGGGGACGCCCTGACCTGGTGGGCAGGGAAGATGGGAGCTCATTTCGGTGGACGAAGAGGGTAGGGTGTCTGACGGTACCTCCGCATGCTGCTTTCCTTTTTGCCTCACGTGTTTGTCTCTGTCCCTGGACTTGTTCTCGCCCTTCGCTCTCCTGCCGCCGCGGACCTCCAGAGGAAGGAAGACGGACTCTGCGGAGATGGATTTAATTGAGGTCTTTCCAGCTTATCTTTGGCCATTGCATTGAGGGTTGCTTGCCTCAAAGTCCTTTAGCCCTTGATCTCCATTCAGGTGTACTCGTCTCTCTTACACAAACGTGTATTTTAGCTCCGTTGTGACTTGAATTGCTCGTTATCTCCTTCATCTGAGGTTTTGCTTGTTTGTCTTCTCTGGGAGTTTTCAAGATCAAAGATGTTGTGTTCCTATGACGTTGGCATTTTGTCTCTAACGAAGAGAGTAAGCGGCCGAGCTGGATGAGTCGGTACGTCTTCCCCGCGCCGCGTTGCCACGTTTGTTGGGCTGGCTGCTCCGGTTTCGGCCCGCGCGCCTCTGTAGGCGGGGAAGCAGCTCCACGGCCACGGCGGAAGATGTCACCCGTCGGCAGCGCGGTCCCTCGGCCTGCCTCGCTCGGGACCTGGCTGTGGAGGCACCGCGGTGGCCAAGGGATCTAGTCCAAGCCCTCTCGCTCTGAGTAGCTTCGTTTCGAGTGGCACTTGGCATAGGTTGCTGGTGCAGGCAGCATCGTTTTCTCATTTTTCACTTTATTATACGCCTGGGCCCCTGACAAAGCACAGCAATGGGAGGGGTAATTTGGCGTGTGTGCTCTTATTACATATTAGGTTAGTTTCCCTCTTTCCTGCCCTGGTTAAAGAAGAGGCTCTGGATGGCTTGCCGTAAAAGGCAGGTGCGTTGTGTGGAGCGGAGCCCTGTGACATGCTGCACCCGGAGGGGTTTGCTCTGGGAGCGCTGGGCTGTGTTCGCACCCGAGGGATGCGGTTACACTTGTTAGCCCAGTCGGCTTTCCAAGCAGCTCTGCTTCCCAAGATGGCTCATCAAGCCATGAGCACGGAGGCATGAAGACAAATGTTGGCAAAGGCTTTCTTCCCTGTGCCCGAGACGTTGGCTGTCAGAGCCCTCTACCTGTTGGAGAGGAGCCACGTGTGTTTCCAGGTTTGGGAGCCAGCACTGTCCCCCTTGGGCTCTTGGAGCAAGTCCCAGTCTCCGCACGTTCGACTCTTCCTCCGCCTGCACCTTCCCTTGCCGGGAGCCAGAGCAAGAAGCCAAGAACTAACTGTTTTTGGTTGTGTGGATTTTGCTGCTGTTTCTTCCCCCGCCTTGTTGCATCATTGACTGATGAGTATCTGGGTTGGTTGGACACTGAAGACTTTCACTTTCCTTTTTCTCTCTGGAGATAAATGTCAGTGATGCGGGAGTGGAGAGCTAAGTAAATATTTTGAATGCAGAGCAAAGGAGAAGGACTAATTTAGAAGCAGGTCCTTTGATTTATGCACCCGCAGGATTTCCCACAGCATGAGAACTAGGGGCTGTACAGTTATCCAGGGATGCTGATATTTAGCATCACCTTTTTTTTACCCCACTACATGCTAGTGACTTCTAAATACCCTTGCATGCCACGGTAAGTATGGGGAGGGCTCAGTGCTTTTCTTATGATAAATCCCACGCTAATCTTGGACAAAGGAAATGGTGGCGATGCCGGTGCTTGTGTGTAAGAACTTTTATTCGGTGCTGTTGGGGTGTTTGGGTCTTGCAAACCTGTCTGTCAAGGAAAGGGCCGCTTCGGTTCTCCCAGCTCTTCTGGGTGCCGGGTGACCGCGCTGGGCGGCGTGGCTCTGAACGTGCAGGCTTCGGGTAGGCATCCGGCGGCACGCTGCAGCGCCTCGTAGGGGAGCGTTTCGTTTTGAACTTCGTGAAATGGATTTACAAATAAATGTGAACCCAAAATATGTATTTTCCCCCAAATAAGAGAAATGAACTTTGCAAAGTTAGGCCTTTGGGGCCAGGAAGCAATGGCTAGAGAGGAACTCGGGGCTGGGAGAAGGTGGTCAGCAGCCCTGGGATGAAGGAGACAGGAAGGAGGAAGCGGGAACGTGACGGTCTAGAAGATCTGAGCGTTTCTCTGGGGTTACTTAGGAAAACCGATTCGTGCGTAAGCTGCCGGGATTGGCAGGGGGTTTCCGTGCTCCCTGGACTCGAGATACGGCGAAGGAGGGCGAGTCAGACGCACCTTCTGCGTTTCAAACCCCACGCCTGAGACGGGCTCCGGTCCCTGCCACGGGGGTTGTTGCTGAAGCCAGCAAGAGAGGAGGAGGGATGCGAATGAAAGAAAAATGTGGTGCTTTGAGTTCATATTCAGCAGCAATTGAAACGATGCCCGGTGAAAACTCGCTCTGTCTGTCTCTCTGATTTTAACGTTGCAGATGCATGTCTGTAGCGTCGCTGAGTTAGCACATCGGTGGTCTGCGTTGTCCAGGGGCGTTAACAAGGACACGAATGTCAGGCTCTGGGGGGAGCTGAGAAGGGACCGGGCGGGAGAAGAGGCCGTGCGGGACGGGAGCGTTTCTTGCTCGGTGCCTCCCTGCAGATCTCGGGTGTGGAGCACGTGCGTGGGCGTCTTGAGCGGTTCCTTCCAGGTGCGTGGAGGCGCGGGTACCCGAGCGCTCGGTGACCTGGGCGCCAGCGTGCAGGCCCGTGCTTACTGCCGTCAGATGAGAGGAGCTGGAGCTCTCCTTGCGTTGTTCCCGTCGGAAACCTGGATGCGAGGCCGGCTTGCGCACAGAGGCCGAGCGAGCCCTTTCCTCGGTGCAAGGGGCCTCCTGCCGGCGGAGCGGGAGCTGGGCGGCGCGTGGCTCGGCCGCTCGGACACGTTGGAGCTCCGTTGCCGCGGCTTGGTTTTGGTGTCGCAGTGGATGTAACCCCCGTGGCAGTCGCGTTTCATCTGGGATTTTTCTCCGATCCTGGGCTGGTTTGCGTGTTGGGCGAGCCCGGTTACCTCGACGGGGGACTTCCTCCAGTGGGAGGCGTGGAAGCCGTGACCTGCTCTGACGGTGGCGGGAGGCAGAAGGCCGCCTTCCTCGGGAGCGCGTGGTCAGTCGCTTCTGAACTCGGTCGACACCTCCCGAGTGGGCAGCTGTCCTGGGCATGGCCTAAAGACCCCTGTCCAGGGGATGTGCGGACCAGGCGCCTCGCCTTTTAGACCTGCAAGAGAATCGTTTTGGGAGATGAGACACGCTCCCTTTGTGGACTCTTTTAATCGTCTTTTTGGGAGTAGGATCTTCCTTCGGCTCTGAGGGTTAGGCAGCTGCAAACGTGCCCAGTAAGAGTACTGGTGGCAGAGAAGGAAGCGTGTGAGGACAGCAGCCCGCTGGCCCTGGCTCTCCCGCGGTGCTCGGCCGCCCCGGGCCTCGTCAGGCCGTGTCCGAACGGCGCGGTGGGAGATGCTGGCACGGCCCGGGCATTCACAGGAGGAGGCATGAGGTGGAGCGACCGGTGAGAGGCGCGGCAGGGCTCTGGATGCCTAGCGGTGTCCGATGCTGGCGCCGGCCCGAGAGTACCTGCTTTGCCTCGGCAAACTCCTGACCGCCTTCTAGGCGTCCATTTATTTATTAACTTCTCTCGCTGCCTTCTCCTTACCCTCAGTCCCAGTTTAATTAAAGCCAGGGAAAGTGCTGGCGTCTCATAGAAATGTTGCTGAGTCCCTCCTTTTGGATGCGAGCAGATGCCTGTGTGTGTGGGTTAGGGTCCCCAGCAGGGCTCCCTGGGGAGTCTTTGCAATCTTGGGCCAGCGTAGTTGGAAGCTGCAATTACTGCTCTGGCACTAATTACCTTGCCTAACATTAGATCAGTTTACATGGGGAGCTGGGAGACTGTCAGCAAAGGTCAGCTTGAGGGCTTCTAACTAAACAGCCCTCCTGCGATAGCTCTTTGAGCACAAAAAAAAAGACAGCAGTAGCAACGAGGGACGCTTGTGAAGACTCGCTCGTTCAGTAACCCTTTCCATCGGCCCTGTCCATCCTTGTCCCCTAGCCGGGGTGGGCTGCCGTCCGGAGGTGGGGAAGGTGGCCCAGAGCCGCTCGAGTTGTTAGAGGTGAGAGAGCTTTCCAGAGAGGCTTGCATTAATTAGCTCTCAGACCCACGTTCATCCGGGGCTTGTCCTGCATGCTGGGTGCGAAGCCCGGGCTCCAGCTTTGGTTCTTGATCCTTTTTCTCTTTCGAGGGACAAAGGAGGAGGTTGGCGAGTCGGTTTTTAAAGCAGACTAGATACCTCGTGGAAGGAGCAGGACGCGCGGCGCCTGCACAGAAGCGCGGTACAGAAGTGGTTGCGAGCACAGCGACGCCAGCAGCCCAGGAGCCTCTCTTGCCAGAGGCATGGCCAAGTAGTACTCGGGACAGTGCTGATCCCAAATCCTGTTACACGTCTTGCACATTTCTGCCCCGGTTCTTATGGATTCTGTTCAGCGCCCACGTGCCTGGGGTGAGCAAAAGCAAAACTGCGTGGGCAGCGTCCAGATTAATTCCTTCTCGCTTCCAGGCCTTCCGAGAGAAGCGCCGGTCTGATGCACTGAGCCAAGCCATGGCATCGGCTGCTTAGGGCCACACCAGACCTCACCTTTGCGCGAGGCTCCTGTCTGAGTGGGAGCAAAGGGGAGCCTCGGCTGGCCTGGAGAGACTTGAGCTTCGCCTCCTTGCTGCTCCGGGTCTCTGAACTGACCCGTGACCCACGAAAGGGGACGGGAAGTTGTGCGCGAGCACCTGATACAAAGCAGGGGTCACTCTCCCAGTGCCATTTGGCACCATTAATGTTGCAGAGTGAATTTCTACCGGTTTAAGATGGGAAGCGAATGAATATCAGATAGCCGATGAGTGCAGGTAGAGCTGAGGGAGGCTGTATGACATTACTCATGCTGGCTCCAGCGCTCTGGTCAGAGTCCAACATCCCTTCGCTTGGCAAAGGTCCCATACTGACAAATGCTTGGCTCATCTGTCTTGTGTCTTATCTGGAAGACGGTGTTTTCAGCAGTGCTACAGCCCTGGCTGGCTAATTTGTGAGAGAGGTGAGTCTTGTGAGAAGGGTCTGGATGAGCAGCGGAGGGGCCTGCCGAATTGGGGAGTTATTGCACGGCAAGAGAGCAGTATGAAAGGGGGCGTGGGGGCGAGAGGAGTGGAGCCTCCCTGCCTAGTCCTGGGGAGCTGCTAATTGGGATCTGCTCTGATACAATAATAAGTGTCCTCACAGGTACAGAGTTAATTTTCCACGTGCCACCTGTAATTACTCACAGGGAATGACCCGGATGGTGTCAGACAGCCAGCAGGAACAGCAGTAGGGTCCGAACAGCGACAGAGCATTCGTCTCTGGATGAGAATACAGATCTTGCTAACGAGTTGGTATCGGTTTGTCCCTGGGCTGTCGCAGGCACTTATCTGACTCCTCGCGATGTTTGTGTTTCTCCTCTCGCCGTTTGGTGAAGTGGAAAAGTTATCCCCATTGCAGGGGTGGGGAGCTGAGGCAGAGGGATGGAAACAGCAAGCAATATCTGTAAAATAAAATCTTCCATCTAAGCACTGTTTAACTTGCAGAAAAGTAGGTATCGTTGGGGAATCCCCCTTGATTTTTTTTTTCCCAGTGGGTTCCACGGAAATGGGTAGTACACTCAGACATCCCCCATTTTCATCAGTGACCCTGTTGGAAATAATTGTTGAATATATTTGCAGATCCTGTAGCGCCTGGCAGGCTGGTGGATGAGGATGAGGATGAGGATGAGGATGGGGCAGTCTCGCAGAGAGATCTGGATCGCTTGGTTAGCTGGAAGTGTTCACGTGCCAGGCGCGTTCTGCTAGAGCCCCGGGGCAGACGCGACATCTAGAAGCAGGGGCGCAGACCGCCGCGGCAGCCCGTCCTCTGGGGAACAGAGTCTGGCAAGGGTCTCGGGTCCACCTGGACAGAGCTGAGCCCGAGCTCCCGACACGAGGAGCTCTGTGACCCTGGCATGTAATGGGAATCTCGAGTAGGAGTCTGGGGGCAGTTTTATTTCTGGGAATGGTGAGGGCAAGACCGCTATCATGGACCACGTGCATTTGATATCTGTTGTTGTTGTTTTAAAGGATGTTAAAAATTGGAGACGAGCCAAGCGAATGATTTGAAGCGCAGAGGGAGTGCTGTCTAGCAGGGGTTTTAAGGCGCTCGATCTGTTTAGCTGATCAGCAAGAAGATTGAGGCAACTTTATTAGGATGTGCGAGCCCCTTCGTGGGGAGAAGATACCGGGTATTAAGGGGCTCTCTAATCTAGTGGGGAGAGGTCTGCTGAGAGCCAGAGACTAGGTGCGGAAAGCCAGGCAAATCGTAGGGCAGGTGATTAATTACTGGACCGAACCCCCTGGAGGGCTGACCCCTATCCTGGCCAATGTACGCCTTTACCAGGATAGCTAGCTGTCTCGGACAGGCCAGCACAGGGCTGCTGAGCTGGCACGAAGCACCGCTGTGCAGGTGAGACCGTGGGCACAGGCTGGTGCTTCGCTCGCACAGCGCAGCGTGCCCGGGCCCGGCGCGGTGGGAGGTGGGTGGGCTGCGGCGTGCAGGAGGTCACACTGGGTGCGCGGAGCTTGAACTCGGGTCTCCCAGCTCTCGAGGACGTGCCTGAAGCGCTGCGTCGGCTTTCCTGCGCCGTGCCACCAACATTACTGCTCGGGCTGCCACGGTTGCTTGGTGGCTCCTCTGGCGTCCGTGGCTCAGAGTAGGGCATGCCGCCGTCTGTGGAGGGCGCAGGGCTTCGTACGGGAGACTTGTAGTGTTTGCCTCCATCCGCCCATCTCCAAGACGTGTGTTTGAGTCCTTCCAGCCACGAGCTCCAAACGAGTCTGGACGTTCACGTAACGTGGTGTTTCTTGAAGCTGAATACCCGCTGGGACTAGAGCGAGCTGCAGACGGGAAACGTGCCAGCATTTCCCAATCGGCACAGAAAGTGGGGCCGGGCCCTGGCCGTGTTCCTAAGCCTCTTCCTCTGCTCCCTTTCTCCTCCAGGAGTTGGGTGGATAGAGAGGCACGGGGGGGTAAGCGGTCCAGGACCCGGCTCTCCAGCAATGCGACCCAGTGCGTCACAGCGGGACCTCGCAGATGAAGATGAAGCGAACGCCGGTCGCTGCTTTGGCGTGGCGGGGCGCGGAGGACTCCGGTTCCAGTCCGAGGGGTTTTCAGACAGAAGATTATGGCCTGGCAGTTCTTTATTATTTTTGTAAAAGGCTCAAGGAAGCACTAGGAGCATCTTGCAGGCACCCTGCAATTATCATAATAAACAGTTTTATCATCTGCTTGGCAATCAATAATGTGGCTTATGCTGCTTTAGTATCTCAGTGGTATTGATTACCTTAACAACTGTGCTGCGGTCAGCTTCTGTTAACCCCTGCCCTGCCGAGAGGGGAGAGGCAGCCCCGCGGGCCGCTTCGAAAGCACGGGGGCCAAAACCAGCTTCTGTCCGGAGAGGCTCGACTCGGTTTTAAAACCGGGAACGGGGAGCCTCGCCGCCTACTCCCTCTACCTGACATTTAAAACAATTAGAGCAGTAGCATTAAAACGGGACTCAGAATTTGAATATTGGAAGCTGAATTCTCTCTCTTGGCCTCTCCTGCTTGGGAGGTTTTGATTGCCGCAGTAGCGGCTGTGTTGTGCCTTCCTGGAAGAGGGTTTGCCCAGGCGTGGGACATGGCTTGAGATCCCCGTGTCTTGCGTGTGTGTTGGCCCTGGGATTAACAGATAGGTAGCTCTTTATCCGGAGAGCAGAGACCCGCTGGAGTTGGACACGAGCAGGAGCTCAGCGCTGTCGGATGTGGCCTGGCTCGGCACGGGCGTTTCTTCCGTTCGGAGACTGCCCGGGAACTGGTTAAACTGCTGGCGCGGAGCTGCGTCTCTGCTCGCTTGGTCTACAGGAATGTGCTATCCATTAGGCGCAGAAACGGGAGCTCACTCTTGAGACCTCCTTGATCCTGCAGTAGCAGCCCCGAGCGTGGACAGGGGAAGGAGGGTGTTTCCCGCAGCCATGATGGGCCCGGAGCCGCACGGGAGGCAAGGGTTTGGAGAGCTCAGTTATGCTGTGAGAGAGATTTTTCCATGTTGACTAAGTGAACCCTTGGGGGCATTTTAACAGCCTTGCCATGCTCCGCTCCGCTCCCAGCAGAGCCGCCTGTGCGTAACAATAGCAGTCTAGTTGCTCATTCCAGTTTGGGAGGCCGGAGGATTTGTTTGCTAGCGCTCCTGTCCGAGGCAGGGCTGCTTCCCGGGCCCCGGCAGGTCCTCGGTCCCGCGGCCCACTCGTTCCCTAATGGAATTTCCCATCATCTACCGCCCTGCTGATTTCTGATCAATGAAAATGAAATTGCATCACCTCCTCAGAGGCTCCACGTATGGCTGCAGCTTCCAGCTGTGTCAGTTCCGGTAAGATAATCTCATCAGGCGTGCGCGAGGCTAATAGGAAATAAAAATAAACCCCCACAATTAGCGAACAACAGAGTAACACTTTCAGTCCTGGAGGCCAGGGGCAGAGAGGTGGTGACTCTCCGCGCCCGCCCTGCCAGGGGCCTGGCCAGCGTGGGGTGCGCCTGCACGTGGCGTGGATCCATTCGGGGGCCCCTGGCACCTCGCTCTGTTCAGGATTCAGGTGACCTATTTGGTAGGTGAGGGTGGAAAGTTTGACCACGGCTCACTTGGCTTCAAAGTCCTACAGAGACCAGCTGAAGGGAGGCAGAGTCTGGTGTGGACTCCAGGCTTGGAGCCACTGGGGTGGGACTGGGCATGGGTGCTGCGCGCAGGGGCATCGCTTGGTACGGCGGAGGAGACCTGGCTGCGTCCGAAGCAGTGCCGAGTCCAGACCCGGCAGTAGGTGCCGGCTCCTGGTGCCAGAACAGCTGTTCTGGAAACCGCTCTCTTTGGGTCAGCGAAGACGTTTTGTACACACGTACGGGCTCTCTCAGCCACGGTGTCAGCTTCACGCGGCGTGTCGGTATAACTTTCCTTGTGGGAAGGAAAAGGTACCGTTTGGGCTTATCTTAAACCAAAGCCGTGTTGAACAAAACTTGAAAAAGGCCCCGACATGCTGGAGCGTGTCTGCAGGGGAATTGGTCGCACTAGTAATTGTGGTTGAATTCATACCTGTGGCTGCTTCGGGAGCTTTGAATGTAGGCAAGCTTTCACTTCATCTTTAGGGAAGGAAATAAAAAACAGTGATTTCAAAGGGAGACTTCTGTTCGTCCCACTCCCTAAACACTTTCTTAGCCAGGGTTTCTGCAGCTGAGCTATTGCTTCCCCTGGGTACTCCAGGTCACGTTGTCCTCCAGCTGAAGCGGTCTCGCTGCAGCGGACCTGGTCTGCCTCTGCAGCATACTTGCATGGGAGCACGGCTAGGGCCATCGCTTAAAACTCAAACTCTTCTTGGAAAACAAAATGACGGTCTGCGGATGTGTCCCGTGCCAGTGGGAGCGGGTTATGGGGCCTGCGCAGTGCTGGCCTAGCGCGCTTGACTTCTGCGATGCCAGGGCTGGCCTCTCGCTGCCTGTCCTATGTACAGGCCTTTGCCGGGTGGGAAACGAGGTTTGAGCCTTGACCTCTGCAGCTGGGCTGTTTTCTAGCAAGTGGATCAGAGTCCTCTAAGCCTTGTGGCTTGCACGCGGCCTTTGATGGGAGCACATTCGTGGTACGGGCAGGCTGCTGGGAGAGGGAAGGAAAATGCCACGTGACAGCACTGCTTCGGTGGTTCAGACTCGAGGAATATTTGGTGGGGTTTTGACAAGCTGTGGGGCCTGCAGAGACTGGCTGTCTCGAGACACCTGTGTGGACGGGTATGTTTGTGCAGCTGTGAAAGTGTCTGGAGCACTTGTCCGAGAGGGGGGAGAATGAGCGGGGGCTGTTGGGAGGGGGCGGCCAGAGTCCCAGGCACGGTTGAAAAGCGGGAACTAAAACTTCCCGGAGTCATTGGTGCTACTTGGAGAACGCAGTCCGATGACGATCCTCGTGGGGGAAGAGGAAGTGAACTTTGCAACCTAACCAGAATTTTAGCGTGGTGTTTTGTCTGTAATTGCGTCTGCTTTTTAAAAGGGAAAGAGAGAACCTGTAGCTGTGCCACGTCGGGCTGCGATAGTACGTGGCCCTGCAAGAGGAGCAGCGTCACGCTGAGAGCGCTTGGATGGTGGCTCGCACGAGGCTGCGGGAAGCGCTGCCAGCAATACCTGGCGTGACCAGCGCTGAGTGTTGCGTGTCCCCCGGACCTGGTGAAGGCGGCACTGTCTTCTGGATGGTGCACACTTCTTGGGTGGAAGGGGCTACGCTGTTATCTGGCACAGCAGGGCCCCAGGCAACAGCCACGGTGGTCTTCAAAGAAAATCTGGCCCAAGGAAGACATTCGCTACCAAACTCATCCAACCTGGATGCAGTGCGTCTGCCTCTTGCTTGAGCCTGGAGACCATGGGGACCGTGGTCCGTACGCACTTGCCCCCTGCACAGCAGTCCTGACCAGGCTGCCCCAGCCGGTCTCTGAGGACACCTGGACTTCCCGTCTTGGCTGACTTCAACGTCCACGCTCAGCCGGGCTTTGCAGGCCTGGAGCAGGACTTCGTCGCCTCTGTGACTGCTGCGGAGCTATCCCAACTGGTAACGGGGCCAGCACGTGAGACTAGGCAGCCTACGGACCTAGTGTTTCGAGCCCACCTGGATACAGGGCCCGGCTCATCAGTGGGGGTCATCGAGATACCTCTGTCCTGGCTGGACCCCTGTCATCTAAGGAGGCCGGTGCCTGTCCCTCGATGCCCCCGCTGTGCCGATCCGCCCCAGAGACCCCTGGAGCCAGTGGGATTCCCAGTAACCTTGATGGCTGCTCTGCCGATGGCCCGGACGGTTTGTGGGGCGAAAAAACCAAATCGCGAATCCCGTAATAGGAGGGGTGAGGCCTCGCGCGTTGGGAACGTGCCAAGAGACGTGGGTGCGGCACCCCAGATTTTGCAGGGCCCGAGGAGGGCAAGTGGACCGATTTCTTCCTCTTTGCTACTTCTTCAAGTTGGCTTTCAGACCTGGGCCTGCCGTGCGGTGGCGGGTTGTGCTTGGGCCGTGCTGGCAAGGATACCTCTGAGTGAAAGGGCTGGAAATAAATGGAGGCTTGGATTTTGGGGCAAAGGGTCCGTTTCTACAACTGTAGGATCCTGCCATGCGCAGCCTCTGGGTAAAAAGCAACACGGAAACGTGTGCGCGCCACGTCCCCCAGCGAAGCTTTCCGAACAAGCGCCAGGTCCTGTGAGCCTGGATGACGCGTGTCGTTTTTAAGCCCCAGCTGCCTTCTTTTCTGTTCTGTGGAGAAGTGTGATTGACCTTCATTTGCTGCTTTCACCAAAACGCCTGTTTTCTGCGGGGGATAAGTGCACATAACTGCCAGCTTTTTGTCAGGCCCCCTTTGGCACAAGTTCTAGGTCATTTGTGTCTCAGAGGGCAGCAAGTTGATTTTTGCTTGGTGCAATCGCTGGGTTAAAGGTTCAGCAAATATCAGGCCAAAGTTAATACCAAAAGCTTGATGAGAACGAGGAGCTGCATTTGAGCTTCCCCATGCTGTAGTTCGGGCTTTGGCTGCAGCTCGGGACCCAGCTGCCACCGCGTGCCACGGATGTCCTGCTCCGGCGTGCGGGCCAGAGGTTGCTGACCCCTGCTTCGGTTGGTCTGCGAGGGGGCCAGGGCTGAGCGTGGCCCATCTGTTCACGCGGGGACCCTTTCTCCCATTTCCATGCCAGCCCCTGAGCCCCACAGCTTCCAGTCCTGTCCTGTTTAGCATTGCTTTGCTTCCTGCTGCTTGGAAAGCTGTTTATGCTAATGATCCCGTGAAGATCAGAGGGACTGGCTGTGCCTGTGCGTGTGAGCCCGGTTGCGTGTCCTGCCCCGTTAATGAGCATGCACAGGACAACACTTGTTTGTGTTGTCAGCGTGCCAGCTCTGGAGCCCTGTACCAGAGCCAGCTGCCCATGGCAAACCCTCAACATGGCTTTCT
The DNA here is from genome assembly GCA_030014935.1 of Caiman crocodilus. NCBI lineage: Eukaryota > Metazoa > Chordata > Crocodylia > Alligatoridae > Caiman > Caiman crocodilus. Next base: position 625,108 of record JAGPOW010002791.1, on the reverse strand, counting down.
TCCTGCTGGGAGGAGAACAACGCTTCGGAGGTGCCTGTTGCGAGCCTTTCCTTTCCTCGGGTGATCTTTCGTGGCACCCTCTCCCAGTGCCTTGTGCCCTCCGGCGCCGGCTGGCAGGTCTCCCGCAGACCGTGGCTGGACGCGGAAAGTTCCCGGGAAGCCGGTGGCTTCTGACGTCTGGAAGGGCAGCAGGCTGGTTCGCGAAAGGGGGACGCTGCCACGGGAAGGCCAGGCTGCCGTCAGCAGGTGTCGAACCGCTGAAGAGCAATGCCGGTTCGACTCGGCGGGACGAGCAGAGGTTGCTAGTGGCACCCGGGGTTTACGGGAGCCGGGAGGGCGGCTTGGGACGACGGGCTGGCACGGGGACGTGTGCAGGGAACCTTTCAGAGCAGCCCAGGGCAGGAAGGAAGCATCCCTGGCTAGGTTTTGCTCTTGCTCGTTGGATCGTCAGTCAAGCCAAACACCAGCGTGCCCGTAAATCCGAGCGAGCAGCCGCGTGGGTCCTGCTTGGCACGGGGCAGGGACGTAAGAGGTGCGTCGGGCACTTGGCTGTGCTCGCGCGTCCTTTTGTCACTTAAGGGCAGCGGGAAGAGTCTCTCGTCTTGTCCGATCCTTGGGGCACTTTGGGGAAGACGCTGTCGTGTGAAACGAGTTTCTCTCCTCTCGGTGAGTAAATGAGATCCCTGGTTCGTTTCCTCATTTGGAAGTGCTTAGTACGAGTGCTAGAGAGCCAACGCAAGGGGATGGTGGAAACCCCTTTGGCACACGTACGCCCCTTGTACGCTTCACATTTTGGTCTTTAAGCACCGTTTTTATCCCTGTTTTCCAAGGCATGTTGCGGATTCCTCCGTTTTCACTGGAGCGGTGAGAATACCCGCCTGCCAGCCTCTCCGGCCTGTTGTACGAGGAGTGAGGACCTGGAGTGTCCCTCCTCTAGTACGTCTGAAAGACGGCGCCCAGTGAAGCCAGGAATTGAGAGTAGAGGTTGAAAGAGGTTGTGTAGCCTGAACCGCTGGGGTTTCGGCCGGTTCTGGGAGCTAAGCGAGAGTGCCTCCTGGGCTGGACGCCGACCTTCCCTCGTTTGTTTGAACAAATCTGCCGTAGGAACGTCGTGGTGACGGCCCGCTCGTGCATCCTTGTTTCACCTTTCCTGCACCTGTCCTGTGCATTGAGGCGGGGGTCCCGCAAGTAAAAATTGGCCCGTTCCTGGAATTGGAGTGAAATGTGCATTTGCACAAGAGGGGACAGTATTTAAGTTGCATGGGCCAGGCTTGTAAAGGAAGAGTGCTTGGCCTTGCAGCCTAACTAACCAGGTCTGGACATCTTTCTGTGCATAATTGTTCCTTTCAAGCGGCACAGCACAGGAAAAGTGAAAACAAGTGCTGTTATGCGCATGTATAGCCCAGCCTCAGTAGGGCAGAGCGCCCCAAGTTTCCGCTCTGGTGCAGCTTTGCCCCCTGGTTACAAGACTGAACTTGCAGCAGGTGAAGGCCGTTGTCCCGACGCGGACTGGACTGATGGGGCTGGAGCTGGGATTCTGGGAGTCTGGCTTGGCTCTCGTCCCTTCTGCTCTTTCCTGTCCAACAAGTCACCGGGCAGGTCCCGGTTGTCACCAGCCCAGCATCGGTTTGGCCGGGGCAGGAGCATGCTGCCAGCCGCACCGGCACGCGTGCGCGGGGGATAGGAGGGGCTTTCGAACCGTCCGCGTCTCGGCGACATACGTCCCACGTCTCGTCACGCAGTGGGAGGTACTGCTTGGATCCAATGACTTTTGCTGGGCAGATTGCACCCAGCTGATGCAAGATGCCCCAAAATGTCGCAAGGTCGGTCTTTCACGCTGGAACGTGCCCTCTCCTGGCAAAGGACGCGGTCTGCGGCTTGCCTCCCCCGGGGTCCACGAGCTTCCCACTGCCGTGGGTGGTCGTGTGGTGTCTGGGAAAACGCTTCGTTCTTCGCGTCTCTGTTTCCCGACGCCTGCTCTTCACGTCCTGTCGTGGCGCGTGCTGCTGTCCGCTTAGCGTACATGGGGATCGGGGATTAGAGGCCAGCACAAGCGCGGCTGGGTTTTGGGAGCCCCACAGCAGTGCTAGGAGACTGTGGAAGGCTCCCGGGCTCAGGGGCGCCCACACTTGCATGTCTACAATTTTGGGGGCATAGTAAATGCTCTTCCCTCCCCCCTGCCTGTTTGCAGGACGAGCGATGCTACGAGCACTGCCTTGGAAGAGTCTCCCTCAATACTGGCACCGTGTCCCTTTCCCTGCGTGCAGATCCCCTGTGAAACCTCGGCTTCGTGCACCCTTCCCTCCTCCCCGTGCCGGTGCCGGGATGCTCGGAGCGGCTTGGTGCAGCTCCAGGGCTGCCCTACTTTCAGAGCACGGCACTTTGGGTCCAGCTGACAGGTGTGTTAAGGCTGGATGCTAATTCAGGGCACTCTTGCAGTACACATTTGCTCTATTGATTTCTAGAGTGCTTCTTGGCCTAACAGCGAGGTGCATATTTACAAAGTTAAAGCCAGGCTTACATAACTTCCCACAATAGGGAGCACTCAAGAGCTGTTGCTGCCCATCGGCACGTTCGCCGCAGGCCGTGTTTTTCTCCAGCACCGAGGCACGAAGCGGGCGTCGGAAGCTGGCCAGACGGAGCAACCAGGGCCGGGGGCTGGCTGCTGTGCCCCGCGGGGCTCGGGCGCTGTCCTGCCCCGGGCGCTCGGGGAGGGCAGCGCGTCTGGGCGCCTGCCAGGGGCACGGCCGCAGTATCTGCCGCTGTCTCTTGCTCGGCCCTCGCTCCCCTTTCCCTGGTGCCGCGTGGTGGGTCGTTAGCAGAGGAACAGTTTCTCACTGTCTCCTTCTCCTTTTGTTTTCCTCCCTCCTCATTGCTTTGAGTCTTGGTTTACTGCCAAACAGCCTCTTGTGAAAGGGCCGCCTAATTAACCCCGTGCTAATTAACAATTTAAAATTACACAGCATGGCTGTTCGTATTTAATTCTCGGGAAGCCTGGGCAACAGCAGGACCCCGCTTCTCCCCTCGCCGGTGCAGGCGCGGCCCTCGAGGGGCGCGGGAGCGCGCTGGTCCAGCGCCGAGCTCGTCCTGGGGACCCGGAGGTGGCCGACTGTGCAGGGAGCCAGGGCTTGGGTGCGGGGGACCTTCAGCGGGTGCTGGGGTTGACTCGGCGTATTTTGGCTGCAAAAGAGGGAGCTGGGCTTAGTGGGGACTCGAGGAACGTCGTCGGGATGTTTCGATGTAAAGTCTCGCTCGTGTGCCTCCCGCCTGAATGCAGCTTAGTCCCAAGCAGAGCGCTCTTCGGGGGTGCGGATACCACCCCGTCATTCCTCGGTTCCCAGGGCCTGGGGAAACGGGGCCTGCAGACGGAGGCAAAGGGACGGATGCAGGGGGTGGAAGAGCGTTCCGAGCGGAAGCGGAGCTGGGGCGGCAGAAGTGGGAAGGCCGGTCGAGGCGGTGGAGAAGAGGCTGGCGGAGCGATGGAAGGAGAGCTCTTCCCTCCGGCTCGCTGCAGTGTGTGTGCACGGGGAGGCTTTGGGTTCGCAGACTGTTCTCTCTATGACTGAAGTTCATTGATTTTACGGGAAACCATGTTTACAGACAGTGCTGATCGACCTGACGAGTTGACTTCTGCCTCCTTTAAGTAAGAACTACCTTTTCTTATTGACTGGCTGATAAACAGAGAGAGAGGAGGGAGAGATGGGAAGAGGATGGGGAAGTGCTGGATGCAGAAAGGATCGGCCTGTCCTCAAGTACGTTCTGCCCCTGCGCTGAGCCGGTCGCAGGATGTTAAACTTCGTGGGGCCGGGGTGGAAGAAGAGGCGAGACGTTGGCGTCGCACTGATGGTGCAGCAGTCCCCATTGCTGCCGGGTTTGCTTGAACCGGAGCATTTGACTCCTCGCGCTAAGGGGCCGGTGTCGGCAGTCTGTGCGCACGTGGAAGTGCACCTTCCTGTTTCCCTGCCTCGGCCCCGCCGGGCAGAGTTGCTCATGTCCTGCAGGTGAGCAAGGAAGCCCGGCAGCTGAGGACCGAAATCTGTCCCGGGGCGGCCGGAAGCGGTGCTGGCACGCGAACGTTTGCTTGCCAGAGATGGCTTCTGAGTTTCAGGACGTGGCAGAAGAAAGCAAAGTTCTTGAAAGCAGCGTTTCCTTAGCTGCTTAACTTGTTGAGTAGGGGAAGAGTTGTTAGAGCAACAGAGAGGCAGAAAAGCCCACCAATTAATTGGTAAACGCTTGCAGGTTTCTCTGGCCTGGCCTGGCTTGGAGAGGAGATTGGCTTTCCTGTCAATAAACAAGTCCCCAGTGCAGCATCAAAGCCGCAGTCCTTTATCAATCGCGGCCTCCTCTTCCCGCATGTTCCTGTAACTTACCAAGCATTTATGACATTGATTTTACAATCAGGCTGTTAACCCTCCCGCCCCATCGGCTCTGCTAGCCCTCTTGGCCCACCTGTCAATCAGGCGTCCTTCCCCGCTCAGGTGCGGTCCCGGTCCCAGCGCCGCGCCACGTCGGCTGGCCGTCCTGCGAGCCTGTTGCACTCTCCAGTCCGGGGCTGGCCCTGTTGTTTCGGTTTTGTGTAAACGAGTAATATCGCATAAACGAGACCCATGACGTAGTCACGCTTAGGAGGTTACAAAGAGAGCCAGTTTCTTGCACACCATCATTTTAATGTGCCAGGAGTTGATTCTCCCGTGAGTAGACACGGCTAGCTTTCTGGAGGAAGGTGCGACTCTCTTCTGCTGCATTTTCCGGCCTAGATGCGCGTTCCCGGAAGAGAGCTGCTTTCTCAAGACACCGGGCAGTCGCTGCCTCAAGGGGATGCAGGATTTGGTTTGGGTTTCTGTTGGTTTGTCTTGATTTTTTTGCGTGCAGACAAGTTGGGCTCCCATTGGTTTGGCTGGGAGCCTCATCCATTGTCAATCCATGCGGCAGAAGTAATGTGAACAAACGCAGCGGGCCGGGTGTTCGGGGCTGACTAAGCACGTCGCGCAGACCAACAGGAACCGGTCTGGGAGAAGGGCCGGCAGACCCAAGTGTTACTGGGCTGAGTCTGGTAGGTGCAGGGCGTTCCAGTCGCGGCGTTAAAACTGCTTCCCAGGGCGAGGAGCTATCTGCCGGTGGCAGGTGCCTTTCCGAGTTTCTACTTCAGGGTAATTTAATTTTTGAGCCTTGGTTAAGGTTGGAGCCAGGAGCGTGAAGTCGGGCGGCACCACGGTCTCTGCCTTTGTTCCGGATTATCCCCGGGTGCGGTGCAGCGCAGGGCAGAGCGGCTCGTGGTCCTCGATGCCGATGTCGGTCAGACCCGGGCGAGGTTCGTTGTGGCGGCGCGCGGATGAGTACTCCGTTCAGTTGCAGACTTGAGCCTTTGCAAGGCCATGGCCGCCTGGTTGCTTGTGCATCACGGCTACTAGGTCCGTAACTCGGGCTAGAAGGTGTCAGGTGAATTTTGAAACTCTGATTGTAACACTTAGCATTTAAATAGCACTTTTAATCACCAAAGCCCTGATTAGTTAGTGCTGAAAGAGGCCATCACGTGGTAACAGGCGGCTAATTAGAGTGCTGGTCAAAGTGAGAGGGCGGCAGAAAAGGCAACTGCAATGCTGGCTTGTATCTCAGCAGGCATTGCGTCTATAGGTCAGTGCAGCTGAACTCCGCCGGACGGCCAGTTTGACCAGGCCAGGTTTGTGTTCGGTTTGGAGCTCCCCGCAAACGGAGAAATATTGACTAGTTAGAGGAGGAACATCAGAGGCCAAGGATCTGTGACCATTGAAAACAATTCCCTGGATATAAATGTGTTACTTGGGTTGACACAATGAGGCTTAATTAGGAGCAATGGTATAGTACTAAGAAATGAAAAAACTGGCCCTGACCACCAGCGAGAAGCCCTGACCAGGATGCATTTGAGCAAGGGCTTGGAGACGGTCTCCCGGAGCGGTGGACGTGGCAGTACTCCAGCTGACAGCTCGGCTGGACTAGACCGCAGGAAAAGCACTGTAGGGACAAGTCCTGCAATGGTAGAAGCATCTCCTAGGTGACTTCTGGGTTTGTGAGCTCTGATTTCTGTGGGTTTTGGCAACGAGATGATGATAAGAAGACCACTGGACTTCCACTGGTGTAATACCCACACTCTGCAGAGAGGAAAGGCGTATCTCCCCGGGCGGAGGGGAGGGGACGGGGGAAGAGGCGGTGGGAGGCCGTCTATCTGTACAGGTCCTACCCACAACTCTCTTATTTTTGACTATCCGTATCATTCAGCGAACTCCCAGTACTTTGCAATCCATTATTAGCGGTGGGTGGTGGTTATAGTGTGGTAGTCCTGCAGAGCCTAGCCACGGCCGGTCCCTTTGTGCCTGTAAGTACCGTAAAGGTGTCGCCTGCCCAAAGCGCTGACTACCAAAGCCGGGCACGAGAAAGCGTGTAAGGCAGCAAACCGGGAGCAGGAGGAAACGGCGAGACGGTTGTTCTTGGGGAACTAGCTGGTGATCACCGCTCGCGGCGTGGGTCGCTCCTGCCAGGGCGTTGTGTAGACGTTGCACCTCTGGTGGGTCTCGGGGAGGGGGCCGGGGTAGCGCGCTGGTCGTGGGAGGGTGCGAGGGAGAAGCATGAAGGGGCTTGCACGAAAGGGACATTTCTCGAAGGGAAATCCTGCCTGGCGGTCTTGACTCAGGTAGGGCAGTGATGGTTGTGGTTCTCTGCAAGAAGTGCAGGACCAAAACAGTCCATGAAGGACCTTAAATATCGTGACCAAATAGCTCATGCTTGTTAGGGGAGGGTGGGGAAGGATGCAGAGGGGCATGGGGAAGATGCGGCTCAAGTGGCCAGGCTGGCGTAGTATACCGAAAGGGGAAGCTGGGATAGCAGAGTTATGGGGTGCTGAGGACCTGGAAGAGTTTGGGCTTTCTAGGTAGCAGGAAGACCAGATCTCAGTGTTACCAAGAAGGTGCAGGAAGCTGGATGCATCCTGCGGGTCTGGAGGGAGGGCAGGGTCGAGCGCAGCGGGGACGGGGGGAGAGCGGCCGGGGCAGTCGTGAGCACAGCTTGGGCCGTGTTGAACTGGGCTGCCGCCTCAACGTGCAGAGAAGGTACCGGGAGGCAGCGGTTTGTCTGACTTGTCCCAGCCGGCGAGGTGCGTTTGGGTCCTTGGCTTAGCGGTGGTGCAGCCCTGTGTCTGTGCGACGGGATGCTGGAGGGCGGAGGGAGCCAGAAGCGGGGCGCCGGGGGCTCCCTGCTAAAATCTGCCGCGGGGCTGGCTCAAGGCGTCTCTCCAAAGGCTCATCCGGCTTGAAATTCTTGTGTTAATATTTTTTAAAGGCTCTCGGCCGTTTGGGGCGAAACGCTGCGGCTACCGTCTTCGGCAGGGTCTCGCACGCGTGCCACCGTGCTCCTCGCCGGTCTCTCCAGGAGTCTCTTGCTTCAAAAAGAGGGGCCTGGCCCCCTCCTCTTCCGCCTCCCTCGTGACCAGGCGCGCTCGGTGGTTTCGCTGGCTTCGTCCGTCGGCCTCACCCTCGCTGCTTTAAGCCAGCCCCGCGCTTCAGGAGCTCGTTAGTGAGCCGCTCGCTATCGTGCAGCCCCCGGGCCGTGTGATGACTGTCTGTGCGGGCTGTGCCTTCTCGCTGACTTACTCGCCTTTCTGATTCTGTCTTTCTCCCCCCTTCTGTTTGCCTTTCAGGTCCGAGCCGTACTGGGTGCAATGAAAGCTCCATGCAGGCCTTACCATGGAAGGCTGTGACTCGCCTGTCATCTCTGGGAAGGACAATGGGTGCAGCATCCCTCAGCACCAGCAATGGACTGAACTTAACAGCACCCACCTCCCTGACAAACCCAGTACTATGGAGCAGTCCGCAACGGAAAACCACGGGCCCCTGGACAGCCTGAGGGTCCCCTTTAATGAGCGCATCCCAGACAGCACCAACTCGGCTGGCCCCAATACGGAGTCCACGAGCAAAGAGGTCAGCTGCAACGAATGCTCAGCCTCCTTCGCCAGTTTACAGACCTACATGGAGCACCATTGCCCCAGTGCTCGCCCCCCGCCTCCGCTGAAGGAGGAGAGTGGGAGCGACACCAGTGAGGAGGGGGACGAGGAGAGCGATGTGGAGAACCTGGCTGGTGAGATCGTCTACCAGCCAGACGGCTCGGCATACATTGTCGAAAGCGTCAGCCAGTTGATCCAAAGCGGGGGAGCCTGTAGCAGTGGCAATGGCAACAGCAGTGGGGCTCTCCCTTCGCTCTTTATGAACTCTCTACCCAATGCGGGGGGCAAGCAAGGGGACCCCTCCTCTGCTGCCCCCGTCTACCCACAGATCATTAATACTTTCCACATAGCCTCATCCTTCGGGAAATGGTTTGAGGGCTCAGACCAGTCCTTCCCGAATACCTCAGCCCTGACGGGCATCAGCCCCGTCCTGCACAGCTTCCGCGTTTTCGATGTGCGACACAAAAGCAACAAGGATTACCTGAACAGCGACGGTTCTGCCAAAAGTTCCTGTGTATCCAAAGATGTTCCCAACAATGTGGACCTGTCCAAATTTGATGGCTTTGTGCTCTATGGGAAGAGGAAGCCCATCCTGATGTGTTTCTTGTGCAAGCTGTCCTTTGGGTATGTCCGCTCGTTTGTGACCCATGCAGTGCATGACCATCGAATGACTCTAAGTGAGGAGGAGCGGAAAATTCTTAGCAATAAGAACATCTCCGCTATCATCCAAGGGATAGGCAAAGACAAGGAGCCCCTTGTAAGTTTTCTGGAACCAAAAAACAAAACCTTTCAACACCCTTTAGTTTCCACAGCTAACCTCATAGGCCCTGGACACAGTTTTTACGGTAAATTCAGTGGCATTCGAATGGAAGGTGAAGAGGCTCTCCAGGCCGGGGCTGCCGGTGGAGCAGAGCAGCCACAGTCGGGCATCTTGGCGCCTGGTGCCCTCTTGAACCTTGGTGGGCTGACCAGCTCGGCTCTGAAGACCCCAATTACCTCAGTCCCCCTGGGCCCACTGGCTTCCAGTCCTACCAAATCCTCAGAGGGAAAGGACCCTGGGGTAGCAGAGGGTGAGAAGCAAGAAATGGGTGACCAGGACAGCCTCTCGGAAAAGGCAGAGCCAGCTGAGGAGGTGGAGGACGACGAAGAGGAGGATGTGGAGGAGGAGGAGGAGGAGGAGGAGGAAGAGGAGGAAGAGGAAGACGATGATGAGGGTTGCAAAGGACTGTTTCCGAGCGAGTTGGAGGACGAACTGGAGGACAGGCCCCATGAAGAATCTGGGGCTGTGGCAGGTAGCAGCAGCAAAAAGGACCTTGCTCTCTCAAACCAAAGCATTTCTAACTCTCCCTTAATGCCTAATGTGCTCCAGACCCTGTCCCGGGGCACAGCTTCTACTAGTTCTAATTCTGCTTCTTCCTTTGTCTTTGATGGTGCAAGCAGGAGGAATCATTTAAGCTTTAACAGTGAGGGTGGTGGAGCCAGTGTGGCAGAGGGCGGCAGGAGGTTGGACTTTATCGATGAAAGTGCCAATAAAGACAATGCCACAGCACCAGAACCAAATGAGAGTGCAGAGGGCGACGACGGGAGCTACATCTCCCATCACCAGCATGCTGGCCCCCTCTGCGAGCTTGGGGGTGGGGAGTGCCCCTCGGGGAGCGGTGTGGAGTGCCCCAAGTGTGACACTGTCCTGGGCTCCTCACGATCGCTAGGCGGCCATATGACCATGATGCATTCTCGCAACTCGTGTAAGACGCTGAAGTGTCCCAAGTGCAATTGGCACTACAAGTACCAGCAGACACTCGAAGCGCACATGAAGGAGAAACACCCCGAGCCCGGTGGCTCGTGTGTCTACTGCAAAAGTGGGCAGCCACACCCACGGCTGGCACGGGGCGAGAGCTACACGTGTGGTTACAAGCCTTTCCGGTGCGAGGTCTGTAACTACTCCACTACTACCAAAGGCAACCTCAGTATTCATATGCAGTCCGACAAGCATCTCAACAACATGCAGAACCTGCAGAACGGAGGGGGGGAGCAAGTCTTCAGCCACACGGCTGGGGCGGCGGCGGCGGCTGCGGCGGCGGCAGCGGCTGCGGCAGCAAACATGGGTAGCACCTGTGGGGCCCCCTCCCCCACCAAACCAAAAACCAAACCCACCTGGCGGTGTGAGGTGTGCGACTACGAGACCAATGTAGCTAGGAACCTTCGCATTCACATGACCAGTGAGAAACACATGCACAACATGATGCTGCTTCAGCAGAACATGTCCCAAATCCAGCACAACCGGCACCTGGGCCTCGGCAGCCTGCCCTCGCCGGCTGAGGCTGAGCTTTACCAGTACTACCTGGCACAAAACATGAATCTGCCCAACCTGAAGATGGAGAGCACTTCCTCTGACGCACAGTTCATGATGGGCGGATTCCAGCTCGATCCGACCAGCCCTATGGCAACTATGGCTCCATCTCTAGGTGAGGCTCGACTGTTTTGCTAATGTGATGTCTGTGTGTGCGGGGAGGAGCTTCCCGGGCTGGCGAGCCCGGCGGGTGGATGGGGGCTGCCCAGCAGGTCGGCCTGCCCCAGTCCCACGGGCCAGGCCAGTCGTGCCTAGTGCGGTAGGGTCCGTCCCGGCTGGGCTCATTTTCTCATCTTTAGATATGTCAGAGCATCCTTTTGTGTTTCTCTCTCTTTTTTTGTTTTTCCCGTGCGCTTTGGAGACCTGGCTGGAGCGAAACCGGGAGGGATGCTGTGGGTAGTCCCTGCCAGCACACGGGACGTGTCCTTCGACACCCCCAGCAAGGAGGCCTCTGCGACGCCTTCCACCCGTGTGGCCTTCATCTGGGGAGGGAGGCGCTCGGTGGTGTTTTCTTTTCTTCTTGGTGGGTCTGGGCGGAGTGGGGCACTTGCCAGCCAGACTCCGCTAACGAGGGTGTTTGTTAGGCTGCTTAATCGCGGGGAAGTTGAGTTGCACGGAGGAGTGGCCCCGGTTGGCTGGTGCGGGTAAACGAGGTGGAGAAGCGCAAAGGATGTGTGTAACACGCATTTCGTGTTGGTGGAGACCGTTCCACGGGACGCTGGTTGGAGGTGCGAGGCTGGGCAGAGAAGGACTGGCCAGGCTACTTGTGCGTGGCAGGAGGAGAGAGTCCGTCTTTCTGAAGGGGTTTGTCGCCCGTGCAGGGCGTTCATTGAATGGATATTTTCCCCTTGCACCCAAGTTCCTGGCCTGAAAAGAGGACATTAATTTGTCTTTGTGCACAGCACCGGTTGGTGCAGCGAGACTGTGTAAAGCCGTAGTCTCTGACCTGGGGAACTTAACCCGAGTGACGTTTGTCGGGGGTGGAGGGTCAGCCCTAGACCGCTAGAGCGGCACGTCAGTGGACAGGAGTGGCAGCCACCGCTTCCCCGCGGCGCTTGCCCCGTCGCCCATGCAGAGCTGTGCTGCCCAGAGCCAGTCCAGGTGAAGCGAGGCCGCGTGGCAGAGCCCACCGCGGCCGGGGCAAGTGCAAGGGAGTTCCCAGCCGGCACCGCGCTTCCTTTCCGCCCGTTACACTAAAGCACTCCCTTTTCAGAAGGAAACCATCTGCTTTAGCTGCATCCCTGTGAACTAATCCTGCTCCTGTGTTCTCTGCCAGGGGTAACCTTTTCCATCCACTGAAATGGGATGGGTTGTCTTGGTCAGCGCCCATTATTGCTAATGCATCGTGATCCTAGCTCTTCCCCTTCCCTTCTCTTGTGCCCTATTGCAGTAGTTACTGTTGCGCAGAGGGGGTTGAGAAGCTTAAGTCTGAAGACCAAAGCACCAGCAAGTTAAATAGATATGCATACAGATATGGAGGAATGCAAGTAGCTATAAGCAGAACGCAAGCAGTTCGAGGTGAATGTAATTACAGGTTTTTTCCATGCGCCTCTGCCGTCCTGGTTTGCATCTCTCTCTCAGGCTGGTAGCGGGACGTTGTCTGCGAGTGCTTTTTCTCAGCGAGTCCGTGTTGGCGATAGGAATAACGTCTCCTTGTCTGTGTTGTGCCTTCTTGCCTGTAGTGTTCCTAGCGGTAGCCAGGATGTGGAGATTCCTGAGAAACTCTGTCCCCAGCTCGCCTGCCTAAAGCCAGAGGGAAGCTTTCGAGAGAGGAGATGGGAGTATCTCAGCTGGGGTCTCGTTCCTCAGCGACTCCAACTGAACGCAGGGATCTCGAATGCCTCTAAGCTTATGTGGGGAGTGATTTCTGACCCAGGCGCTTGATGACTGCAGGTCTTGAGCCTGAATCAGGGGAGGGGGCTTTCCATGTGGATGAGCACTGGGCACAGATCCAGCTATTAGGATAAATCTTTTACTTTGGCTCTGTTGCGATTGGTTTTGCGCTGTATGGATGCATCTTGAACCTCTTGCCCCTTCCCCTGCAGTCATGTGTCACCTCTTCTCTTCGTTTGCTCGTGCTGAGATCTAAAACCGGGGTTTTGTTTGGCAGTCTAAGCAGACGAGGAGGTTTGCCTTTTTCAGCAGGTCTGGCTCCGAGCGAGCGGAGGAGTCGCAGTTTGTGCAGCGGGCTCCAGTGCCATTCAGTTGTGACCCCCGGTTGGGAGCAGACTGATTCAAAGCAGCAATTGAAGTTACGTGTCAGAGAAATCTTTCTGGTGGGGTGGGAAGTGGTGGAAAACCTGACGAAGCCCATTGTAGGGGGCTACACGGGAGCAGGCCACGTACCGCAGTGGGAGCCCTGGGGCATCGCTCTGTGCCCTGGCGGGGATGGGGATGGGGATGGGGAGACGAACCCGCGCAGCGCTTGGGGCTGTGAGCGGCAGGTGGAGGAAGGGCTCCTGGTCTGGGCGAGCTCTGGCGCGTGGGCAGGAGTCGTGTGCGTGGGGGCTGGTCCTGTGCTTTCTGGCACCGGTTTTCAACCTGTGGTCCATGGAGGCCCTTATGTCTAAGGGACCCGCAAAAGATGACGGTTATCAGTCAAAAGTAGGTGAATACCCACGCTTACGATTCGGAGGGGTGTGTGCTTTCATTCAAAGTTGGTTATGGGTCCACAGATGAAAAAAGGTTGGAAAGCACTGGTTTATGGGCATGGTTTTGTACTCCAGGACCCTGGGCCTTGCATCCAGGATGTACCAAATACTCCAGTTCCCTTCCCTGAAGAGTAACAGTTATTACTGAATTGCACTTTGCAGGGAAGAGATAATAGCGCATGTCAGACAAGACGGGCATTGAAGGCTGGAGAGCTTCAACCAGAACCACCCAGAAACACGTGCTCTAGAAAGCGCGCGTGCTGGCTTCTGGATTTTGCACGCCGGCTCTTCAGATGTAGCCGACTTCCACTGGCGGCCGTGCCTCCGTAAGCCACTGATTGCATGGAAGGAAAAATGAGGAATAGCATCTCCTCTCTTTTTTTTTTATGAGCCAGTGTCTGGGAGGCCGCTCGGATCTAAAACGCCCCCGGGCAAGCAGGGACGCAGAGTCAGGGTTAGGTGCGGAAGGAGAGAGATGGTCCCATGGCAGCTGAGACGTCGGGGAGGAAGGAAGAGTGCAGTCCCTCAGGAGAGGCTCGTGGTTGGGTTCTGTGTTTAGCCATGAGATCCAGGTAATGCAGAGCAAGCCTCCCCTCTGTCCACATCCTTAGGCCTTTCTAATGACATAAATAAGAGCTTGCTGTATTAATTTGCTGTAAGTGAATGGAGGTCAGCTCTTGGTTTAGCTGGGTCAATGATGATTTGAAGAGCAGGGATATGACAGTGAGAGAGGGAGCATGCTTCTTACGGGCTCTCCCCGACACACGTACTCGTGCACTTCCCTGATCATTAGCCATCACTCTTTCCCGGGCATGCAGTCTCTCCTCGGCCAGCCTCCCCTCTGAGGCTCTCGGCCATTTTGCATCGTTTAGCTCTGACGGGTGCTGAGGTCAGATACGAGGGAGCCTCGCGTTTGGGAAGCAGCTGCTTCCTGCTCTTGCCAGTTGCTTCCTCCTGACGTTGCAGCACCTGTAGCACTCGTACTTGGCACCGGGCCCCTTGCTCGGTGGGCCCAGCTTTGGAGGTAGCAGGAGGTGACTTAATGGGATCTCTCTCCTGCTTTCTTGCCACTGAGAGCAAGTAGGAGAGCCTGGTGGAGCGTTTCACTGCAGGGTCCCGGCTCGGTAAGGAGTCAGATTTTCCTGGTCTCTTCGACTAGCAAGGGGCAGTGTGGCGAGCGCGGGGCTGGGCAGCAAGGGCCACTCGGCTCTGCAACATCCGAGGGCTGGCACTTTGTTCCTCGAACCGGGCCGGGGAAAGCAGGACTGACGCACGTTGCTGTGGCCACAGGGCCTGACGGGGCACGTGGCGGGAGGGGACGGTCTGGGTTGATCCTCTCGGTGGGTTCAGCACGAGCTTTTCTGACTCTTTTCCCCTCTCCTTTGTGCAGTGGGCGGAGAGATCCCCCTGGACATGCGGCTGGGGGGCGGGCAGCTGGTGTCCGAGGAGCTGATGAACCTGGGCGAGAGCTTCACGCAAACGAACGATCCTTCCCTGAAGCTCTTCCAGTGTGCCGTGTGCAACAAGTTCACGACCGACAACCTGGACATGCTGGGGCTGCACATGAACGTGGAGCGCAGCCTCCCCGAGGAGGAGTGGAAGGCGGTGATGGGGGACTCGTACCAGTGCAAGCTGTGCCGCTACAACACGCAGCTCAAGGCAAACTTCCAGCTCCACTGTAAGACGGACAAGCATGTGCAGAAATACCAGCTGGTAGCACACATCAAGGAGGGTGGCAAGGCCAACGAGTGGAGGCTGAAGTGTGTGGCCATTGGGAACCCTGTACATCTGAAGTGCAATGCCTGCGACTACTACACTAACAGTCTGGAGAAGCTGCGTCTTCATACAGTTAACTCCAGGCATGAGGCGAGCCTGAAGCTCTACAAGGTAAGGGATGGCTTCTCTAACTTTTCCTGGTGGGGAAACGTCTAAGACACTGGTTTGAGCCAGAGTGGAGAGGGAGCTTAAATCCTGGAGGGGAGTTGGCCTTAGTCTCTTGCAAGTGGGATCCAGCCAGCTGGTACCATTCATCTCCTCAGCTTGCACTTTGCTAGCGATTCCCTTGAGCTCTTGCTTGACTCTTTAGGCCAGGCCTTTCAGAAGCGACTAGCAATTCGGGATATCCATTTTGAGGTGCTTAAGTGGATCGGGTTTTTCAGGAGGTGCTGAGCCTCCGTCATCTGCAGACCCGGTGCAGTAAGACGTGTCGTGGTGACCATGCACAAAGCAGCGTCACTGCTGAGTACCTTGGTCCAAAGCGCTGTTCTCCATTCCCGGTGTGGGACGGGGCGCGCCGGGTGGGGTTTCTCCCTCCGAGGCTGTGCCCGCAGAGCTTGGAGACCGCTGCTCCCGTGGTCGTGCTGGCGTGGAGAAGGCATGTGGGCAGGCTCCCGTTTCTTTTGCCCTGTTTGGGTAGGGCTGGTGGTTTGTAATTTAAACTGCTGATTGATCCTACACGTGAAAGCAGGCAAAGAGAAGGGAAGACCAATTCTGCCTGGATGATGTGCACGTTGTTGACGGGAGGCGCTCTGCCCGTCTTGGCCAGCCGTTCACCAAGCGTGCTAAGAATTGGCCCCCAGTTCCCCAGCTGCCACCTATCTCGGTGCGTCTCCCCCGCTTGTCTCCGGTTTTCTGTCCTCCCCGGAAGCACCTTCTCCTGCCCTGCCTTGCTGCTGCTCCCCGTGGCCCCCCTCTCCGGACCCTGCGGGCTGTAACCCAAGAGGAGCGCCGGATACAGTAAATAGTCCTTTCACTCGCGCTGCAGAATTGCTCCAGACGTTTCTATTGATTTTCACTGGACTTAAAGCTTCACCTTTTTCTCTAATCATCCCATAATGGCTTTAGTATGAACAGTCAGGTACAAAATGCCATAAATCTAAGCAGGCTCACTTCACATACCTTCCACTCACACATGCCCTGTGTTTCTCGCTGTCTTCTCATTTTGCTCAATTTTTGTATTATCTTTTTTCTCCCTTCCTTCCCTGATGTCTAAAGAGCTATTCAATATTTTTATAGACTTCAAGCACTCTCGTTTTGTATCCTGTTTCTTCTTTTCTTCCTCTTGCTCTTCCTTGCTTTGTTTTTCTGTTTGAGCACTATTTTCTTATGTCAGGTGAGTTCAGACCTCATATCGCCCCCGCCACACTGAGCGGGGAAGCGTGCCTGGTGGAAATGTGTGCTGTTTTTCAGGAGATGGACCGCTGCAAGGATGTCTCGGAGGCGAGGGGAAGCGGTGGGATGACGGGGCGGCTCTGCCCGGACTCCCTGGGAAGTGCCGCCGGGCTCCTGTGAGCTCTGCTGCCAACACGACTAAGTCCTCTCCTAGCTCTTTGCTTCCATATGTCCTCTTCCAGGAGAGCTGAAAGAAGAAGTGCACGAGAATGAGTTTAGGCTGGAAGTGGGGGCAAGATGGAGCCCCCGGGGCTGGGTGAAGGTATCTGGGAGGTGTTCTGTTTTCAGGAGTCAAGCGTCGGCACGTCTAAGCTTTAATAGTCTCTTTAGACATTTTTATTGGTAGTGAACAAGAAAAAGTATTTATTTAGTTTTTAGATGTATATCCCCCGCCCCCCATGTCTCAAGGGAGTTGCCACACGTGAAAACCTTCTTAGTTCAGATTTTCTGGTTTGGCTGTGCTCTTTGGGGGGGGAAGGTAGTGAAGACGGCAGCTGTGTGCCCCGTGCCCCGGGAAGAGGGAAGCTGCGAGAGCGGAGGCGGCAGGAGCTGCTCCAGAAGCTGGTTCAGGAACCGCCGTCCCCGGGGCAGGGAAGGGCAGCTCGTTCCGACGGGCGCGTGGTGGATTCAGTGCAAGCCCCCGATGCCCCTTAAAATGATCACAACGTTATTTGCCTCCGAGGTAAAAGTTCCCGTAAAACGCCAAGCAGAGGCAGAAACTGCTTTGGTTTCAAATACTTAGTGTTGGCATCCGCCGGTGTGCCGGGGCAGGTGTCTGACCGGTACTGGTGTTGCACACCCGCGGGGTTTGCAGTGGTGGGATGGACCCGACTGCCCTGAGATGCCCCCGACCCGCTCCACTGGGAGCTCTGGCTTGTGTTGCTGCCCCGGAGTAACTGCTGGGCTGTCCAAGGAGCTCCTCGGGGAGGCTCCAGGCCCAGCCTCGCGTGCGCTACCCCAGCGCTGGGTTTCATGGGCGACGGTGGCCACGGATGGACCCGTCCACTAAGGTCTTGTTCCGGCCCTCCTCTGCCTCGAGTGGTTTTGATGCCATGGGCCCTTGACAACTGAAGCGTTTGAAAGGAGTAGGAGTGGGGATAGTTCATGGACCAGTTTCTCTTCTCTCAGACCTTGGTGTGGTCTGCAGTAAATTGAGATTGATTGGATGTTATTTTTCCTCTTGCTAATGTAATCCATTAGCCTGGCACATGCATAATCAGTTTAGAGCACAGTTAACTGGATGTAATCGAGTTCTTCCCTGTCTGCTGGAGAAAATCCTCTCCAGATGCTGCCTGGGTGAGAGCACGCACTAGGCTTATCACACACACAATCCTCCTTACTCTGCCATTTTCCTTTTAAATTGCATGTTATTGGCTGCTTGGCTTGCCCAAGAGCCACTTCCCGCTCTGCCACTTGCTGCCGAAAATACAATCCCAAGACCTCGTTAGCCCGCAGCATGGTGGGCCTCCAAGTCCTCCCCGGGAAGAGCATCCGGTGCCGCTGGGGGACGACGAAGCGAGAGAAGTGAGTTGCATTCGCTTCTCCCCGCAAAGCGCCGGTGACGTGGGGAAGGGCTCCGAGATGGGTGTTTCCATCAGCGCTTCTCGTGAACATGGAGAAACGGGAAGGTCTGACGAGCTTCCCCCGAGCCGTGAAGCCCAGACTGGTGCTGAAATCCCAGGGGCAGCCTGGGCCAAGAGGAGGCAGAGAAATGCCCCTGTGGTCTCCTTTCCTTTGCCCCAGCGTGTTTTCTGTCGCTCAAACCCAGAACGTGCCCACGCTCACGTTTGTTTCGGTTTAAATGTTTGAGAAGGAGCAAAGAAAATGTGCTGGAAAGAAACCTTTCTTCTCTAGGCAAAGCACCAAGGTCTAATGGATAAGGCAGGGGCTGGGAGCCGAGATACAGGCTCCATCTGGCTTTGCTGCTGACTTGCTGGATAACCATCTCGGTGAATGCTTGAACTCCTTTTTCTGAAGCGCGGGGAGATTTGGGGATGAAAAGTGCAACGTGTTTCTGAGATAACCGGTGTCAGCAGCGGAGCGAGAAACCGGAGTGTGCACAGATAGCAACTTTTCCTCCAAATGTAGTTCAGATTCACCAGGAGCGAGGCCCTTCTGGTGAAATGTTGGGGAGGGGGATCTGCGTGGTCAGTGCTTTGGGCACAGACAGGGCCCTTCGCTGGCAATTCAGCACGTGGGGCCCAAAGACGGTCAGGGCTCCAGCTTGTGGTGGTGGTCCTGCACCCCTTGTACTCGCCTCAGGGGCTCGCGCCCCGTGAGAAGGAGCGCGCCGGACACGGAGCAGTGGGAAGGGGACGGGACTGCGCTCAAACGGCCTCTGCATCTGGGGGGAGCTCCAGTCCCCTTCCCCTGCTCTGCCTCCTCTCCCCAGCCCTGAGCTGCATGCCTGCTCTGCTGCTCCGCTTTCTGCTCCCTGCCCCATCTGTCCCTGTGCTCCCCGCTCTGCCGGCTGCGCGGCTGCGCTGCAGATTGGCCAGCCCTGCTAGAGATGTGCGAGCGCTCCTCCGCTGACGCAGCCAGGGTGAGCTTGCGAGCACGCAGCCGCTGTGGAGCGAGCGAGCGAGCGAGCGGGGCGCCCAGTCAGTGTCAGGGCACGGTGCCATATGACAGCTGCTTGCCTTTTAAAGCCTGTCGTCTTGGTCGGCAGTTTTTGCCCAGACGGCTCGGCGGAGGCCTGGTCCGACTGTGCAGCATGCGATCCCGTGGGGGTCGGGTCCATTGCGCTGGCAGAACGGAAGCGTGGGTACTTTCGCTAGGAGAGAGGCTGGGACGAGGCGGTTATCTGCAGGGAAAGGGTCAGTGGGGGGAAGATTTTGCAAAGAATTGGTCCCCTTGAGCAGGAGCCGTGCCCGACCGCATCCCAAGGCAGGTGGCAAAGCAAGTCGTCTAAAAGTCTCCTGTCGGAGCACCAGGAGCCCGGTTCGGGGGTCGCCGGAGGAGCGTGCCGCCTGGCAGGTTTGCCAAAGGGCTGGCAGCTGCAGCTGGTAGCTTGCCCCGCAGCCAAGGGGAAGCAGGAGGGGACCGAAGATGTCCCACCGCCTGGAAGCAGTTGCAAGTAGAGAGTCTTCGTTATGCGGTGGGGGAAGCGGTTCAATCGGCGCCCGCAGCGCTGACCGCCAGACCCCCTTTCTTTTCCTTTCCGTCCCTTCGAGCTGCTGTCTGTCCGCCGGGTGCCACGCTGGAGGCGGGCGCGGCGCTGCTGTCTGAGTGGCAGAGCGCTGGGGAAGCTAGGAGCCTGTTGCAGAGCTTGTTGGTAATTAGCTGATCTTTAATTGCTGCTGTTTATTCAAAGGAGGACCTGGTCTAAACTAATTGTCATGGTCTTGTTTTCTGTAGGGACCGCAGCATGGCTGTGCCTCTCCTGGATGCTCTGTGGGAGGTTTTTGTCTTCTGGTTTGCTTTGTTGCCTTTGCGGGCTTCCTCCTCGTGCTGTTTTCTCTCTCGGGCGGTCAGCTTGTGTCGCTGAAAGAGAGAACACTGCACACTGGGCCCGACGCTGCAGGAGAATTGGGTACGGGGGCAGGCGGCGCTCCCGAGAGACGGGCGGGCGTCAGAAAGGTCCTCGGAGAGGAGACTGGGGACGTCCTTGTGCCGCTTCCCCCTCCTCGGGGGCGGCCTGCCTTCGCCTGCCGGTGGTGTGCGGTCGGTGCCGTTGCTAAGAGCGGCCTGTCCTGCGCCATCGCCGGCCAGCTCTTCCTCTCGAATTCTTTGGCAGCGGAGCGGTTCCACATGCTTTGCAGATGAGTAGTCATGGCAAGCCCCACTTGAAGGGCAGCTATTTCTCCAAGCCTTACACAACAGTTTGGGACGAGAAGATGGGGAGAATCAGTCAGAGACTTGCAGAGCTGCTCAGGAGGCAGAAAGGAAATCCCCAGCTTGGAAGTGGCCCAAATGGCTGAAGTCTGAGCCTCGGCTCTTGCGGAGAGTGACGCCGGGCTGTAGTGACTGCGCGGCGCCCTCCCGCAGCGCGGCCCGGCCCGGCCCGGTGTGCGCTCATGTCAGCTTGGCTCGCGGCTTCAGTCCTGGCTCAGAAAAGATTCCTGCTTTCTAAATCGCCAGCAGTGACTTCTTGCTGCCCCTTGCTTGTCTTTAGAGGCCTCTCATTCAAGTAGTGACTGCTCATCCAAAATTTCTTGGCCTTAAGATCAGTGCTTTTATTCCCAGTAGAGCGCAGGCTGCAGAAGAGAGAATTTGTCTGCTCATGGAAATGCAGGCACTGTCGGTTCCCCTTACAAATCGGTGTCGCCGAGCTGAGCATGACACCGTTTGCTTTGCACTGCGCAAGGAGCGACTCTCATCCAGTGCTGGTTTGTTGGCAGGAGCCTTTACCCGGGGGCTCAAAGTCTCTGAACGGTGCTGTGCTTCCCCACGCAGGGGGCCTTGTGGCCAAGTGTGGTTCATGTAAAAGGTTTTTTTTAAAAAGGAAAGAAACTTAGAAAATTAACATTTATGAGAGGGGAAAAAATTGAACTTTTTTTCTTGCCTTTGGGCCAAAGTTATGAAAGACTGGAGAGAAGAGGAAAGTGAAGCCCCCAGAGCCGGCACTGGCCTCGCTGTCTGGAAGGGCGGGTGAAGAACCGCCGGCGGAAGAGATGGGATCTGGGGAGACCCAGCATTAGGTGGTGCGAGCTTACTGACTGCTTTGCTTGAGCCCTGGGGCCCAGGTCTGGCCCCAGGCTGTGTAGGGCTGCCCCAGGAAGGCCTGTCGCCCCTGGGTGATGGGGCTGGATGGAAGTGGGAACAGGCTGGGATTTTTTTCCCCTAAACTTTCTTCCGTCTCCATCTTGTTGGGGTTCTTGGAACATGGAGCTGGCCACGTAGCACCCACCCATCCTGCCCTACCCAGCCCAGGAGAGGCCAGCTACATCCACCTTGATTTACTCTGTGCTTGGCTGTTAGATAGTTGCAACCTTCTTGGTCATGCTGCGCTGCATCCAAAGCACCCTAGATCCGGCTCCCGGGCATCATGCGATGTGGCGGGAGTTGTGACTATAAAAAGTTTCCTGCAAGATCTTTAAATCCCAGCAGGGCTGTAGTGGAGTGAGTGCACCTGTATAAATCCCCTGTGAGGTGAGATTGCGGCACTCTGCCAGCGTTCGCTCATTGTGGGCTGCGAGTCCAGCCTTAAACGTCCGAACTGAAATGCGGCGTCAGGACTGGCGTGCACTCGAGTCTGGAACGGGCTGCTGAGTTGTGCGACACTCACAGCTGAAGCATCATCTGAACTGGACCTGGGCTGGGTGACTCCCGAGCCAGACTGGGCTGGCCCTGCGTGGCGTGCCTCTAACGCCAGCAAGCCTTGCACCTTCTTCCCGGCCGAAAGGTGACCCACCGCCTCGGCGCCCGAACCCAAAGGAGAAGCGTCTGCGTCGCGGTTTGTTCAGTGTGAGGGCAGTTGCAAGGAGGGGCCAGCCCTGCAGTAAATACCCTCAGTTCAGTCCTACTTTCTTGTCCTTTGGGACTCGTTAAGGAGCTTAAATTCAAGTAAAATACGCGATTCACTTAACCCTTTCAGAAACCTCCCCTTGGTCTCATGCTTGACGACAGACCTCTCTGGCAGTGAAGTAAGCTGCTGCACCTGGCATTTGTAATACAGAAATATCGGTGAAAATCCACACCTTCCTACTGTGATGTTGCTTCTTTGGCTGGAAGTGAGAGACTTCAGACCCGGTCCTGCCTGCTTGGTCTTTCATGTGGATGTGTCTGCTCGGTTTAGGAGTCTGCACACTGATCACGTCTGTGCCTCTGAGTGCGTTCCCAAGCACGTCCGGTCAGCGTCCTAGCAAAGAAAGAGCTTGAATACTAACTCAATTAAAACAAAAGTACAACAAGAGAGCAGAGGGACTGCGGTGGTAACGGGAGCAAGCCATCACGAGTCCAGAAGTTGGGATTTGTGACAGAGGTGTCCCATCCGGGCTCCCAACTTGTTCGAGTAAATTCAAACCCTAAGCTGCCGCGCAAGGTGTAGCGTTCCGGCCGGCTGTTTAAGGGTGGGCAAGAAATAGAAGTTAAGCTGGAAGAGGTTCTTTCATTCCCTCTGCAAAATCACTTCACAACTTCAGCTCTAAACAACTCTTTGATGTGGGTTTCTCTTCGTATCGCGGAAGCAAGAGTGTGCGGGGTCGGACTAGCTTAGAGGCCCTTGCATCCCATCCCAGGGCCTTGGGTACCATCGCCACAACTAGGCATCGTGACTGGGGTGCAGTACGACCCCTGGGAGGCACCTCCCCGAGGGCTGAGCCAGCACTCGGTCAAGTTAACACTTCAGTGTTAGTCACCATTTGCTTAAACTCTGCAAATGAGATGTGACCCGTTTGCCCAGCCGTGCCACATCTGTAGGCAGGGATCTCCCTTCTGCCAGAGTCGGGGTTTGAGTAGCGCTGTCAGCACCAGCCATCACCACGCGGAGGGAAGCGGAAGTAGGGACGCCTCCTCAGACAGACCGATTCAACCGTGGCTCATCAGCACCGGTAACGAGCAGTGGAGAAATAGTCTGACAATTGTGGTGGCTGCTGGGGGTCGCCAGGCATGTTGCGCATTTGAAACACCTGCTCTGGGAGCCTGGGCCACGTGAGAGGAGCTCTGGGCTTTCTCCACGTCTGCCACTTCTTGCAGCGAGCGACTGTGTCACGTCCGCCGCAGGAGCATGAAGCCGGCGCAGAGGGGTGCAGCGGTGCATAGCTGTTTGCTTGGACGACAACTGCTGGGGTGACTCGGGCTGTGCGGGGTGTGGTGTCTGCGGTGGGCCAGTGGGGGGCGCTCCCGCGCCAAGCGCCTCCCTGGGGTGCCCCTGTCCGCCGACCCCTTCCCCGGGGCACCCCGCTAGCCGGGGGTCCCGCTGCCCCGTCCCAGGCTCTGGGCTCGGTCCTGGCTCTGCGCACCTTGGAGAGCACAGGCCTGGTCGTCCCACGGG